>VWZZ01005023.1:36370-59702 GCA_013399095.1 Psophia crepitans
CTCCAACCTGAACCTCCCCTGGCGCAACTTGCAGCCGTTCCGCCTAGTCCTGTCACTAGTTATCTGCGAGAAGAGGCCAACGCCCAGCTCACCACAACTCCCTTTCAGGTAGTTGTAGAGGGCAATAAGGTCTGCCCTGAGCCTCCTCTTCTCCAGACTAAACAAGCCCAGTTCCTTCAGCCGCTCCTCATAAGACCTGTGCTCCAGCCCCTTCACCAGTTTCGTTGCCCTTCTCTGGACACGCTCCAGGGCTTCGATGTCTTTCTTGTGGTGAGGGGCCCAAAACTGGACACAGTACTCGAGTTCAAACAGAACACCTCATTTAATGTTAAGGGATAATAGTATTACCTATGTAATGGTCAAAGGGTGCAGGGAAGCAACACTTGTAGATACAGGTAACACCTACATTTAATGTCTTATTAGACCAAGCAACATAGTTGAATAAAGAGATCAAAATTTCTGGTTGAGTCCCTTTGTCTTCTACACTTGAGGAGCTCAGAAGTAAAAAGCTTTTAAAACAGCGTATATCGTATATGTTGAATAGAAGAGAGTAAACTGAAGGAGGAAGGAGAGCATAATTTCCTTTAGCAGTAGAAAGTGCTTTGAAATCCTACATGAAAGATGCTGGAGAGTGTAGGTTCCCTGCAGGATTTCTCAGACATCTTTGACATTTTAACCTGCTTTAACTCTGAGTAGCCCCACTGATTCTTCTTCGAAACAATACTAAAGCACAGTGAAGTCCACAAGACATCGGGGAACCGAGGATCTTAGAGGACTGGAAACAGCAAAGTGATGCCAGAGGAGAAATGGAATTAGGATGATCATAGAATCATAGAANGGATCTCAAGAATCTCCAGTCCAGGCTCCTGCTTAAAGCAAGGTCATCTATAAGATCAGAGCAGGTTGCTCAAGGTTTTATTCAGTCAGAACTTTCTGAAAGCTTATTTTTTCGTGTTAGATAGCAGTGCTGTTCTTCTGAGATATTCTATTCTGTCTGTTTCAAATAGAAAAATCTGCAGTTCTGGTTTTTTACAGACTCCTTTACAGCATATATGTCAGCTTTTACAAGTGCCCTGGGCATTGTTGGCTGTGAGGTATGGCAGCCTGGAAGTTCNCTGTGCTTCCCGTTTTGTATTTTCAGAGTTCGATAAATGGAAGCTGTGTCAGCTGGGAGAAAGAACATGAAATTACATCAAATTATACACAGTCAGATCAAACATATGTAAATATAAGAAACTTCAAGTTGCAGTAGCCCTACTCTTTTGTGGGATACACAGAGATCTACTGCCTTCAAGTGAAAAACAAAAGTAAACTATGAGAATGATGACCATCTTTAGCACTGAAGGTAGCCTGTGTAAGCTATTAGCAGAGAACATTAAATGCTTCACATTCTTGAGTCTTTGATTTAGAAGAGCATCCCTGTTACGTTACAGAGCATATATGGTATAGAACAACCACAAGTTTCAGTGTATGAAGGAATTATTGGATAAAGTTTTGTTTTCATCTAGGACTGTTCTAGCCGAGTAACTGTCACAGAGGGCCACGACAATAATAACTGTCCTGTGTAAGACTCATTCACACTTAACATCCACTCAAACAACACTCAGGTAGACCTTGGTACTGGTGGTGTGAAAATAGAATAGAATAGAATAGAATAGAATAGAATAGAATAGAATAGAATAGAATAGAATAGAATAGAATAGAATCATTAAGGTTGGAAGTGACCTCAAGGATCATCTAGTCCAACCATCCCCCCACCACCTATTACCCACTAAACCAAAATGCCAGCATCACGCATTATTACTGACCATATTGACAGGGAGGTCTCATCTTTGGGGCAGCAAGGGCTGGCTGCTCCATGGGAGAGACAAGCTGGGAACGAAGCATGAGCCAGCGCAAACCCTGCCCTCACTCAGAGGCACGGTCCCACAGGAGCTGACAATGGCGTCCAAAAGCCCCTGAAGTGGCAAGCAATGAACCAGGGCCAGGATCAGTCCAAGGGCTCCAGCCAGAAGCTGAAGGAAACAGGGTCAGAGGCAGGGCTGGGAAGAAGCTGCAGTGTGGCTCCAAAGCCCATCCACGTGGGTACACCTACAACATCACTGAGGCAGGGACTGGCAGCCGAAACGGGGCTAATCCGCTGTAAGTGCAATAGGAATTTTTTTTGCAGTTGAGCAAAGGCGGGCAAATACATCTTTATATCACAACAGTTATGTGTTCGTTTCTGTCGAGTGTTATTCCAATATCAAACAGCCTTCATAAATAACCCACTAATACTGGGCTTTCATCATAAGGTCACTTGCTTAATCCCATGTAGGCAGCGAGAAATGGCAAGCTGTGTCTGACTCAACCGTTTCTCTCGCACCCTCTCATTATAGGCATTTGGAACAAAACTGCTCTGTACCCCGCTGAGTGACCTTTACAAAGCAAGCTGCTTGTTGGGTAGGGTTCACGGAAAGACAGAGCAATTCAGACTTTGCATGAACAGAAGCCAACTTTTAACGGGATTCAATTTCCACAGTAAGGCTAATAATTTTGGTACTAAAATGCATATAATTGCTGTGATAATTGTTTTCCAGCATCCACAGGTGTGCTGGCTGCCTCTCAACCTGAATGAAAGGACCAGTCCTGGCTTAAAAAGCTCACAGCATTCCTGCTTCTGCAAAGTTCACTGAAAGCCAGTGGGAATAATTTTCATAGGTGCATAGGACTTCTTATGAAAGGCCACAAACTTTATGTTCACTCAGGTGTCCGGGAAGATTTATTCAAGGTTAAGATTAAATCACCAGGCAAAGAACATTGTTGGTCTCTGTGAATGAGCTGGAATTTAATGCAGCACTCTGTGTCCCATAAGAACATGAAAATGGTCATAGAATCATAGAATCATAGAATCATTAAGGTTGGAAGAGCCCTTAAGGATCATCTGGTCCAACCATCCCCCCCACCACCCATTACCCACTAAACCATGTCCCCAAGTACCACATCCAACCTTTCCTTAAACCCCCGCAGGGACGGTGACTCCACCACCTCCCTGGGCAACCCGTTCCAATGCCCGACCACCCTTTCTGAGAAGAAATTTCTCTTCATCTCCAACCTGAACCTCCCCTGGTGCAACTTGCAGCTGTTCCCCCTTGTCCTGTCATACTGGTTCAGAGCAAATATCCACCTGAACCAAAAGTGCCCAGAAGCAGATACCTAGGGAAGTATAAAAGCAGAAGTCTGTGTGACACTTCTTCCTGCTGCCTTACCCCACCTCCAGCTCAAAGGATTTCCCCTGTCTGTCCTGGCTTGTCTGTTCTGTAACCTCCACATGATCTCTCTTCTATGGAATTCCCCAATTTCTCCTTGAAACCGTTGTTTACCTGATACTTCCTTTCATTTTCTTTGGGTTTTTTTTGACTTGCATGTTGGTGTGAGCTGACAGCTTTAAGGAAATAGCTGCCATTTCCCAAGGTCTCACTCCTGGGCGGTTACGTTCCTCTCAGCAGCCAGCATTTTTTTGCGTGAATCGTTTGCCATCATGTGCACCGTTTTACATTTGTCTATACCACACCTCATCTGGTACCTTACCGCCTTGTCACTCATTGTCCTAAGGTCCTTTCCTAGTGTGGCTCTGCCTTTGTCCTTCCTGCTTTGAGCAGCTCTGCATCACCAGCAAACCTTTCCAATGCTCTGACCTCACTGACCTTATGAATATGTGATGGACTTGGTCTGGAGGGCTTCGAGGCTGGGAAGTCCTTAGCTGTGCTCCTTTTATCACTCATTCAGGTCCGTCCTGCACACAGGACTATCATTATTTTTTTTAAGCATACTCCCCACATAAAACACATGCAAATTTTAAACCCAGAAATTTCTTTTAAACATTTTTTGGCTTTTCTTTTCCTCAAATGGATCGGTATCTCGGCTTCTCCATGTTTGTTTCTAATATGACATTCACTTTGCCCAGAAGGCAAATGATATTACCTTCACAAACAATGTTTTTTACAGCATGTGTACATTTCTGTGCGTTCTCAGATATGTGTGTATGCAAAAACTGAAATTAATATTTAATGTGAATGCTTTTGACTGTAGTCTCAGAAGGCAGCGGTGTTTTAATAATTACTATACTTCCAGATGCAACTAATATCAGAAATGTAAGAGGAGAACTGAAAAAAATTCAGCATTTTGCCTTTCCCATCATATTTATCTGTTTTCGCTTCATAGGCGAATGGGTGACTACAGGGACTGAGCATGTGAAAAGATAGGCTTTCCCTTTATGAAGCTGCAGCATAATGGACAAATAAAGCATTAAATTGCTTCTCTTGTATTATGTATAGTTTTAATTTTTAGAAAAGCAAGCAAATTGACGGTGAAATTAACTTATCATTTACCAGTGCAAGATTAGGTTCAAAGCAAGTGTCCATCCTACTCCAAAATGCAACAACCCAGGCAGTCCACTTTGTGACACTATCAGCTGCAGGCAGAAAGAAGTTTTTCTCCAGGCAGATATAAACCAAAACAAACTAACTTTCTCAAAAGCTCAATAAATCCTAAAGCCTGGCAAACATTACTGATCTCCTTATGCTCAGCAGTGCTGCTGAAGAAGGGAGATACCATTATAATGTCTTTTTTTCAATGAAAGGCTTAAGTTAGTTCAACAAAGATGAAACAATTTTGGATTAATAAGCTGCAGTCACACAAATAAATATTAAGTCTGTTGTCATGAGCCATTATGAATTATGTCTTAATACACAATTTATATTCACAGAAGTTTCATACAAAACCTATAAACTTTATTATATTAATAAATTCATTTTTAGTCATTACCTCATGGAGTTGAAAATATTCCTCAGACCTTCTGCACTGAGATCTGAACTGCACTAGCAGCCACCATGTCTAGCTTGCAAATGCTTTCCTAATATCTCCAACTTCTGAAATCAGTAACTTCTACCACATTCTGGCTAACCCTAATTTAGTAGGATTTAAGCACATATAAGTGAAAACCTTGGAAGCCTTCACACTTCATCAGACAAGAGGAAAAATTTTGACAAGAATCAAAATGAACAGGGCAGTGGTCCAGTCCAAACACTGGAAGTACATAAGATGAAGACCAAGATCTGAATGTGATTAGACATCTGTGTGTCCTATGATTGCTAACACCAGCATTGCAGAAGTATCATTAAGACTGGTTTCTCACAGTGTATGTCAACGTTTTTATTTAGGAATGACACTGAACATTATCTCTACTAAAGTATGAGGCTGTCTCAGAAATATCACTGCAAATCTTTGAAGGAAGAAACCTGATGAGAGTATAATATTTGAATTGTACAATAGGTAAATTTTATTCTCTCAAGACACTGTTCACTACTGCCGCCTTTATTTTAATTACCTACCTAAATAGGTATTTTATCCTTAAGTTATGCTTCTCATTTAGCTATATGTTTGGTGATAATGAAATAAATTGCATATGTATGTAATTACATATGTTATATGGGGCTGTAGTTTTTTAACTCTTCAAGCTTCCTCAGATGCTCATGTATACTCACAAGATGATCTATCTTCAACCTCTACGTCTTTACGCCTTTCATTAGACAGGCTGAGGGTACCTGCCTGTTGTGAGAGCATCGCCTGTGTAACCAGGGGAGCAGGCTTGGGGAAAACCAGCAGCAGTGTGTGCCTCCACATCTGCTGCATCACAGATGATGCTACATCATTTGACAATCAATATCAGCATTGCCAATAACGACGAGTTGGTGCGAAACTTCATTCACATGAATTGTGTCAGATATGGAGAGGACATGATCGGTAAATATTCAAGTAGGAAACTTAAAGACCAAAGGCGGTTCTGCAGGCTAGACCAAATTCTTCCATGGCAGTCAGTGAGTTTGCAGGGAAGCATATGAATGAGATGCTGTTGTTGAAGAAAGATCTGATGTGATAAGAAGAACTAAGTTCAGATGATATAACATAAATTAAGACAATATAAGGTAGGATTAGGCATGGAGCTCTTCTGCATTCATAGCTATGGTCCAGGACATGGTCTAGTAGGCATGTTGGTGTTAGGTTGATGGTTGGACTTGATGATCTCAGAGTTCCTTTCCAACCTTAGTGATTCTATGATTCTATAAATAATGCATGATTAGGTTATCACAAAATTATGCAGTACCTTGTATTTCTCCCCAGAACAGCATGTCTCCAGGGCAGGCAGAGAGCACATTGAGGAAGGAAATGAGCAGGCAAAAGAAGAAGTGATGGTAAATTCAGGCTATGGGACTGAACAGCCCCTGGGGACCCTTAACTCATCCCAATTTGGAAATGCCACTGAATCTTTTGCATTTCTGTGCTGAGCCTCCAGAGCCAGTAGAGTCTGCCCTGGGAAGTGTCTGAAACCACAGTAGTGGCTTAAAATGGCTTTCTGAGACTAAGCAGGGACTGAAAAAAGATTAGTAACCCTCAGTCATGGCAGTTGAGCTTTCCCCGCAGAAACGCGAGACCCCAGCCGGCCCAGGCTCTATCCGGGCTGGGCAGATGTCTCACAGGAGTTGTGCTTTCTTCCAAAAAACTTCTTCTCTGTGGGGGCAAGGCAAAGGGACTTTTACAGGCTGATGCATGACTTGGCTTGCAGTGCTGCTCGGGGGAAGCCTGCCTCCCCCATCCTGCTCCCCCAGCCTCCGCAGGCAGCAGGCGGAGGGCGAGCATCCTCTGCTGAGCTGACAGACTGGTTCCTTGCTGCACAAACCAAGCCGATGGAGCAAGCTGCAGGTGAAACCTTGGCCGGGGTGGGGAGGTGCAGTTGCACTGAGCCATGTTTGCATCCCAGGTTGCTCCAAGGGCACAATCCATTCCCCAGTCTGGGCTTGCTGGTTTCTGGGGCTTAGCAGAGAAATTGGAAGGATTCAGTGGCATTTCCATGCTGAGGTGGGGTCAGAGTATCTAGAGACTGTTCAGCCTGTACTTTGAAACACTGCAATTTGCTTTAATTCCCTTGTCCTTGTGGCTGGAGTTAATAATTTCCTGGTGTCCACCATATGGTGCCAGTGTCTAATATAATCCAGAAAATAATTAAATGCGTCAGAAGTCCTTCAGTTCCCTCTTGCGTTAGATTATCCTTCTGTAAGCTGGCTGCTTAAAAGCTCCCTTTTTGTGTCTTTCCTTAGTAAATATTAGAGTAAAAACTTGCATTGCCCTATCTTAGGTCTTTCCAGCTGGAAGCACCATAGTTTTGCAAGGTGCACAAGGGCAGCATAGATGGCAAGGAAGAATATTGGAGGTGGGCCAGAGAGTGAAATCAAATTGACAAAATGAGCTAAAGGTAATCACCAGTTTACATTGCAAAATCGTTATTCCTTTGGATGATATTTTACCCAAAAATGCTGAAAGTAACTTCTGTCTAATATAAGTGGGAAAAAAAAGCTAAACATTTTTTTGGCTATGTCACGTTACAAGTTTGTACACGGTCACTGCAATGCTGTGGGTCAGTTTCTCCCATTCCTTCATTTACTTTAAAATATTTTTACATATGATACAGAGAAATCAAATATAAACATCTGGGGAGCCTCTTCGTATTACTTGTTGCTTGCAGTCTGGCCCAGGGGTCCCACTTGAGCTTCAGGGTCCCGTGATGGTAGTTGTCATACGTATATGAAAACAGTGATAAATTGGTTTCTGCACTGAGAACTTAGAGCCTGCTAAAAAAAAAAAAAGCAAAAAAAAAGAGAGTTTCTCCTCATTGTGCATTTACACGTTACTGATCTGTCCAGTCTCGTGGCTGTGCAAAGATCAGCCGTGTGCTGCCTGACAGAGACCTGCCTCAAACAAGATGGGGTTCGAGGTGCCGCTCTGCAGGGCCAGCCCCCCACCGTGCGGCTGCCCAAGCTGCTCTGATGCAGCGCGCTGCGTGCACAGGAAACGGAATAAACCCAGAGATCTCTGCGCAAGAGTGTAGGGCAGGAGATGTCTTAACAGGTAAGAAAACCCAGAAAGGTTTTTGGACTTTGAGGACAAACACTCTGTGTACAAGCATGTTTATTTGTTTTAAAAAGTTACTGGGGATAAATTGATAGGGACTGGATGTTAAAACCCAGACGTGGATTATTACTGCTTATCGTTACTTGCTTCATTAATGGTTACAAACTCCTCTGGAATCCGTGGATAACTCCTGAGGAATAAGCAAGCAGACATTGTTCCGTATTGCAAAAAACTTTTGTTTCTAAGACATGATGTGTTTGCTACTGACCTGCCGCTGAACCTGAGGTGAAGCTACCTGGGGCAGTCTGCAGACTGTCAGGGTGGAGCTGCAGCCTGGCAGACAATGCTTTTTTTTTTGTGTAGTTTGACCTATTTCCTTCCTNTTTTTTTTTCTTTTTTTTTTTTTTTTTTTTTTTTTTTTTTGCCAAATTCTATTTTGATTGTCTGTCTTATGTCTGGGCGTACAAGGACCAGAAAGAGGGGGTCACCTATACTTGCCTTAACTATATTTGAAGGAAAATCTCTCCAACTTTAAGGAGAAAGAGTGAGAGGAGCTAACCCCCTTGAGGCCATTGGGTTGATGGATTTAGAAAACATGTCTAGGGGAAACTGGAGAAGAAGAAGGAACGGCATCCAGCAAATAGGCATGAAAAGCTGCCTATTTGTTCTCTTCTTTGTTTTTGGCTGGAAGGGAAGGGAGCCAAGGGCCCAGGGCAATGAAGGGCTAGCAGGGCAGCAGTGTCCCTGACCACAGCACCTGAGCGAGGTGAGCAGATGGCGTTGGATGAGAGTCCAGCGAGCACCCAGCGAGTCCTCAGTAGTGGAGCAGGTCTGAGTCAAACCAGGGAGCTGAGTCCACAGGTCCAGATCAGGGAATGCAGGTACTGGATGCAGACATACTTGTGACAGAGGTGCAGTGTAGCTCTGCTAAGGACAAAGAGTGAGACCTTCAGCTTAAAAGAAACCTGCAAAGATGGGGAGAGCGTCTGCGGAGGCTTCCTCCAGCTCTTTCAAGACCACTGGCTGCCCTCTTTGATTTCACCCTGAGCCCAGACAACCAAACTCCTAGGAGGACCCTCAAATTAACAGCCCAAATCCAAATGACTCTCCTGGGGGCCAGGGTTTTGCCAAGAGTCAGTAGAAGGCCCTATCTCACTGCTGCCAAAGCTTGGTGACAAACCCAGGCACCATGGATTGTGTGCAGGCTGAAAGGGAGACAGATGATGGTAATCACCCCAAAAGTTCCTATGGCTCCAATTATTGCTTCAGTCACAGAATTTCAAGTGCATGACTGAGTTATGTAAAATATGCAGAATTTAAGGCCATTGACTACATTTTTCCTTGGTGTGAAATACTGCATCTCCCTGCATTCACTGGAACCACCACAGGTTATAGAGATCTGGTTTATATACTGGTTGCAGGCTCTACTGCAGCTACAAACAGACTTCACAGTAAAAGGCTGATCTTTAAAAAAATGAAGAGATATTGCCTCTGTGAAAAACAACAACAACAAAACCAACAACATGTCCAGAAAATGTATTTAAGCAAAGCTTGCTTCATCTGTACATATCCACAAACTAAATTACTAAATAAAATTAGATGTCAGGAAACTCAACAGAAGGTTTTACCCCAAATGATTTGGTGGCATTTCGAATGGACTGAATGGTGCCCTCTGGGGCTCTGATTCTAAAATGTAATATAGATACTCTCTGAAGTAAGACAGTTTCAGAAATCTGGATGGAGAGAAAATGCAGAGCTCCATAGATTACAGCACAGCGTCCCCCCAGCCAGCCCAGCGCCACTGATCTTGACATTCACTGCACTGCTTTCATCTGAAAGAAACAGCATCTTGCAGCAACTGCAAATAGGTCTGGTGAAAAGCAGAAGATAACACTTCTAAGGTACAGAATGAGTGCTTTGATGTGCGCTTTTTAAACCATTACTTTGGGCAGACCTCTGCTTTCAGCCTCAGAGTCCAGGTGTCCCTTTCGATTACGGCAGTCCTGTGTCCTATCTGTGTATCTTTCTCGGCAGTTTTCACACACTGTTTGTGGAGTGCAGGTATTACTCCGGACCTCACCAGTAGTAAAGAATCCAACTACGTGAGCTGAAAAATGGGAGATTTTTTACATTTTACATGCAGTGAGACTGAGACACTCACGTTCTGTAAAGGACATGAGTGAAACCTGACCATTGCTAGAGGCAATTAAAACTCAAATTAAGGGAGACGTGTGCTTGCTCTCCCTCAGGACCTAATTGTCACGCAGCGGGAAGGTACTAGGCTGGCAGACATAGAGTGCCAGGCTGGGCAGCGAAATCTGGGGTAAGAAACCACAGCTTTTCCCTCCGCCCTTCTGGTATCACCATCGCTCTCAGGACAACTGAGGGAAGTTAAAAAAGTAATCAAGAGATAAACCTGAAGACAAGACTTCTGGGTTGTACATACACTTTTCCCACTCGTATACGTACCTTCCTTGCAGAAGGCAGTGAAAGAAGTTTTGATGAGTTGTAAATCGAAACTCTGGAAATATCTTTACTTGAGTCAGAGAAGGGGGCAACCCTACCCAGAGCCCTTGGTGAAGGCTGTCTGCAGGAGAATGTCCTGCTGGGGGTGAATGCTCAAGCATGTGCATGTCTGAAGTGGTGCTGTTTTCTGCATGAGTAACTAATCCCTGAAGGTCTTTCAAAATAATTGCTGGCTTGCCTCCTCTCTCCAAATGCACAGTCATCCCCACCACAGGAAAACTGCTGAAGAAAATACCCAGAAAAGGTGCCCATTAAGGACTCCCTTCTAAAAAAGTATTTAACCTCTGCTGTAGCCCCTCAGACTTGCTCTTCTCCTACCATGGTCTCTTTCTTTGAGATAATCTCCATGGTTTAACTGAGAAGACAAATCAACAGACCGCTATTGTATAAAAGCTCCTTTACCATTTACTAACATGGAAACTTTGGCGTTGGTAGGTAGCTGAAGGGCCTCTTGTAGCAGCAACGTGGCACCATTTATACATCAGTCGTGGAGCACCTGTAGGTGTTTTAGGATGTCTTCCTTGAGGGATATACAGCTCTCACAGTTGATGTTACCAATGGGTAGGACTTTTGCAGTCTATTTCCTTCTACTCCTTTCTGTCCAATTTTCCTTTTTCCTTGCCTTTGTGAGTGAGCGTGGTTCCCCCATGTGCTTTGCAGCAGTACAAATGGAATGATTTGTCAGTGAAGAGGTGATGAAACCATTAAACATTATTATTATCTTTAATGGAGCTATGAAGATAAAACTATATGAACCTTATTATCTGGTATTGTATGCACAGAATATACAACCATAATTGCGGTGGACTGTGGTTACTTCATGGAAAGGTTTCAGTGGAAATATTAATGGATTGAACAGTCTAATCAAAAAGAAGGATGGAAATGTCATAACATTAAAAATGAATATTTTATTTTTTTAAGAGAAACTCATCTCTCTGAGCATGGCTCTGGAAACAATTTAATTAAGCCTAGCAAGTTTTAATTCCTGCCCTTTATTTCACCCCTTCCAGACAACACAAGGATAATTGTAATTACTGGCAGCTTTTAATTCTAAAAGATAAAAAATGTGACATTTCTTATGGCAAAGAATGTGAAAAAAGATAATCTGGAGGAATATATACATATATATATGCAATTCTAGTAATGTTGCTGTTTTCTTTTAGGTAGATCTCCTTCTGGGAATCAATAGACTGACTCTTGGGGAATTATACACCAGAAATTTGTGACTCTACATTGTCCCTGTATCACGCTCATTTCAATCAATCAGCCAATGAGGGACCTTAAAATATTCCAGTGAATGATTAGATGAGAAAACAGTTTTCAATTTTCCTTTTTTCCTACCTCCTGCCCCTTCTGTGATTTTAAAGGTAGGGAGTTATGATTATATTGAAAAAAAAAATTTGCAAGCTTAGAAAAATAATTCCTAAAACAAATTCTGCTTCTCACTTCCCCCTTCCCCAAATGTCACTGTTTATCCACAAAAGTGGGTCACACTGCTTGGCTGGGTAAGTCTCCAGCTAGTCTTGCCGTGATCCTTCTTGTCACTTCTAGACATCAAACAAAGATCTTCTGCAGAGGTAATTCAAGTCTCTTCATTTTTCCTATTGGAATATACATGACCTTTCTTCCTGGTGTGTGAACTGGTCCCAGCCCTGGCTATGCTCCAGGTGAATCTTCAGGCGAGTTGCAGAGAATTACAATGCCTATATTCAAATTTGACTTTCTAATAGACCCTCATTTCCAATTACAGTGAGTACACTTCTGTCTGGTATTTACAGATCTCTGAAATGCTAAAAGAGTTGTGTCACACTGACAGATTTTGGACTGCATCTGCCAAGGAATGTGCAAGTCCACCTGCAGTTTCAATGCAATGCCTCTAATTTTTCAACCGCAGTATTTTCTTCCTGTGATGCAATTGCTGCTGAAATGACATTATGGCGTTTTTTGAATGCATACTTTACAAACTGGTATTGTAAATGTGCACCAATACAATAAAAGCTGTGTTTGGAATTAAATGATGATTCGGAGCACACTGATGATTTCCAGTTTGCTAACTAATGTCTTGGTCAGTTACAAAACCTTATCTGAAATTCACCTTCTACATCTGAGAGACTTTTGTGCTTCCTGGATGAAACTAAAGTTTTAAATGGTGTTTTTCAATTATAAACCAATAAATATCCGCTATTAAAACAGCAGTGTACGTTCAGTAGAGCGCCAAGTGTTAACCACAGGCCATGGATGTGTTTGGCTTTATAGAGGGGGTGGGGGGCACATCCCCGTCCTCATGCTCACGCGTGGTCTGCGAATAGCAAGAGGGATCACCCGGCACAGGGACAGAAGAGGAACGCCTGTGGTATGGGTAAGAAGAGAGGTTGCCCAGAGAGGTTGTGGAGTCTCCTTCTCTGGAGACATTCAAAACCCGACTGGACGTGTTCCTGAGTGATGTGCTCTAGGTGGCCCTGCCTTGGTGGGGGGGGTTGGACTAGGTGATCTTTCGAGGTCCCTTCCAACCCTTGTGATTCTGTGATTCTGTGGTTCTGTGAAGAAACAAATGCTGTATTGCACTCAAAATCACAGTCACCAATGGAGAAGCAAGGTCAGAGAAAGAAATAACACCAAGACTGAGCGCAGCACAGACAGAAATATATCTTTTATGTTCTGCTAGGCAGAATTTGCAGATAAGAACCTGATTTTGTGTGATAACGAATACCTACTGTTATTTTCTCTCTGAGACTTGGTTATAAGCATGAATGAGAAGATTTATTTTAAGGGCTTTTGATTGATTGGGCTGGGGGTGGGAGGAGGTGCAACCTGTTTTAGAGAGCGAGATGCAAAATTGATACAGTTATTAATAAGCATTTGTGGTTGCATAAGCTTGGAGCGGTAGCTGCTAGCATAAAGACCACCCTGTGCGAGGTGCCGCACAAGGTGCAGGGACTGACAGCCCCTGCGCAGAAGAACTGACCTCAGAAACGAGGCGTCCACTTCTGTTTGTCTGCCTTGAGCTTAAGTTGCCCGGCTGGGCAGCTGGGTGCCTGCCCTGCGGTCACCGGGTGTCCAACCCCGCTGCGCCCAGTTTACGTGACCCTGCGTTTAAGGATATAGCATATAGCTGTAAGGTCTCTCCACGTTTCACACAGAGGCACAACGTGCCCACACGGCCTGTGGGAGCCCTGCCAGAGCAGGGATTGTGCTTTTGTAGTTGCTTGCCCCAGGTTAGTTTCAGGCCAGCCAGCTGTGGTGTCTTGGCTTTGGGCTTTGGGTGTTGAGGATGACAACAGACAGATGCTCTCCTCTGCTGCACAGGTCCTCCCAGCGCGTGGAGGACCAGCACTCCCTAACAGACCCTCCACACCACTTTTTGCAGAGGACAGTGTGCTCTGATCCCTTTGGAGGGGGTGTGCAGAGCAGAGGACCTCTGCTCCCACCCTGGGCACCACAGCATCGGCAGCCTGGCCGTGTCTAAGGTGCGCCGACAGCTGAGAATGATTTTTAAGCTTGGACTCCTACGAATCTGCTGGGAAAAAGAGACTCTAAAATGAGCTGTTTAACCTTTTCACACACTCCTTTGTAGCCTCGCATCTGTGAAAATAAATCCTAGGGGCACAAGTACATTATGATACACAAACTCACCCTCTTAGCTCCAGTAAGTCCATTCTTCCACTGCAGTGCAGCACTGTGAATTCAGAACATATTTCTTACCCTCAAAGCAGTGCTCTTCTGTGCTGGAGCACCTTCTGTTTCCCAGCGCTCTCTCTTCTTTCCTTGCTTTTGTTTCTAATTGACTGTCTTTTTACAGTCAGAAACAAATTGAAGCCATTTAAATAAAACAACAACAACCGAACAAAAGCAACCCCCTCAATCTGTAGCTGTCGAGGTGAGACACGTGCCGCATACAAAGAACACCTTTTTTTTTTCCCTGAGACTTTGTGACACACACGCTGAGGTTGTGCTCTAGATATTTAACTTTTTTTAGCTTAACGTGTCTTGAGGAGATTAAACAGAAGAGTACCTGAAAGTGGAAAATCCAGTCTCAGCCACAGATAGAACATGATTTGTCTCCAGTTAATCCCCTTAATCATTGACAGGTTTATTCCTACAGGTAAGTTTTTCTCATTTCCATTTAGTATGTGGAAAAAGAAGTTATTATCTTAACATGTAAAACCTAAAGTCAGTGTCTTTCTTTATCTCAGTCACAGTGCACTTTCAAGTCAAAAATACAAAAAGTGTAGGACAATGAATGAGAAGCGGCAAACTGGTATCCCTGGAAGTCAGCTGCGGGGTTCCTGCTGATGCTTTTGGGCAGGACTGAGGTGCTCTGTGGCTCAGCCCCACACCCAGCTTTGGACGTGGCTGTGCCAGGATGGGGTGGGGGGCAGAGCAGTGCCAGCTCTGGTGGGCGAAAGGGGCTGCAGCCACCTCTTCTCCCCCCGAAGGCTGACGTCTGATACCTGTTCTGGCTTCAGAGATGAGGGCTTGAAGAGGAATTTTTCTTGATGCCCTTCTGCGGGTGATGATGGTGTTTCATTTTCTTATCTTGGCTTCTCTTTTTGAAATCACTTCTTTCTTTTTCTGATTTATCTTTCACTACCATTTCCATATTGGTAGTCTTTTCCCAGCTTTTCTTACTTTCTCTTTTTAATTTTGGTTTTCCCCAAGATTTCCTCTAAATCCCTCCGTCTTTTCTACTATTTCTACTATTCCCTCCTCTAGTTTCTTTGTTGTTCTCTTTCCCAAGCACTCTTCCCTCTGTATCTTGGTCTATGCCTCCTTGCTGAAGGCTGGGTATGGTGCTCTTTGCATGCATGATTGCTACGACAGCTCTGGACAGCTCTGGATAGCCTCCCCCTCCATGGGCTCCCTTTGCTGTCTTCTCAATTCTTCCAGTAAATGGCAGGTCAGACAAACGAGGGACTGTCTATCACACAGTTTACCTCTTTAAACTAAACAGCCTCTAAAAGGCAAGAAAAGAAGAAATAATCTGAGCTGCACAATAGAAGCTGTAGAACTGTAGGATTAAACACTCATTTCTCTGACAAATGCCCTAAAGCATATTTGCAGGAAAAGAAAAAAAAGCAGGAATAGGACAAGCATGTGTTACATTTCCTCTGAGAATTTCTAGCCTCCATCCTGCATTGTCAGAAACTTTTTGTGGCTGCATTGCCTTTATGTGTTTCTCTTCAGTGTATAGTATATGCCTGTAACTAAGGCTGAGGAGGAAATGTTATCTCCTAAACGAATCCCTGCACGGCTTAGCTCAGGCATTATGTCCTCCTGTATCTTTCTACAGCAGCTCACGGAGAGTGGCAAGGGCAGCGATCAATGCTCTCAGCCATTTCCCAAGCGAGGAGAGAGAACACGATTTGAATCACTTGCACAATGCTTCTCTTTCCATACAATTAATGTAACCCTTCCAGGGCTCAGTGTGGAAGGTAAATTGTTGCTACCTCTAATCTCCGATATTTCTTGGGTTGTCATTGAAGAACTGGATAACCTTTCCTTTTAACAATACAGTTGTGAATGATTAGCCAGTCCTCATCTTTTAAAATCCCACCACAGCAGTGAGGCAGAATGCAGGAATTAGGCACTCACCCCCTAATACATCTCATTTCCTCTCCAGCATCAATTTAGATTCAGTCTTTGCTGGCATTTTACCAGTGCTGGCAGAAAAGTGTTAGAATCTAAGTTTTAGGTGGTTCTTTCTAAATTCCTTGTAGTTTTTTTTTCACTGAACTTTTTGTTTGTGAAGAAAATTTGTTCACCCCAGAACTATGCATGAATTTAATTAACTGTTGAGGTTGGAAAAAAGTTTTTTAGCAATTAGATTGTCAATATTCGAGCCGTGTACTTCTGACCTTGGTTCTACCCATGTATTTTCCCCAGACACGGAATGACTAGTCACCCAAGATGTACCAGATGTGGGGTTTTTCGTGGAGTTTTTTCTTTTTTTTAAATCTGTGCCTCCGTGAGTGCCTTCCCAGAGAGTGGCAGGCATTGCCTTTCTCTCAGATATGGCTTCTGATACAGTCAGTGAATCACAGACATCTGTTTGTAGGTGACTGAGTGCCTCCCTGGATCCCTTCCTCTCCCTGGGTGAAGCATTTACATCATCCACATGGCCCCACGCTCCAAAGCCTGGATACACTAGTTGGACCAGTTTGCTCCTTGGACACTTTGTCCTCTGTGGCTGTTGGTGTAGCCTTCACGAACAGACCACTGTTCAGCCTAGTGCCCGAGAAGAATTTGTCCTTGATAAACCTAATGGATCTTTTTTCCAGAGTCTCACTCCTCTGATGGTGGGAAAGTGTTCTAACTGCCAGACTGCGTGCATGACCCATGTACGCCCACCCTTTGCAGCTACCTGTACATGCACGTGTTTTCTGTTAGCTCTTCTCTGTTCTGCTTGTGCAGAAAATACCATGTCCCAGCCTTCAATCATGCTTGGCTACATAAGCCAAACTGCTAAGTTTCCTCTGTAAAATAGCTCCTCTTTAGCCTAGTCATCTCAATTATCCTTGCTCATCTCTTTGAATACACAACCGGAGTACTGCATGGTCTTCAGGATAAGGTACAGTTTCACTGCAGAAATCAGGTTGTTTGACCCTAAACAAAACCACTTAGCTTTTATTTACTTAGAAAACCTGTTTACCGCTGGTGGTGGGGTTTTGTGATAGTTTTATTTTTGTTTGGTTTGTTTTGTGGGTTTTTTTTGGAGGGGTGTGTGTGGGTTTTGGTTTTGGGTTGTTTTTGTGTTTTTTTTTTAATTGGGTAGACATCTTCAGAAACTGCTTTAAAATGTTTTGTTTTGGCACCTGAACTGATAAAACTGTTGTCCTGCTAGGTGCTTTCAGATGTTGTTTGCTTGGTCAGTGCATTTAAAGTATTTTAAAAAACCTCGAGAAGCTTCTGCTTTCTGCTGATCTAGACTTCCCAGGGTGCTAAAATGCCAGATAGACCAGAATCCATCTCCTATCAGTCTAAATGTGAGGGGCACCTCAATACCCGTGAAGATCTGGACCCTTGTCATGACGCCAGTTTTATAAGCTCCTTGGAGTGTGCCTAAATGCAGTCAGCCACACAAAGCCTCCTGACGTTGGGCTACCTGATGCCATTTAAAGTCTCAATCCTCAAACCTTTCTGCTGCAGCTTTTAAAGACAGAAGTGGGGAGGAGTATCTCAGACCTCTTGCCCACCAAATTCAAAAGCTCTTTGGCTTTTGTGCATTAGCAGCTGTTGCAGTTGTCAAAGCCACAGTTCTGAGAACGATGCTCACTACTTCAGACATAATTGGGGGTAACGCAGCTGAGCAGGAAACACCATGAGGAAGAGAGATCTTCAGATATGTTCTTTTAAAACTCTAGAATTCATCAAGCTTTTGGTCACAGTATTTCTGACATTGCAGGTGCTTGCAGATTTGTATACAGGAATGCCTCCTCTTTCATGCTCCTCTCTCTCTCTCTGCAACTGCCGGTAATGTGAATGCAAACAATCATTTTCACGGACACTGAAAAACAAGCAATTATGGAAATAAAAGCCCTTCTGCTTCTGCTGGCAATGGATGAAGAGACAGGAACCTTAATTATGCTTGAATTCACAGTAATATAATATTCAGGAAGTGAGAAAATCACCAGGGCATGAAAAAATGGGCTTTTTTTGCTTCTTTATGATATTGTGAAACTGTTTTGGAAGCGGGCCAAATCCACTTCTCAGTTATGCTGATGTAAATTAACAGAAACAACGTTTACTTGCAGTGAAACCCCAGCTTGCATCAGCGTATCAGGAAGCCGAGTTTGCACATACCCCAATGGAAAGGTAATTTTGACCAGGGGTCTAATTGTACGTAAAGCAACTGCTTAAGTTGTCCTCCGTATCTTTGAAATCAGCTGGGCTGTAGTCTTCACTTACTGCTGAGAGAGGCTGCACAATGCCACAGAGGGAGACAGTCTCCGAATAACTTTGAATTGCAGGGGCTGAGGTCCCTAGCCAAATGCCATGACTTGAGTCTCCCTCGGTGGGAAGGAGAGGGAGCTCTGCAATCCAACTGAAAAACCACCATGGAACTCAAACACAGCCAAGTGGCCAATAGCTGTATCAAAGTGAGTTACAGAGATGCTGATCAGAGAGTTCTGTCTAGAAAACAAACTTCAAACAGCTATTCATTTCTGTTTGATCTACATATCTCTAGTCACTTTCTAAATCAGTATAGTTTATTAAAAAAAATAATTTGACACTCTTTTTTGAAGTATGAATTGAAATGTACAGGGCGACGTTTTCAACAGAGGGGTCTGTAAAGTTTGCAGTTGTGTCTCTCACCATTTTTTACTGGGTGGCTCTTAAAAGTGCAGATATTTAACCTCTGAATTGAAAAGAAAAAAAAAAAAAGAAATGTGGTGGGATGGTTGGAGCTGGGGTCAGTGCCTGGGTGACATGAGCCACTCGCTTCAATCTAGTGCAAGCACTGGAGTTTTTGTGGGTGGTAAGTGCATGAGATCAATTTATAAGAAATTATGCATTATTATATAAAGTATGGTTATAAAAGTTTTATTAAGTGAAATGGACTGTGGAAGGCTAAACTGTGTAAAATTTTCTTCACGATATTACTTAGAGTTTTACATTGCATTCCTGAACTTGTCAGCTGAATGTCTCACTGAATCACTTTAGAATTACAAAAAGACAGTTATTTCAGCAATTGACTGATAGTAGAAAAATGTAAATTTTCAGTGTATCCGATGCTGGTTTTTAATAGGTATAATTTTAATCAGAACTGCTCTTAATTTTCTAGCTCACAAACAGGGATCCTGAAGCCAACTGGAGAAATGCAAGTTATTTCTATGAGAAAAAGACCAGACTTTTAAGATAAACTGTGAAAAATCTTGTCTCATTAATTTAATGCATGTTTTTTCTACTTCATTTTGTCCTGGTCTTATCTGGTTTGCTTTCTTTGGAATTATAATTGGACTGAAAATGAAACTAATGTTTGTGCAAGATGCGGGGAGTGCCAGCTGACTGATCCACCCACTTATTTATAAATGAAAACAAAAGGAACAGAAGATATTTTTTATTTTAAAAGGTTAACAGTCTTTAAATATTAAATGTTTTCTCTATACAATGATATTGTCTCTGTTTTCAAATAGTTTTCTGAAAGGCCTCTTTCAAACCCTTTGTATTCTATAAGAACAGGATAATACAAGCCTATAGCAATAAAGCTGTTGATTCTGGCTGAGCAAAATAATGCTCTAAAAAGGTTTCTAAAATATTTTTTTTTTTCAAATTACTTTTGAAGCAGAGACAAAGATAAACCAGATTATATAAACAACCACAAAAGGAGAATTGAAGATGACAAAGCAAGCCAAAAGATCACTTATCTAACTTGTTACAGTGACTTCTCTGAAATTCTTAAAAGATCTGCCAATAACAAAATTTTATTTTTAATTTTTTTTCCCAAGACAGAAGTACTGAATGGTATAGAACTGAGCCTGTGCTGGCGTACAAGGCAAGATGAAAGGACCTCACTCTTTTTGCTTTCCAAATGCCTTTTCTTCTCTACATTATCTATTATGTGAAATAACCCTCTTAAAACCTTGAATGAGGCCGTGTTTCAGTCACACCCCGGCTCGTCTGTTGAAAGGTCAGTCTCTCTAAATGCCAGCCAGCTCTTCCTTTTGTATTTATATTGAATTTGTGGATCTATCTGGTGTGTTTCCCAGCAGATCTGTCGTTAGACAACTAGGTTTTCAAAAAAGGCAGTGAGCTGAAGAGAAGCTTAATAAATGGTAGGTGGGGATAGAGGGCGATTTGGAAAACCAGCGCAATTTTCTCAGCTCTAACAGATTGAAATATGTTTTTTAGGTACTTCATTACTGCAGTTTCTGCATGCCTCAGGTACTAAGTCCCAAGAGCACTGTGTCAAGCAGGGATGAGCTTCTTCCTCCAACTGGTATATGATTAATGAAGCATAGACAAAAGAGACACTCAAACCTACTAAAATCAAAGAATTCTTAAGGAGTCAGCTTTTAGAAGACATCTCCATCTGAGATTGTCAGCTATGGCTCCCTTTGCAGTCAGTGAGAGGACAGGCACTTTTGGGGCATGAGTCTTTACATAAATGTCTGCCTTTAGATGAGAGGAAATGGATCTCAGTTGCACTCTATTCTTCTAAAAACAGCCATTAAAGGAAGGTTAGGTAACTCACTGAGATGTAGATCATAGAATCATAGAATATCCCGAGTTGGAAGAGTCCCATAAGGATCATTGAGTCCAACTCCTGGCTCCACACAGGACCAGCCCAATCAGAGCAGATGACTGACAGCATTGTCCAGACGCTTCTTGAACTCAGCCAAGCTCGGTGCGGTGACCGCTTCACTGGGAGCCTGTTCCGGGGCCCCACCACCCTCTTGATGAAGAATCTTTTCTTGATCCCCAACCTAACCCTCCCCTGTCACAGTTTCATGCCATTCCCTCTGGTTCTATCGCTGGTCACCAGAGGGAGGAGATCAGCTCCTGCCCTTTCACTCTCCCTCGTGAGGAAGCTGTAGGCCGCCATGAGGTCTGCCCTCAGTCTGCTCTTCTCCAAGCTGAACAAACCAAGGGACTTCAGCCTCTCCTTCCTTTCTTAACAAAAAAAGCCACAACAAACAAAAAACCCAACAACAACAACAAAAAAACCCACCCAAAACAAAACCCAAACCGAAAAAAGAAGCACTCAAAGAAGAATGGGAATTTGTGCTTTTGGGTCAATGCCACACCATGTTTTTGAAACACAACTGGAATTCTGAATGTCCAGCATTCAGAAATGTGGCATTCACTGAGTGCTCCGCAATGATGAAGATATATGTTCAGTGAAAACTGATCTGCAAAATTCTGTTACCCACACCAGGATTATGACTAAGGATCGCTTTTCTTAGAAATACCAAAATCACATACAGTATTGAGTCACTTTGAAAAATAGGTGCATGAATTAAGATCCTGTCCATTTAGGTACATGAATTATGCTCAGGTCTTGGCATCTAATACAGCATCCTTCAAAAGCAAGTGCCAAAATCCACTTTATAACTAACAGGGAAAAGTAAGTGCCTTTGAGGAACTCGAGAGGGAAATCCAATCTGCTGAAATGAAAGCACCTAAATTAGATGTCTGGTTCCCAACCTGTGTAAATAGCTGCTATATCCCTTCATTGTGGTAATATATCAAGCAGAGAGAAAAACGCAATGCCACTGACTCAATTCAGTTGTCTCCACATACACACATAATGCAACTGTACTATAGACACTATAGGGTGTCCTAGCTAGTCTTCAGTTCCCGCTAGAAAAGAGTATGGGTCTTCCATAGATCCAGTGTCTTATCTGCGCTATCACATGAGCCTCTTCAGTATCCTCTCCAATGGCACTGCACACCTGTGTGTGGGCAATTGAACCATGCCCTAAGAATGATTCATCTTGACTAAACTGAGATTTCTGCACAGTAAAGGTCTACATCAGCACTTGTTATGCTCAGCAGTCTTCATAGTTCCTGGCAGAAAATGGCACTTTGAGAGTGCAATTCATCAACCTTTTTCAAAGGTCTACATAAAGGTACAGTAAATTGCTCTCTGTAAGTGTCCTTTCTGTCCACTGAATATAAAGGGAGTCTAAAGTTACCACCTCAAATGTATATAATCTAAGTAAATGAATCCCATGCCAAGTTACCAATTCAAAAGCAAATCAATCATATAAAAACAACAACTGGCTTTCTTATCATTAATACCATGGGTCAATCTGTCTTGATATTTTTCTCTTTAGGAAAATTGTATATTGAAAAATCAACAAAATATGAGCGTGGTTTAAATAATCCCATGCCTTTCTGAAGTCATTTTGCCCTACTTAGCGATAAGAAAATAGTTACAAATATGTTCCCATACTCCCACTTATTCCTTTTATGTGCAATTGAAGTTTATTATTCTATTTTTTTCTCCCTTTTATCTTTCAGCATATATTTTCTTTATAAGTATTAGAAATTCTAGGGTGGTAGGAGGGAATGAATTTAAATGGCTAATCTGGAACTTTTACCCAATTTATCTTTTTTTGCCATTCAAAAAATAATTTTTTTTTGTTGGTTTTAATAATTTGTACTAAATGATTTTAAATCTCTTTTGATTTTAATTTGTGAGAAGCGTCCTGTTGAATATTTATCATTCCCCACCAAAGAGATGATTACAGAGCAGTTTTGTTCTCAGCCCTAAGCAAGTCATCCCATGAGCTTTTAAGGTAAAGTCTAAAGGATGGTGGAATTACATTTAAACTAAAAAAGAAATACTAGTTTGCAGGTAAGTCTAACATCACAGCTGCAGATTCGGTCAAATGGGAGTTCCCGTTTGACTCCTTTGACACAGCACACAAGCGTACTTGTGCAGTTCTTACTGTCAGAATTTACAGGCTGCAGTCAACGAGTTCAGCTAATTAAAGATTGCTCTGGGTCTGTACGGCTTTTGTGTTGTCTCTTTAATTCTTTCACAGGATTACTCATCCAGCCCAGAAAACACAGAGAAATTTTCCTGATGTATTAAGATGAGAAGGCTTCATAGGTACCCAGTTCAATCTCAAAATAGTTTGCTATTTTCCCCTCCCACTATTCCCATGGGAAGACTGTTCCACAGTCTTACTGCTTTAAGGAGTAGGAAGTATCTTCTGATAATCACCTTCAGTTTATTAAAAGATGATTGAACCCAGGTGTTGGATGCTCTGGTACCTGCTGAATGACATTAATATACTGCCAGTTATGCTTTTCTCCATATTACTGTGCTGTCATAGAATCACAGAATGGTTTGGGTTGGAAGGGACCACAAGGATCATCTAGTTTCAACCCCCCCCCCACCAGCCCCGTC
>VWZZ01005023.1:60065-192443 GCA_013399095.1 Psophia crepitans
GCTGCTCTCGATCCATTCTCCACCCAGCCTGTAGCTGTGCTTGGGATTGCGCTGACCCATGTGTAGGACCTTGCACTTGGCCTTGTTGAAATTCATGCAGTTTGCATGGGCCCACCTTTCAAGCCTGTCAGGGTCCCTCTAGGTGGCAGCCCTTCCGTCCAGCGTGTTGACAGCTTGGCGTCGGCTGCAAACTTGCTCAGGGTGCAGTCAATCCCATTGTCCATGTCACCAACAAAGATGTTAAACGGTGCTGGTCCCAGTACCGACCCCTGAGGAACACCACTCATCACCGATCTCCACTTGGACATTGAGCTGTTGACCACGACTTTTTTGAGTTGTCCCAAGACGATTTTTCCATGTCTGACGCTCTATATCAGTGCTTCTACAAATTGAAACAAAACCATCCTGATCTGCAAGAATTTTCTTTTGTAAATGCATTTGTCGTGTATGGAATGAACTTTCAAAGCATTGCAGCTTCCCTTTAAGTGGAACTCCCAAGCTCTGTTCAGTGCTGTCCAACAGCTCAATACCAGTTATGATGCAGAGTAAGACTAAGCCAGCAAATTTGCTTTGACCATGCCCATGATGTGTGTAAACACAGGTCTCGGAGTTAGCAATCTAGCAGTTTTTATGCATGCTAAAGAAAGATTCACTTAAAGAGATAATGTTACAGAATAATGAATTGTTCCCACAAACCATCTGTTCTTCGTGTATGCTAAAAAATTAGTAATATCTGAATCCAATTCCTTTGTTTTGATTAAAGATTTCTTTGCAGATTATTGTTTCTGAACTTCAAGAAACAGAGAATGCCTTAATGAAATCCTGGAATGTAAGAGAAATTTAATTCATCCTCATATGCTGTTAATAAATGAATGTTAGTTATCTGTGGGTTGTGAACAGTTTTAGAACCCAAACCTCTGTATTTTTTGCTGTAAAACAGTAAAACTATTGTTTATATCCATCCTGACAGAGAGTTCAAGAGAAAGGGAGTAAGAAAATCCCAGGGTACATGATCTGCCATTCATGGAAGCACTACTTACAAAAAAAATGCTTCTCTGATTTAGGAAAGGAACATGTTTCTAAAAGACATGGGTTTTGTTCCATACTTCACAAGCTGTCTCAAAAAAACTGTCTAATTTTCTCATCTGGGAAATGCTCTGTGCAAGTCTCAAAGTTGACAAAATGCAGGACCTAATCCTTCCTTGCTCTTCTGGCTGGTCCCTCTCTCTACTCTCCTTCCTCAGCCAAACTCCCCTGCCACCAAAAGGCCCTCCAGTCTGTCATCAAAAT
Organism: Psophia crepitans; assembly: GCA_013399095.1. NCBI lineage: Eukaryota > Metazoa > Chordata > Aves > Gruiformes > Psophiidae > Psophia > Psophia crepitans. Next base: position 61,356 of record VWZZ01005023.1, read on the forward strand.
GTCCCCCACTCTGGTGATCCGAGGGCATAAGAAGAAGCGTACCACCACAGTGACACCCTCCCTGACACCAGGCATTCCAAAACAATGCTGGATGAGTCTACCACAAGATAGCCCCAGCACAGGTCTCTCTGATGGTCAGAGTCTGATTTTTAAGATGCAACCTGAGCCAGGCAACAAATATAGGAACCCTACTTCCTTAGTATTTATCTTATGTAGTCCCACCTTTTCATACCTCAAAAACAAGAGTCTTAGTGTATAAACATAATACTTCTTGATTTTCCTGTGAGTTGGGCCTCAGAAGCAGTGCATGTCCAGGGACTGAGTAAGCTGACAGAGGAGAACTGCTAAGCTAACAGAGTCCTCTCCCTTCACATCTTAAGTTGAGACACAAGTAGGAAGGAGAGCTTGCCTCCCCTGCAGCATCCTCATTCTTGCTGATGGTGTTATTCCTTTATGATGTGCATAGTAGAAACTGGACATACCACAGGAGAAGGTACAAGAGAAATATCACAAGCTCCTGCGTATCTTGCATTTTGGCCTGACTGATAAGACCTACACAGTGGATAACTGCAGACCCTGCTCATGAGGTACCAAGACCTGTGAAGGAGAGGTATATTTTCATTTCCAGTCTGTGTTACAATTGCTTACAGCTACTCCTGTCCAAAAACCAGCTGAAGCAGTTGATGTCCATTGAGCCTATTGTGTAAAAAGTTTGTTCATCCACTAGTTTATAGATGAGTACATTAAAAATACTATGACTGCTAGTGTTGGTCTGAATTAGGAAAGAGGGTTTCAGAATCATCAAAACAAAATCCTTCATGAATGAAGAAGAACTGATACTTTCTACTTCCCTACAGTTACATGTTAGATGCATTCAGTGCAGTAGACTATATTCTCCACCTCGGTAACAATGGTAATATTTGCTGGATCCAGTTCTCAGGGATTCCCTGGGACCAGTGGCCCAAACCACAAGGGAAGACATCCCCATTGAGAGCAAGGAAGGTTTACAGTTATTGAATGGATGAGGGTTTCCGTATGCTTGTAGGTATCAAGATTACTTAGCAGACTCTGTGGGCCTTCCTTAGGGTCACAAAAGCAGCAAGATGATAGACTTCCTGTAGGAAACACCTATCTGCTCAGTACTATCAGCACTCTCAGAGGACTACAGGATCTGTCAGGTGCAGACAATTTATCAGTGTCAAGGTCATGACAGAATCCCCTTCAATGTTCTGTTTCCTTTCAGGTTTCTCCTCTGGCTAATGTGTTTTTCAGGAAATGTGAACTCCAACATGTCTTTGGAGTGCTAGCAAGTATGGTGCTGCTCCCTTCCTACTGTCTGTTGCTGGAAGAACAGGCCTCCATAACACCATCTTTCAGCTTTTTGAGGCTGGCTCATGGATCTATCTTAAAATGGCCATTAGCCTGGAATTATTTCTAATCATATGAAACTTCTTACCCTTTTTGTCCTTTCACAGCACCAAGGAAATCAGCAAGTGGTCATCTTGAATGCCATGACCTCACAGCTCCTTCCCAGGCTGGCCTTCAAAATCAAAAGAAGAAAATCTACAGTTTATCCAAGAAAAAGCATCAAGTTCATAGCAGTTATTTTGGATTTCAGGGCACAGAGGGCTTCTCTGTCACAAGACAGGTAAAATCCTATCATGAATCTGTTCTGAAACCTCCAAAATCAACAGCTCCAGAAGTCCCATTCATAAGAAAGAGGGTTACTATAGAGAAAGTCTGACAGACTTCATCTACAGCTTCATCTATACTATGGACAACAGGTTAAACAGCTGTACCATACTTGCCTCAGCAAGACTTTCTTCCCCTGTGAAACCAGTAGGAACAGTTAGTCCAGTTGAGCAATGGAGGGCTCCTGTCTGCACTCTTAGTTACTGATCGTGGACACCTCTGCTCTGGAAAACATCCAAACACATCAGGGCCACATCAGGGCTCAGGATCACTTACCTGGCATGCAAGGCCTGTCTGTAGCCCATGGGTCCTAGTCCCAGCGACACTGCAGGTTGTTCTTCATGCATTGATTAGAAGCAAGATTTGTACTGGGTGAGAAGTTGTATTGTGCAAGTCCACTGAGATGCACAAGTCTTAAAAACTGACCATACAAATTAACCCAGAGAGACTGGAAAATATATACCTTTCTTGTAAAGTTAATGTCACCCTGTACAGCTTCCAAAAATATACTACTTCGCTGTCAATAGTCTAGTGCTGTATTTCTAGAGTCATAAAGCTTTTTCTATATCATCTACATCTTTCCTATCCTTGACTCTTTCTAGATCACCCAATGTACATAAAGAAAATGACATACCAGGTTTTCTCCTTAACGAAGCTGTCTTCTGAGTCCTGGTGAGTGTAAACTGGGATAATCGCAGCAGTGATATATCAGTGAAACCAGTGAAGATAAGTTCAGAGGAGAGACAAACAATAGAGGCTGAACCAAAACAGACTCTGAACATGGCTGAGAGCTAAAAGGCTGGATTACAGGGCTGGGGAAAGTGGAGTTGGAACGAAACGTCTGGCAGTATCTGTGCTAGTAAGACAGACAAGACTGCGCTAATAAGGCAGATGAAGAGTCCGTTCTACAGCAGCGACAGTCAGCGGTACAAAACTCCTTGTCTCCATAAAAATAAACTCCCTCCCATCCCAAATGTGGCTTCGTCTATACTGCACGGAGATACATATGTCCCATGTTATCCAGAAGTGTTATCTAGGAGGGTGCTCTGGGCACTGGAGTGAACTATTCTAGCATGAACGATATCAGTTAAACAATGCGAAAAATCTTTTAAATCTGCAGGTTGTTAGACCTGTGTTCCAGCCCTGTTTAGTTAAGCCCAGCTGCAACTTCATAAGCCCCCTCCAGTCAATCCCCTGCCCCAGGACAGGATCAGCTCTAGCACCTGTGGTATTCCTGAAAAACTGTTGTTTAACCTTTTCTTTAAAAGAAGGATGTATTGGAAACTCTACATTTGCTCTAGGCAACCAAGTCCAATGCTCCATCCACACATCAACAGAATTTTTTTCCTATGGTCCCACCTAAGCCTCCCACTCCCTCAGTTTATGCTCATTATTACTCATCCTGTCCACTGAAAGTGCAGATCCAAATATAGACAATTTGCAGCACATATATGTCATGATTCTGGCCCATCACTTGCTTACATTTAAGTGTGGAATTAAGATGAAGTAATTCAAATACCATCATGAACGCACATTCTCTCACATGCCAAAGGAGCAAATACTATGTCATTTAATAAAGTCTAATTCAAAATATAATAATTTAAACAATTCATCCTAAGATAAATAAACTGTGAATGAAAACTCTCCATGGTTCCACCTAGAAAAAAAGACCCAGCACTAGGGTGCAGGAATGGTTTTCTGTGAAGCTCAAGTGAAACTGGGAATATTTCTTTTTGTAACTTTGCTCATTTATAATATGCCTGTTGCTATAGCAGTTAAGTGCTGGTAACAAACACGGATAAACAGAAATTCTTGTTATCAAAAGTGTATTGTAATAGTTAATGGCTGATTTTATTCCTGTTTCCAACTAAATACACTTACCATGATCTGAGACATGTGAAAGCGTTGACCATTGGGATTGCAAAGACCCTGTATAGGGACGTGTTTGTTTTGTTCCTGTCATCTGCCAGAATTGATATATACAGTCCTGTGGAAGTTTCCACTGCCCTTTAGCACTTCAGTAGGATAAATATCTGTAAGAATGTTTTGGAAATTTGTTATCTGGATGTATAAAGCACTCAGCTCTTGGGATGGACTACGTACACTATCAGTATAGAATGACTACAGTCATGACCTAATTTGGAAGTAGTGTGTTAAGGAATATAAAAGCATATACCAATGATCTAGAAGGTCTTCAGGCCACCATGATCTTAGGCAAGCAAAACGTCCCAGAAATATGTTCCTTATCAAAAGCCCTCACAGTGTCAGTTCTCTGAGATGGTACCTGAATGGTGCAGTGGGCAGAAGCCACTGCAGGCAGGGTGTCCTTCACTCTCCACCCTTTTGTCCATCAAGCCACCCTCTGAACCCCTTCCCAGGGCCATCTCTTTCTGCCAGACCTGGACCTTCCCAGCTGCAGTGGGAGATGCACAACCTTGCACAGAAGTGATTTCCCACGTGGGCTGCTCATCAGCACAGACAATTCTGGAAAGAAAAGCAAACAGCATTTGGCAAGAAAAGTTAATGAACATATAATGAGGAGGTTTAGGTTGGAGATCAGGAAAAGGTTCTTCACTGGGAGGGTGGTTGAGCCCTGGAACAAGGTCCCCAGGGAAGTGATCACAGCACCGAGCTTGGCTGAGTTCAAGAAGCGCCTGGACAACACTCTCAGTCATCTGCTCTGATTGGGCTGGTCCTGTGTGGAGCCAGGAGTTGGACTCGATGATCCTTATGGGACCCTTCCAATTTGGGATATTCAATAATTAAGGCATTCAGGGTGCTGTACACCTGACTGACCTCTTTGACCACTTTTTCATCAAAATGGCTTTTGGGACACATTCATCCAAAGCAGAGGTCTTGCAGATCTCTTATAGCAGATTTTTCAGGAAGCCAGTATCAGTTTCTGACAAAATCAACGTGGAAAAATGTCCCACCCAGATACTGGATGCATAGGTGGAATTGAGCACAGGGCTGAAAGGCAACGCAGCCAAGGACAAAAGTGCAGCAGAGCCCAGGAGGGGCCATGGAATATGGCTGAGTATGTGACAGCATTTTCTCTGTAAAATAGATGATAAAATGATTTATGTCTTTTTCTGGCTGTGATGGAAATATAACACTCAGAGCAGCCTGGTTTGGCCAGGTTGCTTACACAGCTGTGGGGTACCAGCTCAGTCACTTCTCTCCTTCACAGGGTCTTTCCACCAACACATGTCAGCTTATACAAGGCTTCCCTTAGCCCTACGGTGTGACACAGGCTGTGCAGTGCCAGCACCCGAGGACACAGGAGGCAGGCTGAAACAAAGCCTAGCCTGACCTCCAAGCCTGTACTCTCAGCTGTGCCTCACAGCCCAGGAGAAGAGCATCCTCTGAAGCACCCTGCTACTGGTGTTAAAAGCCCATGTGTGGGCTCGCAGCTGGGCATGGAGTAAGTCTGTAGCGACAACACCTAGATTTGCTCATCAGTGGGAGTACAAGGCAACTAGTGGGTCTCCTGCTGAGCCCTCTGGCACAACTGTGCCCAAGATGGATTCAGCTGCTCAGCAATGTAGCTGCAACCTTCCTGGAGGACTCTGCCAGCAAAATGCTCCTGGTAAGATGAGAAGTCTCCTGTTGTCCCTGGCACCACTCCTCTGGCTGCTACTTTCCACATCACTAATTTGTTTGGGCCACCTCAGATGGGATAGTAGGTGTGTTATGGTGCTAGTAACGTTGTTAGCTATGAGTTGTTAACTCAGCATTTAGTGTAGAATAGCTAACGCTTTTTCATCAAAAATGGAGAGCTTTTTTCTTAGAGAGAGCTAACCAGCAAGGGGCTGTCATTCTTTGCGATATCCCAGCTGAAGGCTTATCCACGTATGACATTTTCCTTTAGTAGCTAGAATTACATGCTATAGAAATATGGCAGGCAGGAAGAGTTTTGGTTAGGAAGAGCAATGTCTGCAATAGCATCCCGTATCAGCTGAGAGAATTGGAGTAAGGGGCACATTATAACAATTAGAGACTCATCACTTAATTTGACCAGATGTACATTGTTTACTTCAAGTGGAAGTGCAAACGAATTAGGTTTGACTCTGATTATGCTGATAGTAGTTTGAGAGAGGAATGTTTGCTGATTCATGAAACAGCAATGGTGTTATTCAGTCTGAATGGTTCCTAGATATACATCAATAACATGTTCCAAGAATAAGCAGTTTAAAATAACTAAATGCAGAACCTAGTCTTAGAAGCAGAGAGCAATGGGTAAAGCTAATAGGTTTTTAATCCTTGTATATACAGAAGGGAGACCTTCATTTATTCTTTTTGCCATCTCTGTAATGACCCCAAATTCCTTTAATAAGACTTTGGTATATGCAGTTGCATTTCAAGATGAGAAATGCCTGCTGATGGGGCGCTCCACTTAGTGCAGTGCTGGAGGAGGACAGTGGTGACAACAGATAGCTCAAAGGCCCGCAGCACCAACCTCTATATCCGAGCAGGTAAACTCCAAGAATCAGCAAAAGAGTGAGAATCACTGTGGGAGAGCAGAGCTAGGGGCGCAAGGAGCAGACTGTGATCTGTGGAGTTTTGCAAAATCCAGGAGTTTACAAAGCCACATGTTGTGTACATTCAGAACAAGCTCCAAAGGGGAATTTCAGCTTGGCATTCAGAGATACTGTTTCTGTCTCAGTATTTTTAAAATATTTGAGAAAATGAGCAACATCTTCCTAGAGGGTTGTGATTAGCAGGATAAAATCTACCTAGCAGTATCTCTCAGGGATCAATGCTGAGCTTGAGACCATCAGTGTCCCTGTTAATAATGTGGAGGATGGGATGGAGCAAGTCTGTGCATGAACAAAACTGATTAGAATTGTTGGTATACTGGAGAGCAGTGCTGACATTCAGCAAGACCTGGACAGGCTGGAGAAATGAGCTGGCAGAAACTTCCTGAAGTTCAGCAATGGCAAACGCAGAGTTAAGCACCAGGGTTGAAAGACATTATTGTTCTGTGGTTTTGAGTGAAAGACAAAGTTAAAAATAAATTACAAAAATTTCCATACCAAACAAAACATCCTTTCTCTGAAAGCTGTAAATTGCAGCACGAGGACAGCAATGACCTTACCTGAAATTCTTGCCAGCTTTTCATGCATGGGTTCAGTCTGCCCAAATGCTTCAGCAAGGAAGGGCTCGATCTCTGTGCAGCGGTGAGTGGCTCACCAGCAGGGAAGCTCACATTTGTCCTGGTTTTGGCTGGGATAGAGTTAATTTTCTTCCTAGTAGCCGGTATAGTGCTGTGTTCTGGATTTAGGATGAGAATGATGTTGATAACACCCTTATATTTTGGTTGTTATAGGCAATATTTACACTTAGTCAAGGACTTTTCAGCTTCTCACGCTGTCCTGCGAGCGAGGAGGCTGGGGGTGCACAAGAAACTGTGAGAGGGCACAGCCAGGACAGCTGACCCCAACTGACCACCAGGATATTCCATACCATATGATGTCATGCTCAGGATATGACATGGGAGAAGCTGGCCAGGGCTTTAGACCACAGCTTGGGAACTCACTGGGCATCAAGGGTCTGTGGCTGGTGAGCAATTGTGCTGTGCATCTCTTGTTCTGTATATTCCTTTTTAAAAATTATTATTAGTTATCATCATCATCTTATTCTTCTTTTTCTGTCATATTAAATTGTCTTTATCGCAACCCACAAGTTTTAGGGGTTTTTTCCTGATTCTTTGCCCTATCCCCACTGGCGGGGGGTAAGGGACTGAGTGAATGGCTGCATGGTGGTTTTAGCTGCCTGGTGGGTTAAACCGCTGCCTCAAAAGGAGTCATAGCTATCAGCCCGAGACATCACTGCAGAGTCATCACTAACAGCACAAAGGGTGTCCAGCCCATCTGGGACAAATGACAGCTCCCAAACTGCTTCAGGGCGTGAGTATGATACAGGATAACAGACAGAGGCATTATCGTAGCTTGCCTTACGTGGACGTGGTTGAATTACACCTCCTAAGCCCCCTTGCCAGGATACTTAGCGCACGACAGAGTCGGCCAAGGCAAGGAAAGGCAGCACTGCCTTCTTGAGAGGTATCAAATGCAGGAAAGTCACCTCCGGAAAAAAATTCCACTTTATTCTTTCCTTTGACTAGAGCAACCAGAGCCAAAACTGTCAGGATTTTTGCTCATTTACAGACTAACACAGACAACAACCTTGATAATGAAGCTCATTGATAATTTGCCAGGGAAGTACTTCGGAGCTGCCGCCCTGCTACGTTTTAGCACAAGTATTGACAAGGATGCTGAAGCAAGAAAACAAGAAAACTATTAATCTTCTCTCTAGGACTCTCCCAGTCAATTTCTGGTCCAGCCTGTGTAAGTGGGTCACCTCAGATATTCGCACCGAGGACAGTGTGACCAGCACAGGTCCCAGGCAGGTCGGTGTCCCCGTAATACCGGCTGTCCCCAGAGCCAGCTGCAGCTGGTGGGTACTGCATTTCTCAGTGATGTGGGTATCTGTTCCTATGATTAATTCTTTCTTTCACTTCTGGGTGGATTACAGACTCCAGCCTACCCTTGAGAGTAAGATAAGGAGTTGCTTTGTGACCTGAATACATCTTAGCTGGTTGGCAGCCAAAATAAAATCAGGCATGAAGTGTGCAGCACTTTGGCACCTCTAAATAGTGCAGAACACCTTTTCTCACCTGTGCAGCTACAGGGAGACCACCAGACCTTTCCTCCCTCATCTGGATCAGCTCCTCAGAGAAGTTTGAGGCAAACTCATGTTTTTCAGCCCTTACTGGTAATGTGCTTTATGGCTTGAGGCTAAGGATATGCAGAAGGCTGCTTACAGGCTTGTGCAGGCATGCAGCCTTCCTCCTCTAGTACACCACTTTTTATGATAAGGAGAAAGTTTGTCAGAGCAGAATTCACCAAAAAAATACTGAGACCCTTGAAGAAACTCCCTAACCGCCAGAGATGCATCATAGACTTTGTTGCCTTCAACTCCAATGGAAAAATCCCATTTTTCAGCTCGCTTTTCTCTGCCTCAGATACATCATAAGTGTGTCTATTTTAAAAAAGCATGTATGAACCCCACAAAATACTCTTTCAAAATAAGTCACTCCACCTCATCTGCTTTTCTCCCCAAGGAAAATACCAAGACAGTAAGCCCCATTTATGAGAAAGGTAGTCATGTTCCCATAATGCACCATGGAAAAATCTTTAGGTAACACAGTGGTCACTATGACAGTAATTTTGATATAGAATGAAACATAAACCTATTGTAACCAAATACTTCACGTGCATTGAAAATGTTGTATATAATGCTTTGAACGTTCAGGTAATTTTAAAAAACAAAAGGTTTTAAGAATCATAGAATCGTCGAATCACTAAGGTTGGAAGACGCCTCAAGGATCATCTAGTCCAACCGTCCCCCCACCACCTATTACCCACTAAACCATGTCCCTAAGTACCACATCCAACCTTTCCTTAAACACCCCCAGGGACAGTGACTCCACCACTTCCTTACTTGGTTATCCACATCTACAACAGCACTTGCATACATGTTACACGTATGTTTATTTTATTACCGAAATGGCTCACAAAACAGATCATTTGCAAGGGGGAAGGGACCAAAGGCACAAGCTCTGAAAAGTTAAGACTAATACAGGTGAAACTACTGGTAAATCTGTCCAGCAAGATCCGTATTCCCTGGGGATGAGGTTTGGTTGAGATGAATACTAGTTGCCAGGAGAAGAGTTAGCTTCAACTTGTACAATTGCTGTATTTGCTTTGTTATTTTATTGTTTTATTGTGTATTTGTGAGCTCCTACTGCACTTTTTTTTTTTCAGAGCTTCAAAAGAAGGTAGAACTGTGTTCTAACAAGTTTTATTTCATCAAAAACAATCCTGAGTTATAACAGATTATAAAATGCTGTCAACTGCCTTGGAGTACTTAGTTGGATGGGCTCCAGCAAGCAGTACAGAGAAAGGCTCTCCTGGCCTCTGATCCTCACCAGGGAAGACTCACAGAGAAGATAGCTGTTCTCTGCTATTCTCTGGCTCTTTTCTTCTACTTCTGTCTACTTATGTATCTTGTGACTAAATAATTTTTCAATCTAAATGCATTACTTAAAAAAAATAATCAAGTATTCCAGGAAGAGAAAGATACCATATTTCCTTTTGTTGCATCTAACTTTCCTCAGGAGTGGATCAAAAATTCCTCACAGAAGATCTCTCTGAGCGACCAGCCAACAGACTGGTTGGTTTAACTCAACAGACTGTCTTGGGTTACCCCAGGTTTGTTTCTGAGGGGTGCTGAGCACCTGCAGATGAAACTGAAACTACAAGGTCTGAATTTCAGTACTTGTTCTTTTATTTACCAGCAACCTGGTGCTTTGTATCCATCTAGTGTGGCTGGAGAGGGGGATCTGTGCTGGGGTCTCTGCAGGGAACACTCTTCCCCTGAAAGGCAGGGGTGAAAGGGAGGTAGATGCTCCTGGCTTCCACTCCCTGCAGAGGGGCCAGGACAACTCAGGCAGGTGATGATCCATTGTATTTCCCCACCACTGTCAAGGTCAGTAAGAATTTGGTGCTTGCTGTGTGAATGCCTCAGACAAGTGCTGTAAGTAGCTATATCTTAAAAAAAATGTAAAAAATTGTTATAGTTAATTCCTTTTTCTCTAGCTGGATGTTGTAACCTTGAATCTTCTTCTTATTTCGCTCTTTCACAAAGTGTAGAAGTCAACAGTGTGCCTCGGGGTGGATGTACAGCTGAGATGGGGTTCCCTCCAGCCCCTCTGAAACCCTAACTGCTGAGGAGGTGAAGTGAGGGAACTGGTCTGATGAAGAGAAGACTGAGGGGAGACCTGATCACTCTCTATAGCTACCTGAAAGGAGGTTGTGGTGAGGTGGGTGTTGGTCTCTTCTCCCAAGCAACAAGTGATAGGACAAGAGGAAACATCCTCAAATTGCTCCAGGGGAGGTTTAGGTTAGATATTAAGAAAAATTTCTTCACCAAAAGAGTGGTCAGGCATTGGAACAGGCCGCCCAGGGAACTGATGGAGTCACTGTCCCTGGAGGTGTTAAAAAACTGTGTACACGTGGCACTTTGGGACATTGTTTAGTAGACGTGGTGGTGTTAGGTTGATGATCTTAGAGGTCTTTTCCAGCCTTAAAGATTCTATGACTCTATGATTCTAATTCTATGAGATTCATGTTTGCCTTAGAGCAATAAAAAGCTGATGTAACCTTCTCCTGGGACCTAGGGAATCCTGTATTCTGGTCCTCCTTGACCCCTAAAATGGCTTCTGTATATGAGCATTGCTGAATCCCAAGTGCTCCTCATCCCCGTTTCTGATTCTTGCTGAAAAGCAGATGCTATGCCCAGCTGCTTTGGCTCTGGTGTTTGAGTTAAAGCAGCTGTAATATACGGTGGGTCATCTGCAGCACACGAAACACCCCACAGCCTAAGCATGCCTGTGGCATTGACCATCAGGGAGTATGGGGTTGAAACACTCCTTTTGTGAGTCCAAAGAAATGGGACACAGGTGGGGGCTGAGCTGGGGGGATCTGCCCAGGCAGTGCTGTGAGGGCTCCAGGACTTCTGAGGTCCCACCACCCTCCATTATGTAGGAAGCTCCTTCGGGTGCTAAGGGCTGGGGAACAGGGGAGGATATGGGAATGTCAACAGTGATATTGTATCTCTTTCGTACAATTTTCCGGCCTCTGAAGTACTTTGCTGTTCCCAAGTCAGAGGTTCGCAGTTCTGACACAAGGAATGCCAAGGGCCTATCTGTGTCTTTACGTGACTGAAAATATGTTGCCTTCCCCCCATGACGCTGACATTGCTGATTCACTCTCTGCATCCTACCTCATACCATCTACCAGACCCTTGTCTTGGCCTGCTGTGTGTCTTGGAGATAAATATCATCCTTAAAGGTTTTCAGCAGCTGGAGATTCAAAATAGCTGATGGATTAAAAAAGCTGAAGGTATCCAGCTTTTTTTTTAAAAAAAAACAAAACAACAAAACAAAAAACTTCTAGATGAGTTAGTAGAGCAAAATTCACTACTGCTATGTGTTGCTGGCTTATGCAGTGCGGAATATACTGCCCTGCAAACTGCCAAAGTGTGTGTTGAGGAAACCTCAAGGAAACAGCTATATTCAATGGTTACATATTAGTTCTGCAAAGCAAAGTGCAGAGAAACTGGGTAAAAAGCCTTGAACTCAATAGTGGTTTAATTATTTTTTTAAATCTTTTAAAAAAATTATTATTAAGCTTAAATAAATTGGTGTGAAAGCAAACAAATTGCACAAACCTTCTTCCTGGCTGATTTACCAGTGAGGGTGTTTGTAACTGTACAATTGCACGTAAATCCAAGAACTGGAAAGATGGCCAGGCTCCAGGCTGACAGCTGGTTTATAGGCACTTTGGAGGTTTAACGACTGATGTTACTGCAACGTTTAAACCATTTATGAGATAAATGGCTGAGAGAAAAACCAGATATCACCGTTTCTTAGAGCTGTGGGGATACTTATTTTCCTAGACAGCAACTTCTGACAGATAGTTTGTGAAGAGTGTTTGCTTTTGAAAACTCACTTAGGGTACCAGATCCTCTGTCTCTGGTCCCATTCGCCCAACAAAAGGCAAGAGCAGTTTGATGTCATGAATAAAACCCATTCTGACTTCATATCCTCTCTATCATGCTGGCTGACTCCTGAAAGAGACGTTTTGTAGGGTACCATGGAGAACACTATTCATCAAACATTTCCTCCCTCGATTCCTCCTGTAATAAAGGGAAAATGCTGTGGGGGAAACTTTTTGTGATGTTTGTCTGGGAAGAAATGATGTAATGAGAAACAGGAGAGTTTGCGTCTTGCAATCTCTGTCTAAGATCAGTGCTGTCTTTGAAGCTTGTCTCAGGGAGGTGCCACAACACTGAAAGAGGCAACTGCTGTTGTGCTGTCTGCTTTCAAATCTATGAGATACAAACAGGGTAAAAATTCCTTTATGACTTTCATCAATGACTTTTCTGCAGAAGAAAGCCCAAGGCCAAGGTCTATGAATCTCAGGATTTTGCATAATGGAATTTGCCCAGGAGTGATATCTGAGACATGAAGGACTAGAATTGGGGCTAAGAGCTGATCTGTGCTATTTAATTAAACTACATTCTCACCCCAGCCCTAGGTCTTTGTTGCTGTTTATTCTGCTGACTTGTGAGACTGGTCCTTGCCATTGGTTTGGTCACATCAGCTAACTCCCTCCAAAAAATCTCCAGATCATGGTCTCCGAAATAACAAATATATTTTCCATGTGCCAGGCAAATGGAGAGAATGAGAAGACTTGGAGTTTGAGCCTATGAAAGCTGTTGTTCAGCTTTGTTCCTGGTGCTGGGGACCTGGTTCAGGACTAGGGGTTCATCCTCCCCGTGGGAAGTGGTATATCAAAAAGACATTAATGTCTGTTATGGTTGCTTTTTTCAGGCTTCTACTTCTAGCTGTCCAGCTGGGCATCAGACAGAACAGTTTTTAAGGAACCATTTAAGAGGGACAGTTCTGTTTGAGGAAGATGAAATGCAAATGGTGTGTCTGAGAATCAGCCTGGTGCAGGGCTAGTTAGTGAGGCAGATGCAGGCTGAAGGAGGAAGTGTGAAGCAGCCATTAAAAAGATGTTCTAAAATCCCAGAGGTACTCTTCTCTTAAGCGTACGGCAGCAGAGCATGGTTATATTACAGGGTGATGGCAGTTTCTGCACAACGGACAGGGTGTTCCTGGCAATAACGTGCACTTAATGGGAAAATATCTTCCATCAACCTAAAAGATGGACAGAAGATTTGAAGAAGAAAGAACGAAGGAGATTAATGGTGATATAGCAAAGCTATAAAAGATTATTGAGCAGTGCAACGTTACAGTCTTTGGTCTGTGTCACTGAAAACTACTCTCTAGGGGGATTTCTCAAGCAATGCACAGCAACATGAATGCTGATGACAGCAACTAAGGGCAGAGAACGGTGTTTTTCAGACTAGCTGTCTTACTTTGATGAGACACATGCCTATAAGTGGCTTGGACACTTCTGGAAATAGTGTCTGCTGAAATGCAGGCACTCTAACACATGGTACTCAGGATGAGCTAATACCCTAAAGTGTTTAAAGTGTGGTTCGGCTGGGCATCTGTGCTGCTTTGCCATGTGAGAGGGCATCCTCTTCCCTAAGGTACTATCGCAGCATGCCCAGGTCAGCAGCTCGGGATGGGTTTGGACTGGCAATGGTAGGAGTGATTTTTCAATTATTATTTTTTTTTCCAACTTCTTCCAAAATACTCCGCTGGAAGCCCCATCTAGCTACGACAAAACGTGCAAAGGTTCTCCAGAGCTGTGACAGTATTACCTCTCCTTCGCAGAGAGGTAAAGAGCTGTTGGTTAAAAATGGAAATGGTTCATGCTCTCTGGATCTGAAGTTGCATTTGATGAGGATCAAGAGGCTGTGGTGATGAAACTAAATAGGCCAGTTATTCAAAGGTAGCATTCCTCAAACAAAGTGTGCAAACACTTTCATGTATAACTGATGCATTTCAGATGCCACTTGTGCCGGGAAGGAGTGTTAATGTTGGATCCAGACTCTTGTAAGGAGGGTGACAGGGACTGGGCTCTTCAAAGAACGCTGTTATCCTAGGATGGGTGGGTTTTAAACTGTTACAAACTCTTTTCTTACTTTTTTTTTAGCTTTGAGTAAGATTTCCTTCAGATAATAGGCAAACAATAAGAGCTAATACAAACAGTTTCTGCCTACATAAAAAAGTATCTTCTTCTGGTGTACTATGAGCATTGGAAAATGCAGACTGGAAGTAAAATTAGGGAGTAGGCAATGACTGTTTCTGAAGTTGTTCCAGATAGCCATCATTCCTGTGTAGTTTCTTTAAGCCTAGGTTTGAAAGCATTTTGCAGTCGTTAATTGCTTCCACCTACCATGTGGCAGGACAAGAGAAGCGGTGGTGATGCAAGGAAAAGTAAGAACAGTATGAGACAGTCTGCATGACTGTTAGAAGATACCCTGGCCAGGCTGAAGTCTGTCCCTAATGCTTCATGGACTTCAGTGAAATGATGCCAACTTCCAATTATTTTCAGCTGGATTCCTCAAATGATATCCACTTCAATGGCACTATATACACAAATGAGACAAGTACAGGAAATAGGGAGTTCAAAAGAAATGTATTAACAACAGTTTTTTCTCTTGGAAAATGTATCAACTCTGGGCCCGCATACAGCCAGTTACTTAACAAATGTTTAAGTGCTTCGGCTATATGGAACTGTATGTGGAGTAGCCCTAATTACATCGCCACTGCCTCTGCCCCTGATTATGTAATTACCTTTTAAGTGTCATTTATCTACTAAAGTGTCTTCTCTCTTTTAAAAAAACCCATGTAGTAGTAAGTGAAGGGAGAGAAGGGAATATCCCTCTTTACAAAGTAACAACGGCCATAATTTCCGTGCTGAAGGTCTAGGAGCCAAAACGATGTCAAATAAGACTCTCAAGCATCAGAGAAGCTGCTTTATTCTCCTGCCCAAGGGCCACCATATACCAGGTGCATTGCCCTTGTCTAGTTTCTTCCTAACCTCTAGTAATGGGGACTGTACAGACCCCCCTGTGCAACCTGCTCTCATCCTCCACTAATTTCTCAGTCCAGAAAGCTCTTTTAGCTATTGGAACCCACCTTGCTGTAGTTAAAGCCCATTAAACTAAGTTTTCTACACCGAGCACAAAGAAGAACATATTTCCTTGTGTATGTGAGGGTTGATATCTCCCCCCTTGGGCTGCAGAGCAATAGGAATAGGTTTCCTTTAGTCGCAAAGCTGGCTGAGAGCAGTTCTGCTCTCCTTGTGGTAGGGTAGTCCCCCCTTCCCTTGCTTGTGCCAGTCCCTGTGTGCCTGCAGCTCTGCTGGGAGTTCAGCATGGCGACTGAGAGCTTCTTTTCTGCTGCTATTATTGAAGATAACCTCAGGC
The DNA here is from genome assembly GCA_013399095.1 of Psophia crepitans. Taxonomy (NCBI): domain Eukaryota; kingdom Metazoa; phylum Chordata; class Aves; order Gruiformes; family Psophiidae; genus Psophia; species Psophia crepitans. The sequence continues at coordinate 77,022 of VWZZ01005023.1, forward strand.
CTGAAGCCCAGCCCAACCCTTGAACTATTGAGAGGCTGTGGAGAGGCCACTTCCAGGGCATTCACACCCAGGGAAAACACTACACTGTTCATACTCTGTCTTCTCCAGGTTTAACAGTGCAGCTATGGACTCTTTGCCACTGCATACTCTTTGAAGTACAGAGCCCAAAGCAGTAGACGATTTGTCAGTCCCCATAAATCCTCACTGGAGCAGAGATTTTTTCCATATGTGTTAAAATACAGCACACTTCTTCATGTATCCTAGCATGTCCCTGGAAATGTCTTTGTCTTTCATAGAAGTGGCATAGACTGATTCACATTCAGCTTGTGACCTACTGTGTTTAAAAATCTGTATCTTGATTACATCCTTGTGTTCACTGTGAGTGCTCTTGAATATATAAAGTATAGCTATTTTTCTTGTATCCTCTGTACAATGAGTTAATTTCTGCCTGAAATGAAACTTGTGTGCCACATCCCACTGTAGGGGAAGAAATGTCCTAAAGAAAGCCTGTGGTTTTTTTTTTAACTAAGATTTTAACTAATCTAACATCAAGGCCTGTGTGAATATCTACTGGAAACTCTGAATCGATGTGGTGGGGGTTTTTTTTGTTGGTTGGGGTTTTTTTTGGAGTGGTTTGGGCTTCTTTTTAATATGGGGGCAGAGTTTGCCTTGCCTTGTTAGACTGCTTAACTATCAGGCACAGAATCCATAAGCATCATTCTATGAAGTAAGCGCAGCCCTGCAGAGCACACTCCTGGAGCTGCATGGAGCTACGTGGAGATGAGCTCAAAGCCTCTAGCACAGATTTCCCCTCCTCTGCGCTCCGGGGTGAGCACTGGCAATGATGCGGTGTCCCTGGCAGGGAGGCATTGCTCTCCCTGGGGTGGACAGTGCTCTACAGAAATGCTGCCCTCTGAAATCCTGCCGGCCCATGGCTTACTGTGCTCTTGCATCCTGCAGAAAAGCGTAAGAAGGGATGCTTATGTTCTTGGGGAAAAGAAAAGCAGCTACTGTAGTAACATCACCCTTACCTGTGGGAGATGTGGTGTGAAAGAGGAAAAGAAAATCAATAGCTCTTCTCACAGGTCTATCAACTTTCATATTTTTTTCCCAGCAAGAGTTTTAGGAGATCCAAGAGCTTCTTGTGGTGTTGATGGTGACGTTACACTTTTTTTTTTTCCCTGTGAACTATATTTGACAGGAGCAGAACAATCAATAAATATCACTTTTTAGAAAAGTGGAAAAATTCTATTCTCTTTCTCAGAAGAGACCTACTTGCTGGTTGTCAAGACCAAAACATTTCTAGGAATCATTAATCCTCTGTCAGGGAACACTCAAAGCGTATGAGTACCTGTGACAGTCTGCCTACCAAATAAAGTAGAACCATAAAAAGGGGCTTGCTCTTATTCTCTGTTGTTGCCAGTGCTCAAATCACTTCAAATAGAATTAAGATATACTTAGTTGTGCTTCATTAGCAAAGGGCTTGTGTGTGGGCTGGAGTATGAGTATGCCTGAGCTTTTGATTCAGCCCTGTCTTTAAGGAGCACGTATATAAACCCTACTTGCTCTGAAGTACTTGAAATCTGATACGTCATCGCTTTACCCTATATGCTCTTACACATGTACAAAGGTAAATAAAAGCCATATTTTCAGTGGAGAGGGTGCTTTGTTTGTAAGCCTAGGTCTCACTTCAAAGGGTCTGTGTGCTCAGTGGTCTCTTCTACTGTTGTTTTGTGCAAAGGAATCTGACAAAGATAGTTACAAACCTTAAACCTATTTTCCTTCTGAAAGTTATGATCTTAGAGCCTTCATAAGAAGCTTTGAAACTATAGGGTACTAGTAACTTACATTGACCATGAAGACCTAATTCTTCACGACAGTAACATGGGTATGTGTGTGTCCGCATGTATTTATATTTATATCACACTGGAGGTTTGGTGTTGTAAGGACTTGAGTGGGAAGCTTTTCTTTAAATGAGCTGGCTCACATAAGGCTTGTGTGGATTCCAGTATATCAACATTACTAAAGATAGGCTGAACTGCAAATTTTTGATCCAACATGAGGGTACATGTTGGGAGCTTGGGATCTAGCTTATTGTTTTAATTTTAGTGACACAGTATGAGTATAACAATTCTTGCAGCCTGCTCATTTCACACTGTGGAGGTAGCCAAGTATTTAAATAGACCTACTATTCTTTATACTCTTGTGTAAAGAACTCTCCTCAGCTCTTGGAAGAGTAGAAATGAAACAAAGGACCTAATTTCACAGCTGGATACATCAGTGTTCACTCTCTGAGTTCATTCAGCAATTTCTGATCTTTCACAGCTGACCTACAGTAGTCTTCCTTCTCCAAGTCCATTAAACAATTTCTGATGTATGTTGTTGTGAGACCAGAACTGAGCTGGGCACATTTAGCATTCTGTCAAAGAGCTGGACCCAGGCAAGACCTCAACTGAAAAGGTGGTGTTATTCATTAGTGGAAAACAGTCTGAATGAGACAGATATCTTAAATAATTATAAGTGTGTACCTCTTCAGTGAGGCCTCATATTTTGAAGGCTAGTAATATCAAAACAGAGTTTTATAAAGACTTGTTGTCTATAAAACTTCAAGAGTGCACGTGAAACAAAGCAAAGGAAATGTCCCTTTTCCATTTTGAGGAAGAACAAGCTGATGGAAGATGGTGGCATAAAATTAATATTTTTGAGTCTGGATGGAATATTTTATTTAGTATAAAACATAACATTTAATTATGTTCATTCCAGAAAGGTCTTAAACATGTCACTTAGTATAACTGTTTATGACCCTCTTGAGTTAAAAACTAGGAAGAGAGTAATAGATCACATTTGATACCCATTCAAAGGCATAAACCAATGAAGGCAATGTTGAGACCTATGGGAAGGATCAATGCTTATAGTAAGTACTAATCACTAATACCAGAGCAAAGCCATGCACTCTTGACCTGAAACTAGAAGCAGTGAAATAAGATAAACTAGTGAGGTGTCCATCAGTGCACTGCTTGGCAAAACCTCCTTAAGCTGGTAGAAGAGAGAGTGAGTACAGCCACCAATGGCTCTTAAGCAGTTCACTGCCATGACCTTCCCTGCCTGCCCCTTCCCTTGTCCACAAAGGAAATAATGGTAGATAAAACATCCCAGATTTCTCAGTCTCATGTGTAAGTGACCTTAGTCATGCAGTTAGACTAGGTCAGTTGTTGATGTACTTGCCTTGACAGAAGAGACAATGGCAAAATGTGGGCTTAAACCTACACCCTTCCTCCCCTCACCCACTCTTTCTAAAAAGCTTTTCTCCAGGAACTCCTAGTTAGTTTGAGTGTAATTCTTCCACTTTCTTTTCCTTAGCTCCACCAATAAGGTCAGCAAAGCTAAAAAGTTTGTGTTAAAACTGAAAGATCCATCAGACAACCCTTGTAACGAGCATTCTGGGTAGCATCACTGCTACCATCACTGCTAAGGTCAATTATTGCGTTCAAGTCTGTGCTTTGAATTAGACATAGGATCCAGAAGTAGCCCCTGTGCTGACAGCCCAGCTGTTCAGCACCTTTGCTGACCAGCCACCCCTGTTCCAAGTGTTAGCTTTGTTTGGGCAGGATAGATGTCTTGAACCCGACTGAAGCAGGAGAGCAAAAGCCATGTCTGCTGTGAGAATTGCAGCACTTTAGCACTGGAGGGCTGAGCTGCTCCAACATGTTGTGTCCCTCAGCTGCTCTTACAGCAGCTCTGTGTATTCTAAGTTACTTTCTATTTCCCATGCTGAGCAATCAAGTGGGTTTTTTGTGAGACTGAAGTTCCCAAGTGGATGTTACATGAAATGGGCTAAGAAATAAGTCTGCTTCTTCTCTCTTTTGAAAAGAGTTGGAGTGGTGTTGGCTTCTGAGCGGGATCAGAAGCGGTGGGTGCTTAGTACTAGCAGAATTCAGCCCATCAGTGAAATCTGACTGAAATAAGGAATAAAAATAGTGTTAGATATTTGGTCAGAATGGCTGAACATGGAGTGCAGGTCCTTAACATCCTACTTGGTCTGCTGTGTTTCTCTTACATTTCTCTGACAGCTTTGCACAGTGCTTGATGGGGAAGTAGGGTTGACTTTTGGAGACTACCCAGAAGATTCTTGGGTATTTACAAGACTGAAGTTTAATTCTTAGCTGCAGTACTTGGTGTTCTTTTCTATATCTACTGAATTTCAATGGAACAGTCATACCGAAAGGTTTTAGATCAGAAAATAATATATGTACAGAATATTCAACTAAAGACAATTCCTAAGCTTTCTGTAGTGTTGCTGCCGCATGTGGGGTATTGTGAAACTTTGCTTTTGTGGAGGAAGAAGAAAGAATTTTCTTTTCTCTTTTCAGATTATTGGAAGTTGAGCAGTATGTGAAACACAGTTTAAAAATTGCTGCTATAATTACTTCAATTTAAATGGTAGAAACAGTAATTTTTTTGTTAATATTTGTGTAAAACCTTTCTGATTATTGCAGCCTTCAGAAAAGATCAGTAGCCTGAATGCAGCCAAGTTTCAAACTGTTGTACATGTCCTGTGGCAAAGTAGCACTTCCATGAATTTATTCATTTGTCTTGCAGAATCCCAAACAGATTGTTAGGCTGTTCTTGTTATGAGCAAAACTGTGCTTCTGTGAATGAAAAGTTACCGATGCATAGCTGTACCTTCTGAAAATCTGTGGCGAGGGAACATATTTATTTTGTAAGGTCAGGTGTGGGGTGGGAATAACTTAATTGCATGTTAGCAACTAAATTTCTTAAGTAGGAATAAGATGATGTCTTTGCATGACTTGCCAGTGTAAAGTCAAACTGTATTGTAGTAATCAGAAAACCTTTTGAAAATATTTAAATTTTGGTAATAATCTAACAGGAGTTTATTCTCTGTTTGGATGCTTAAACAAGGTTTATTATAGTGGGATGGGGAGAGAACAGGAAGAGCAAAAGTGGAAAAAATCGTAGGTCAAGATTATGAAAGTTTAATAAATTATGGAGAAGGGGAAAAGAAAACAAATGATGCAAAGGCTCATCACTTCCTATGAGTAGACTGAGGTACCAAGCAATGGCTACCTTGGAAGACAAAACTCTCCATCTTTTTATCACTGAGCACAGTGTCATATGGCATGAAGCATTCCTTTGGCCAGTTTGGGTCTGCTGTCCTGGTTGTGTTTCCTCTCAACTTCTTGCCCACTCCTGGTCTATTCACTGTGGTGGGACAGAGTGAGAAACAGAATAGACCTTGATGCTGTGCAAGAAGTGTTCAACAGCAGCCAAAACACTGGTGTGTTATCAAATCAGTGACCATATGGGCTGCTGTGAACAAAGTTAACTCCAACCCAGCCAGAGTACAACAGCAAATTGGGGACTGCATACCTGATAACATAACTTTGGTGAGCAAGTCAGTGGCAGGTGGATTTTGGTTTTAATTTTCATCATTTCCAGCAGGCAGTAGATTTCTCATGAACTGAAGCAGGCTTGCACAGCACCCATGACTTGTAGAAGACAGCAAATACAGAATTCCTATAAAAATGGGTAAACTCCTATTTTTCTCTAGAAACCTCACCTTTCAAATTATTATTTATTTTTTGTTAAGAAAAAAACACTGATAGAGTTTCTTAAACATGTTACTTTAGGTCTTTAAAAATTATTTGTATTGATTTAAACTCTATCTTGCCTCGTTTATACAAGCATGACCTCAAAATTCCCAGGAGCTCCATCTAAAGTACTGATGGGCTGGCAAGGTAAACAGAGTTCAAGTTTTCTGTCTGTTGGGGTAAAGGTGAAAGGATCATAATCCTTTCCTTTAGGAAGGGGGATAAAATCCCCATCTCGTAGATAATTTGCATTCTTGTCAGTTGCTCTTTGCGGGTTGCCTGTTTAGTGCAGTGATGTGGTAAAATGTGATTGTATTTACTGAAATTACAATGCTGGCCTCCAGCCCTTTCTGTAAACCCTGGTGCAAGGAGACTTCCAGTTACTGCTTCTTGCCAAGTAGTAATGAAATTAGTTCATAATGTGATGCTCTAAAGCAGTTGGCTCCACAAAGCCATTTGGCTAATCACACTAACACAATAAAAACCGAAAGCTTTTCTGTATTTAAAAGTGAATTTGCAAAGCTGTTCCCCTTGAGATAATTGCCCAGTGATTAGAGATGGGATGAATTATAGAACCTGGGGACGGGACATTCCTGGGGTGTGGGAGGGCTCTCCCTGCTCCCTGAAGACCAAAATGGTTTCAATATATTTTAAAGGTCAGTATAGTATCTAGCCTCACTGCTAGCTCCAGTGCAAAGGACACAGGTTGGACTGAAGTTGCAGGCCTGGAGGAGCATGCTAAGTGATGTATGAAATTAAAGTTGAATAGGTTAATTTTGCACAATCTTTGTTTCATGGATGTGGGCTCGGTACCTGGTGAAAACTTGCCTCTTAAAACCTACAGCTTTAAATCCACAGCCAATCCACAGGCTTACTCATGCCCTGCAAACTGCTGGAGGCTAGCTAAATAGTTCGTCACTGAGGATTACTTGTCTTCACGTGGTGGTCTCCTCATTTGTATTGCTGTATCTCCTGCAGTGCTATGGACAACTACATGGACCTTCTGCCCAGGCAAGAGCTTCTGCTGGTCCTACGTAAGGTCCGGGAAAGACCAGAAGTTGGAAAGGGCTTATCTGCAGTTCAGAAGCGCTGGAATCCTCCCTTAACAGTGTATGCAAATAAAAGGCAAATAAACTTTGACTCTGAGCATCTCACTGTCCTTTTGTCACCTCCAAAATCTGGATACCCCTAACAGGGCTGCTACTTCCTTCTGGACTTGCCTAAGTCAAATTAAATTGATTTCTTAGAAGTGTAAAGGTCTAGTTCAGAGTTCAACACAACCCAGCTTCTGAAGCAGGGTATGGAGATATGCTCTCTCTGTACATATTTCATGGAATGACTGAAAATGAAATTACTGATATTAATCCACTACAGAGGGAGCTTTCTGGGAGATGAGGAAGAAGTATATTGGATCATTATTCCTGCCATCTTTGGAAAAGTGAATTCTCCTCTGAGCTGCTGCTTAATGGACGTATCTGTCAACAACTTTGCACTTTGTAGAAAGGGTTTGCATAATTCCTTTTGTGTTGTCTTTGGAGCAGTGGACTTTACATGCCTCATGACAGGAATGAGGAAGGGTTTAAGATAAGGCAGCTGTCTCAGCATCCTGTCATAGCTGCTGGTTGAGAGTGCCTGTTGCTCAAACACTGCATAAGCACTTACCTCATGATAAGTATCATATCTAAGGGTGAGTTCTAATGGCAACATCTCATTGTCAGTTCTGTGTTGGAATTTGAGCTCCAGTTCAAGTGCTTAGCTCCTTGAGAAGCACTGTCATTAGGCCTTGGCCCAACCGACTATATGAAATTGAGTCATCAACCGTGTCAGTAGCCATGCTTCTCTAGCAAATGTCTCAGTCATCGTTTTCTGCTGAACCACGCTTTTGTTCTTGATTTTTATTCTGTTTGAGTAGAAATAAATGGAGCTGTAACTGTAACAACTTTCAAGAAGAATCTACCTTTCCTATGTGTAATTCCCTTGAAGGTTCACGTTCAGGGGACACCCTGGTTCTGCAAGTCATTTTTGTCTCTTAGTTATACCAAGGATACTTTTAAAATGAGCTGGAAGTTGTCTGAAGCAATGGGTAGGGTTCACATGCCCTGGATTAACAGGTAGGGGTTTATCAGGTAGACCCCTAACACTTCCAAAGGAAGATCAAATCTAGATTAAGTCCCCTCAATAAAAACAACTACATAAAAAATGTCTAAGCTCCCATTACTGTTAATGAAGATCTAGTAAAAGCAATCAATGAACGATTCAGCTGACCAGCCACAAAGTATCTACTTTATGGTGAGCTGAATTGCTCTTCAGGCTCCAGTGACTGTAATGGGAGCATAGAAACCTAGAGTACCCAAAAGTACCTAAATTTAAGTTCTTGTGTCAAACTGATTGCTGTACCGAAAGTTCTTTAGTCAATGAAGAGCAACAGGCAATTTTAGAGAGTGCTTTGTTCGACCCATTTTAGAAGTCTGGCTTAGGGAATACAGAAAAGTAAGGGTACATGATTAAGATAGCTACAAAATTAAGCAATCCTAAAACTCTCCAGCTGGTTTGATCCCCATATTGTTATGTCCAGAACCTAAAATAGGATATAGTTCTTGATATATGTTACCTTATTTCTTAAAAAAAGACCTTGAAAGAAAAATACATATAGAAATTTAGCTTCAGACTCAATTAAGAAAGGAAAAAGCTTTTTGTTTTTGTCCTATATCCATCTTTAAAGGTTTTTTTTCATAAAATACGTCATCAGTGTTGTGTTCATTCCTGTAAGATGTTGTCCAAGATAAAAGTTTAGTAGGATACAAATGGTTGGGTTTCTATGTGTCCTGTACATGTAGAGTTAGAAATATATGTCTCTGTTATTAATCAGAACTGCCATGTTTAGTTGTAATATCTCTTTAATTCCTAGTAAGAAGGCAAGTCATTACACAAATTAAAGATATGAGACCTGCATAGTACTCTGAATGGCAGCTGTTAGAAGATGAAGGACTAACAAGTTCTGTGTCTCTGGCCCAATAAGGCAATTCACCCTTAATTGAGAAATCCCTTCTTTTATGTATGGGAATGGAACATCCTCACATCTCCCTTCTTTGTGTACATTAATTTAACATCACTTTCATTATTCCTTTTGATACAAGTAGTCTTTAAGACACTGTAAAATGCCAGAATACTGGCCTCTGTAATTCTAAACTAATCTTGGTTCTTCTGAAATCATGAATGCTTGAGCAAAAGGCATGTAATCAATAGGACTTTTGTAAGGCAGTCAATATAAATAAGATGGTCTTGCATTTAGTGTAAAACCTGTGTCTATATCAAATGAATCAATGGAAATAAAACATTCTAGAGAAGTAAAAACTCTTCACAGTATATCTCTGGTGTTCTGTCACAGGACTTCAGTCACTAATGAAATGAGACTGAGGAATCCTTTTAAATTCTAATTAGCGACATTCACTTGACATTAATTCCTCTTTATTATCTAGTAGATGCACAATTAGTTTTACTGCTAGGCACTTGCTTTTCCTTATCGTTTAACTGTTTCTTCTGGAATGCACATCAGAAAGAATCAGCCCATGCTGGAAAATAAACTTAAAATGAGCTTTATAGGAGCCTAGATTCAGGGGAGCACAAGTCAGCTACTCTGGTAGCTGTGTCCCACTGAAGGCACAGAAGTTTGCCTGAGTAAAGTGTGTAACTGAGCTAGTGATGCTCGTTTATTTCTCTAAAGAATTTTCCCTGATCTCACAGAGCTTCCAAAACTTATCAGCTGCAGAAACGCTGCTGTTTAATCTCTACTGAAGACTGCCTAAAGAGACAACCAAGGTCTATTCAGGAAGGAATGAAGTATTGGCTACCTTCCAAAACCATTGAGTTTTACATTATGTTCTTCTGTAGATCATTCTTCTGGTCACCTTGTGACTAGTGACATGATGCAAACACCTTAGTCTTGAAGGTTTCAGGCCAAGAGCTGCAGTGGTACCACTTGTTCTGTCTTAATCTTCATCTTCTATAACATCCTCCTGAATATAAATTCTGGCATGTTAAAATTACACCCTATCTCACTCCTGATTTTCCCTCCTTTAAGGATCCCTTAAAAAATTTATTTTGGCTTCATGGCAGACTTTCTTCCTACAGAAATACCTCAACAATTTCACCTATCCCTTTTTTTCCTAATAAAAGGAAAATGTTGGCAAGAGAGTGCACTTTGGTGCTTTGGGTTTTTTTTTTCCTCTTGATTCAATTTATCAAGACTTGTGTGTGTGTTATGCATGAACACACACGCAAATCTATTTTGGTATGAAAGAAAAACATTTTTAAATGTTTATTTTTAGCTAAGATTTTATTTATACAGCAATGACAATGTGAAGATAAGCCTCAAAGACAAAGCAAGACTTCCAGCAGAACAATTAGTTTCTTGGAACGGCAGGCAAACCGCTCAGTACAGGGGTATAAAAGGGTTGTAAACTACAAGCCTGCCAAATAAACCAAAATGCTCTTCTCCTGGCTAAACTGGTGAGGCAATGCACTCCAGTTCCGCTTGTAATTTGGATGACTCGTTAGGATGTTGCAGTACCACTACGTATTTGTCTACTGTTACTTCATAGCTCTTCAATTATGCAGGACCTCTTGGATTCCAAAATCTGCTTTAGGAGGGCTGTGATACAGGATCCTTTTACAGACCAGGGTTTGCAGTGAGCAATCTGTGTTACCAGATGGAGACCTTCTCAGGGTTTGCGGGCAGTGTCACTGTAGCATGTTTTCAGAAGTGGAGAATCCTACCAAGACAGTGTTCACATGATGTGGGGTCGGCAGAGTATGGAGAACTTCGTGTGAGTGTGTGTGTGCTTAAATTAGGTTGAGCAGTTCAGAGTTGGTAAACATGGAAAGAGTAAGTCCCTGTGTAAGCTTGGATGTGATAAAGCTGTGTGACGCTGCTGTACACAAAGGTTAACTCCACTGACTTGCAGTGATACTTAATTTGAGGCTGGCTGGAAAACAGGAAGAAAGGAGTCAGCTCTGTGCTTTGGCATCATTGCCTGTGCGCTTCTGTCAGTGATTATCCAGCTAATTGCTCAAGTGCAGCAAAATATTTTAGAATAACTCTGCTCTAATTGTTAATAATGATATTTTGTCTCAGCAAATGTGCCGAAGATCAGTGCCAAGATTTTAGATGTCAGTTTACAATCAGTGAACAAGCACTGATTAAAGAAATCCTATCTGCTTATTAGAAAGAGTGCATGGATTTTTATGATGTGGAGTCTACTACTTTATTTCTCTGATTATAATCTTACACCTGCCCCAACTTTTGGTTTTATAGGCTGGATTTAGCAAATCAGCTTTTGCTCATGAAAAAAATTACCTTCTCACGAAAGGCCAGTCTGCTGCCCCAGCAAGTTCCATCAGAATGAGACGTGATGTCTGGTCTCCTTCACATGTCAGCTTAGCAGTCACACAAGAGTCAGGAGCGCTGATGGCTGTGTTTCTTTATACCTGATAGGAGATGTGAGTCTGCCAGGAGTCACAGTGGCTGGATACAGAGCGGCTGGAAGTAATTCTTATTAATGAAACTGTCGAGAGCTCTGCAGCCAAACCTCACCATGTGCATTATTTCAGCAGCTTAATTTCAGGAATAAAAGGACATTTCTTTTGCAAAATGACCTTTTTCTTCCTGAAAGGAGCTCTGGATTCAGTAATTATTCAGTCTTTTAATTTCTGGGGTGTGTTACTACATCCACACAAGTCTCTGTGCATTGAAGCCTGAGCTCAAGCCAGTTTTGCATATGTATAACTTGGAACACTCCAGTGTAGAGAAAACAACCTGCAACTCCTATTCACACCAATAATGGAACTGAATTAACCAGCCTGCTAAGCTCAGGGAGAACAGGAACCTACATACCACGCATCTGTAGCTTCATTTGGCTGCAGCTCTTGTGGATTATCACCCAGGCACCCTGGAAGGTGTGGAGCAGCCCTTCACACGTGCCACCTCCAAGGGTCTGCATGGCTGTGCAGTGAACTGGGGTGGGAGCTGGTCCTGTCCCCTGGCACCGTATCACACTTGCTTTGGTTCAGCACCCAGATGGCCAAACCTCAGCCAAGTCCAAGGCACTGAGCAGAGCCCAGCAGAAAGGACCTGGGGAGATGGGAGGTCACCAGATGCTGTAGGGATGGAGGCAGTTCAACGTGGCTTAAAGCAAGTTTTTGAACAGCAGCCTAAGGTTATGGTTCTAAGAATGATGTTTTTCCCTCTCTGGCTCCCTGGAGGCCACAATGCAAACAGGAGCAGGGAGCAGTGGGGCAGGAGGCGTGTTTGTGTGTCTGCAGGGATCTGCAGCACGGCTGGGCTGGCACAATTGCTGCATCGCCTGGGCAGGGGACCAGATGGGACAAGAGCTCTGTGTGCTGGTGCTGCTGCAGGAAAGAATGAAATGGAGCTAAACCTGAAGCTTTGGAAATGCCTACCCATGGGCTGATGCTCCTGTCTGAGCAGGAACTGCCTGTGGGCAAGGATGATTGTTGGCTAATTCTGCTCCCTTCCACAGACTCTGGAGAGATGATAGGTTCAGGGAAGTAGCACCTGGGTGACTCCTGCCCAAGCTGCAGCACCCAAGGAACAGGACCTTGCCCATGAACTGTGGGTTTCTGCAAAGTCTACCCTGCTTTGCAGGAGAGCTGAGCATCCCATTCCTGACTCTGACTTTGGGATTCCCCAGCAGAGCCCAGTGAAGAAGGGCTGCATCTGTGACAAGGGTCTTTGATGAGCTGTTTTTCTTTCTGTCTCAGACCATCCCTGGTCAGAAACGTGGCACTACGCCTGGCCGTTGCTGCTGGCGTGGCTGGCAGCCCAAAGGGTGAAGCGGTGTGGAGCTGCTGCAGGCAGCACGCACTTTGCTAGACGATGTTCTCTTGCCACAAGGCAGGGGCAAGAGCCAGTGAATTATAGCGAGCAGCACATCACTGCAGCTTGTTTGGGACAGATCCAAAGCCCATTAAAGGCAATGGAAAGACTCCATTTTTCCACTGTGGTCTAGAAACTATTATCCATTATTTCTGTCAGGAGTCTTGTTTCACAGTAGATGGCATGCACTGTCACAAATCCCTCAGAAGCAGCAGCAAATGCTTATTTAATATAGGGTACCTAAAGGTGCATATTCTAATGTGTCTTATCTGGCCAAAGCACATGATCTGAAAAGGCTATTTCTGGACAAAGTTCTCTGCAGACTACTGCTCTGTGTTTCTTTCAACAGTTTACAGCTTTTCCTTCTGAAGTCAAAATCTCTGACTTAGGGCTTACTGGCACTCTGAAAAATGTCTGTTACGCTATATATATCTTCTAGGAAAGTAATGACCAGTGTGCTGGAAAATAACTTTCATTTAAAGGTATTTCAAGCAGGTCACAAATTAATCAAACAAGTTGTGACTCTCAAGCGTGTGAATTATTGCTGTTAGTTACCGTCCAGCTAATGAAGAGCACAGCTGCGTGGGGTTTTAAGTTGAATAAATCTACAAGCCTAATCCTCAAAGTGATTAGTAGTGAGCCCAGCCCTGTGCACACTAACGGGTTCCCTTCCAGCTGCCCACTAAAACTTTCTGTACTATAAAGGTGCAAGTGCTGCTCATAAAGGTATTGTATAGGTGTGCAGGCGATAGAAAACTCCAGCTGCCTTAAAAAACAACTGTTTTGGAACAGAAAGCTTCTATCGATCAGCCTGACAGATGATACTTTTAGCTAGAAGAGAGTACGTAAAGCACTAGAACTAAGAGATGAAGCTGTTCCTGCTGCACTGAGCTGCGTGATCTCCAGGGGGCCCGTTTGCCATGTGAGCAGTGGACATGTCCTTGTATCTTGGTGTTAATCCCCAAAATTGTCTGTTTGCCCAGGGCTCTGTCTGAGTGTTAACATTCCCTCTTGCCTACTGCTGACTAGAAAGTCAACAAGAGAGTCCCTCTTCCTCAAGCAGGTAGTGCCACCAGCACTCATTCAGGGTGGTATCTACTCTGTCACAGTTCCTCTCGGAGAAGACACCTCTGTTAAACAATAATCCTGCTGGTTCTGTTAGTTGAGCAGGAAGGACAGCTCTTCACACCACAGGAAGTCACTTTGCCCCCGGTCAGGAAGAAGACTAATCCAGAGGGACAGCTGAGGATGCTCTGCCGATAGCAGAGGAAAAAAGGTACCTGCTATTCCAGCCAGTGAGACCAACCTCGGGACTGGGATCCCTTTGAGCCCAAAATCAACTTGCTGTTTGGTCTCCAGGCGCTGGCATCTCCTGCTGGGTACCCACAGCCCCTCTGGAGATGCAGTTTTTTCTCACTTCTGACAAGGGAAAAAATATCTGCACAAATTTGGGCAGAGAAAGAGAGAGTAAGAAAACACAAAAGCTGTGAGGGAAGGCAGGAACTCCTGGGGCTGGCCAAAACTTGCAAGGCCAGAGCCATTCCTGCTGCTCTTCGACAACAGGTACAAGAGAGGGGTAAAGACCCAACTTGCTCCTTAGATCCATGCTGGGTGCCCTGTATAAGGGAACATGTTGTTGCTCAAGTAAAAAAGTATGTCATACTGCAGGACCAGACTTGAGACTGGCATGAAGTGATAGCCGCTCAGGCTGTATGAAGGGAATGAATTCTTCTGAGCATCTTTCTCTAACCCTGTAACCTGTGCGTGATGTGTTCCTGCCTGTTCATCATAGGGGAGACACAAAACCTTATTCACATAATAAACTCATATAATCCAGAAAGATAGCTTTGAATAATTTACTTTTGTATCTAACGATTTCAGTTTTAGATTCCCACAATACGAATGCAGAGAAGAGAGAAGACCTTGGTAACAATGGTTGTAATAAACACAGGTTTTACTTTTTCCTCACAATGCAATGTGTTTTGGCCTTCAGTTTTCTTCATGGTCCCTCTGGCTTTCTTGCACGCACTAAGAACCCCTCCTCCTTCCCATTCAGACATGAAACCAGAAGGTCTGCATGAGGTCAAGCAGATTAGCTGAATAAATCAAGTTAAGAAATGAAGAATCATCACTCTTCAAAGCAGGCTTGTGACAGAAGAAAGCATTTCTCTTCATTACTTGATTTTTATAATCAAATACACTCAAAATGCTAGTCTTGGAAAAAAAAAATCAATCGCCTAGAAGTCAAGCTAAGTTTCTGCTGCTATTTTGTTAAATGTACTTGCACGGACAGGATACACATGGCTTTGAGTCTTTACCCAACTGTATCAGCCGTGGCGGTGGTTACAGGTTGCAGAGACTCACAGCGATAACAGGCGGGTCTCCAGGGAATGGAAAGCTGACACAGGTACCTGTGACACCTTCTGAAGAAGCAGTGCACCAGCACAGAGCTCTCCGTTTGAACTGGAGGCTGTATCCACATGTCTCCATTCCCCTGAAGGACTTAGCTGATGCCTTTCGCAACCCCTGGACGTGAAACACAAATAAGTGATCACCTCTGGGATTCGTGCTGCCTCCTGTGCAGCAGTGAGGGAAGCAGTGGTAGCTCCCAGCCACCCGGATGCAGGAACCGTGGGATTTACCCAGTTTTGTTATTGCCCTTCTGTGTAAACTGTAGCTGAAGAATTATCTTGACCCAAATAATTGCAGTGTTAAATTGACAAGTCAAGAGTGTCAGAAAACAGAATGCAAAATATTAGAAAATTCGGTTTCGTTCATACCCTAGGCAAAGGTCTGCTTTCACCTTTCTTAGACGTGTGGCTCATTATACGACTTTAATTATTTGACAAGTCAGAGGCACTTTTTGGTACAAAAAGCTTGCAATTTAAATTGACAGAACAGAAAATAACCAGAAACTAAGACCCAGAGAGATTAACAGGTAAGGACCAGGTCTTTATTTACCTGAAGCCTGATGTCAGGAAGCTCTGTTCACGGCCTTACCCTCAGCTGCTGTGTGCAGATGGGAGCCTTGAGGAGGCTAGTGGAACTGGACTTTTGCTTGCACGGGTATCATATGTGCAAACGTTTTGCAGTTGTGAGTAAAATGTCTCTGCTGTTGGATTTCAATGTTATAATATGTCATTTTCTCATCCGCTAAAACTTTTTGGGTTGGAAACTAATAGTCTTATTATTTGGAAATCAGAGGTTTCTGAGCCATATCATCATACCACCACAGAATAAACTTGCTTTTGTGCTGCGAAATGCAAAATAAAACATGTTTATTTGAAAGAATTAATTTGTGTTTCATAAAATAATTTACCAGATGTATATTATTAAGCCCAGTATAAAGCTTTTTAAAATGTAAAAGTAACAAAATGGAACAAGATCTTGAAAAAGATCTGTTCATTTGCTCTCCTGCCCATCAGAAAAGCTGAACAAGGAAAGAAGCATCCTCAAAATCAGAAGCCAAACACTGAAGAGTAAATCTGTAAAGCTTTGGGCAGAGATAAAGGAAATTTGCAATTGCCAGAAGAGGTGGGTTAGCAAGAACCAGTTGCATGTGCAACCCTCATTCTTGGCATATAAACTTTCAGTGCAGAGAGACCCTGCACTGCGAGGGGTGTCAGCTCAGTTGTCATCTGTACAGCTCATCTGTATGCAGGTCAGAGCTGCTTTTGGTATTCATAACCTGGTGCTAAAGTTGGTTAATGAGGAAACCCATTGATCTGTAGCACTTTCTTTTAAGAGTTTAAAAGCAAAAAGAGAATTCTGTGAATAAAGCAATCACTCTCTTCTACTTTAACATGACAGCCTTCTCATCTTCTCTCCCCTGCTCACCCCGTTATTCTGCCGCTCCTGGTATAACACACTCTGAAGATTGCAAACATGAGAAGCTCCACTTTTGTTCACCCCAGTAGCAAACATCTGCTTTCACCCTTCTGAGCATGTGACTAGCTATGCAAAACTAATTATCTGATAAGTTTGAAATTTCTTATTATCTCCTGAAACTAAAAAAATTATTTCTGTAGTTCAACAGAAAGCTGAAAATCTTGCCTGTGGGATTCTGGCAAGCTGCAAACTGCTTTCAGAAGAATCTTTCTGTAACCAGCAGTGATTCTCACTGCATCGTAATATTAATCATTTCATTGGATCTATTGCTTATCTCGGTCAGACTGAAGAGAAGGGGCCTGCCTCTGCGGGCCTTTGCACCAGCCCGGGGATGGTGCAGTCCCCACTGCTGCTGGTGCCGCTGCACGGCTCTAGAGCTGCCCGTCGTGAAGGAATGAGTGGTACCAAAGAGAGGCGCTGCTGCTGTTCAACACTCTAAATATATAGGGTTTTTATATTGGGGATTTCAACTGAAAAATTATTTATAGCAAGAGAGGAAGCATGAGAAATATTCACTTCATTAACCATTAGATCAATAATGCTGATTTTTCATTAGAGTTACAGAAAATGTATTGAGATATAAAACTGACTACTTCCATTTGACCATTTTTGCATTTTGTATTTTTTACATTCACAAAACATGGAGGGTAAAATTCTCTAGTGGAGGGTCACTGAAATGCAAGTGTTTTTCTAGTTTAAGTGATGAATTTTATTTATGCTTTTCATATATCACATGAAGATAAAGTTGTGTTGATCTGTGTACAACAAAAGAAGAATTTACTACTAGGTCTAGTTCTGCTCTTTCACTGTGAGCAGAAGTGGGACAAGCATCCCAAAAGTTCCTACTTATTTCTTTCGCTGCAGTGTGTGTATACAAGTGACAGAGCACAGGGGGCTAGGCAAACCCCCCAGATTAAATCTTCTGCTTGGTTAGCAGATTTTTATAGGATGCTTGGACTATAGATGGCTCAAAACTGTCATCCATAATCTGGAATAAGGGGGACTTCCCCCCTCACCCCACAAAGCATCAACACCTGGGAAACACAGTCTAAATGTAACTCCCAGTGACTTCAGAACAAGCAGGCTTTGCTTGCTCATGCAGCTTTTGCTTTATCTATTAAACTGTCTTTATCTCGGCCCATGAGTTTTCTCACTTTTAGCCTTCCTGTTCTCTCCCCCATCTCACCAGGGGAGTGAGTGAGTGGCTGTGTGGTCCTTAGTTGCCAGATGGGGTTAAACCATCACAGCTTGGCAAAAGGCATTTCATCACTTCCCTGGCACTGACAACCTCTGTTACGAGCTTACGGAAGCCACTCCAACTTTCCTACCTCTTAGAAGTAGTCAAGAGTTTGTGTGCCATGGATTAGAGGTTCCTGCCCTTGGCTGTTGTTCGCAAGCAGTTCACAGTGGCTCCTGAAGACCAGAAATGCAATGTGTTGGTATAGTACAGCCCATGCTGTTTGCTGTATTGTTATTATTAGGTATTATTTCAACATATATTATTAAATGTTCTTCATTGTGTCAATTGTATTACCAGTAATTTTACCATCCATCCTCATAGTCCTCATTATTTCCTTTTGATTTGTTGCTAAATGATGGGAGTTGGGGCATTTAATATGGACTTGGCACTTTGTCATTATCAAATCAATGATACGTTCGATTTTAATTGAGCAACTTTTTAATACGTGACTCCACTCCTGAAAGGACTCTCAGGCAGAGAGCTCCCTTCTTTGTCCATCACTACTCTGACACATTCTCTTTCTCCAGGGCATCACCCTTGTGAAGTAAAGTGCATCTTACTTGGTGGCTGGAAGTTGAGGTTCCCTGGCACTGCAGGAACTCACCTAAAGGAATGATTTTTTTAATGTTAAGAATTAATTTGGCAGTTGGACTAGATAACTGTTGTAGGTCCCTTCCAACTGAAATAGTTTGTTCTATTCTACAATTTAAAATTTTCCCTAGGGTGCATTAAAGACAAAGCTTTTCTTGATCTTTGTTGGTTTACTGCTAAAAGTTGATCTTGAGCCTCTCTTTTCATCTTCTTTAGTCTCATTTCATTCTGAGAATCAGAATGGGGTTAAAAGTTCTCCGTTTCTCAGGTCTTCTCTGCCAACACTCATGGGTGATTTGGTGCCAGTAGCATGAAGCTGCCAAACCACACAGAAAAGCTGTATCTTCTGAGCACCCTCAAGCAATGACGCTTTGTTCTCCATGATAAGTGACATATTGCTTATTAAAGATAATATCTTGCCAGGTCCCATCCCTCACTCCTTTTTTCTTCCTGCAGTTGCAGAGCTCATGAAACCAGGTTTGTCTGTCAACTAGTCAGTCTTTTTTTTTTTTTAATCTGTTAAGTTGTATAACAGAAAGTTTCAGGGTGCAGTTACTATGCGCCAGGGGGAGCAGGCCAGACACACCCACAGGCTGTGACCATGCTGGTAAAAACAGCACCAAGACCTGGACGCAGATTCTGGACCATGACTGCCTTTGTAGTTAAACTGCTGGAGCCATCCCTGGCATTTGGGACCATTCCTAGAAGGCGGTTTGGATGCACCCATCCTACTTTGAAGGTTAAACATGTTGAGTTGCCTGGAGATGGCCAGACCATGGCACCTGGCCACAGGAAATTGTAGAAGTAGCCTCTGAGTAGGCAGGGGTGACTGATCTCTTGCTCAGCCTTTGATAACTCCTCAGGGCTGTGCACAGGGTTAGTCCGGCATGTGTAACCCTCTCAGAGGTGAAGACTGTAGCTGAGCAGAACTCATTCAATGTAAAGCCTACCCAGCCGTAACACGTGCTTTCCCATAATGGCATCAGAAAGTTGAAGATCTGAGTTCAGTTTCTACCTGAATTGGAGGAGATCCACACCCCCTTCCCACTTCTAGCTGAGTGCCCTGTCCACCAGGCATGTATGGCAGCAGACACCTTTTTTGCTTCTGAAGCAAGATGCATAGCTACAGATTGCAGCAGGAGAACCTAATGGGATGGAGGTGACACCACACCATAGTGCTTCAAAGCACTGGGTTGATGGTGTGGAGAGCAGGGAGAGCTGAAATCTGCTCCCCAGGCCCATCTTCCAGGAATGAAAACACCCATAATGGGTGTGGGTTTTTTTGGGCTGGAGCTTAGGCTGTCAGTATGCAGTCTCTGGGGGTTAAACAAAATTAAAGCAATTCCCAGATCAAATTTCTGGCAAGAGCTGACTTCTGGCTCCGTAACATGCACATGCTGGGATGCACGTATCAATGCCTCGGCTAGGTGACAACTTCATTTTCCAGATTACACTGAAAACTGCACCCAAGATCTATTCTAAAACATAGTCCAAATTTTGCCACGAAGTAGATGGGAATTGTAGGTGATTTTCTCAAAAACAGAGATGTGGCAATCATTGAGCACAGAGAAGCCCAAATGGGACATTAAATGTCAGCAAAACACAGTCCTGGAACTTATGAAACCTTTTTTTTATCCCATGCAGGTCTCTGGTTGCTTCCAACACGAATATATTTGCAGTAAAATGTTGGGCTGCTGTTATGATATGTTTCTTCTTTTTAATTTTTTTTACATAGGTTTGGGAAAGATTTATTGGCAGCTACTTCTGCCCCATATTGTTGACATTTTGAAGTAAAGTATTATTAATTTGGGTCATTTTTATTAGTTCAACAGCTTACTTATGAAAGACACTACTGAGACTATAAAACTGAGCTCCAGGAAAGTCATTTGGGAATTGAGCTAGTAAACTAAAATAGATCCTTAACAAAACAAATTGAATAATTCAGAAATGTCTGTCAAAGCCAAAAGTCAGGCCTTAATATTAAATGCTGTGAAAATTACTGTACATGTTTATGCAGTTGATTCATTGAGAAACACTTGGGAAGAGTTGAAAAGACAATAACTAATAACACATTTTGAAGTTTCCCCCCCCAAACATCAAAATACAAAGAGGCAAAATATGTAGGACTTAAGTCAGACAGCAGGAACAGAGCTTAATTGTAATTTTCAATTAATATATGGGCCTGAGTCATGATAAACACTCAGAGACTTGGTTATCAGATTGAGATCTTTGGTTGATGGTCTCCAGTGAAACAGAACAGCTATTTTTTCCATGTATGCCTCCTGACCTAATGGGGTGCGTCAGCACAACGTACAGTTCCTTGTCGAAGGTTTTAGGGTACCTGATGACACTTCCACTGTCAGGAGAGGGAAACCCAGAGCTGTGGCTCAAAAGTATCAAAGGCCCATGGGCAAGGGCAGTGATAACAGACACGTGCTCAGTGACTGGAGTTACTCATCATACACAAATCACTGAGCACCTCAAACAATTCATGTAGTAAATCAACATCTTTTATAACTTAAGAAAAAAATATTACTTTTTCTTTGTTTTTACAGCAGAGGATATCTGACTTCATTTTTGTATCCTTCTAGTCAAGATGAACAAACCTTTTGTTTCCAAACTAGGTGATCTTTGAGGTCCCTTCCAACCCAAACCATTCTAAGATTCTGTGATTCAAAAGAAAATGTTGCAGAGCTAGTGAGGGCTGCAGAGAGAGAGATGGCAGGGTGGCAGGGAGGGCACTGTACAGCTTTGCACTGCCCACTCCTGGGGGGCTCAGGGAGGGCTTGGGGGATGTTTAAGAGCTCTTCAGGCTCCTTATGCCGGGAAGTGGCTCCAAGGGACAGGAGGGCTGCCGGATTTGTGTGTGCAGGGAAGTTTTGCCCAAGTTCTCTTCCTTCTCAGGACACCTCCCTTAAGGCAGGTCCCAGAAGAAATGCGATATGACAGCTGTCCTGATGGCCACATGCCATGTGAAGAGGTCCCTCTAATATGGGGATCTTTTCAGGATAATATAACCAGCCCCCACATAATTTTGACTAGGGAAAAGCCAGCTTTGGTGATCCACATTTGCCCAAACCCATGTGCAGCCCCGGAAGCAGGAGCACACCAGGCAGCAGAAAAGAAACAATATACCAGGTTCCTTTGAAGTAATTTCTCATATTTAGTTTACATATTTAGTTTAAGAGGAATAGCACAGGTCTTCAGCCTCTCTCCCTGCATTCAGCCCCAATAGCACCAGTAAGCATGAATCCAGCACGCAGAGGGGATTGCACTGTGCTTCTCTCACTGTCCCCTTCCCTCCTCCTCCTGCTCTGTGAACTTCTAAACAACCTAAAGCATTGGAAAAAGTGCAAACAAAAGTTCCAGTCAGTTCTGAGTTCTGTCTAAATTGGGTTTCCTTTTCAGAAATTTAAGCTCTGATATCGTCAACCTACCTATTTCTGATGAAGACCTGGAAAAAAACTTCTGTGAAAGATGTTACATGTTTTCCATTAATGAAGAATGTTTTCAAAACAGGAATGAAAAGAACACAGGGGAAAAAAGGCAGTCTGTCACTAAGAATGAAGTTCTAAATGAACAGTTTCATATAGTTCCTGGGAAAATGAATTCTGAATTCTGATTTAAGACTCCGGTATGAAAAAAGCTGTATCTGATGAATTGTAGAAGTGAAAGGGAAGACTTGGAGACATACTTGTTCTAGGAGAAATTTTCAACAACACCTAGAGAATTCAAGTACCAATCTAGTCCAGATAATTTGTACATACCACAATGCGTTTCTAAATTTTACAGGATGTATAAAATGTTATTCCCTATGTCATTACTCCCTACTGTTTGCAGAGCAATGAAAAGCTATTTCCTTCCATTGCAAAGAGTTACACTAGGGATTGTAGGAAAATGCAGTGAGCTCAGTATCCCAGTCTTGCAGTTTGACAGATCTCTTGGGAGGCAACAATAATAATAATTATAATAATAGTACCCCAAAATATTTCAATAAAAAGATCCCATTATCGTACAAAAACATGCATAGTGTAGGAAACATTTAAGGAATCTTATTCTTAGTTTAATTTTTGATCATCTGTATTGACTGTGAAAAGATATGAACCTTTATAGGTATCATCTACCAATCTGCCAGCTGTCTACTGTGAAGCTGCATTAAACACTTGTGACTTGTTTTGATTTCCCTTTATAAAGGGTGCTTGGATGGCTTTTTAGAGGGTTGATAATTAAGAAAAATAGCTTTGTGCTTGCACTCTGGAGACTGGGAAAGTAAACAACTCAAATGTTAAGTGCTTGCCTTCTTAACAGCTTTGTCATTGTGAAGATGGCTCCTTTACTGGTTTACAGGTGAGGAAGCTGGGACATCTTTTGCCTCTTCTGCAGTAAATGTGACTGCTCCTCTGTTTGCAAGGCCATTCACTGCTATCACTCTGTAGTGTTAAATTTAATTATAGTGATACTTTTTCTGGGGGTGGGACCATTGACTCCAGTGGGTGTTAGATTGGTCTCCTCAGAGATCATAGTATGAATAATTTGCTTTAGCCAATTTAGGCTGAAATGACAGTATAACTCAAAGCAAACTGTAATCCTAACTAACTATTGGCAAAGTTTACTGGATATCAACACTGATATTTTCATTTGTTCGGTGAACATTGTGTAAGGCATGTTACTTGCAATGATAATTACAAAATTACAGCATAAATAAAAAAATTATTTCAATTAATTGAATTTTCAAATGGCTAATAGGTCAGCTGGGAAATAATGAGAAATAGATCACGGCCTCATGGGAAAAGCAAGAAACTACCATGCACTGAGTACAGGAAATAAAAAAATAGAGAAAAGGCATTTGCAGGTGAGTAGGATTTGCAGCAAACCTTTGAGGTTGTTGCAGTGGATTGATAGTTTACATCCAGCTAGGACAGGCCTTAAATGGCTTTAAACTAAAAGAGGGTAGATTTAGACTAGATATGAGGAAGAAATTTTTTTACAATAAGGTTGGTGAAACACTGTCACAGGTTGCCCAGAGAGCTGGTAGATGCCCCAACCCTGGAAACATTCCAAGTCAGGCTGGACGGGGCTCTGATCAGTAACCTGATCTAGTTGAAGATATCCTTGGTTATGGCAGAGGGGTTGGACTAGATGATCTTTAAGGTCCCTTCCAACTCAAATAATTTTGTGATTCTATGATTAAGATGTGCTCTGAGATCTTTATGTGTGCTGAAAGAATAAGAAGGTAATGGTTTTGTGCCAGTCCTACTGAACAAATTGCCACAACAAGGGGTCAGGTTGGAAAGAAAGACCTGTGCCACCATGGGCTTTGCAGGAAGCTCAGCACCAGTTCCTTGCTGATGATGCACCACACTGTGGCCACCTTAAAACCTCTCTCTGCTTTGTGTATACATTGCAGGCTGGGACTTGTCCCTGTGCAAGTATTGCTCTTTGTATTGGGCCTTGTATTGGTCACATTTAACATCTTGGTGTCCTGGAAAAAAGGGGCCAGTTTGCGATACATACTAAATGAGGAAACACCGCAATCCTCTTGAGAACAGAGCAATAAGGCAAGTGGATGGAGGTCAGTGCTACAAGTAGAAAATTACTCAGCAATGTTGCACTTGGAAAATGCAAGTAAATATGTAGGGAAAATGTTTGTACTAAATAGGATAGCAAAACCTAGAAAGAATAAAAATTTATATAAAAGTGTTAAAGAAAAAGCTGAGAATGTGCCAATAATAAATAAACTGGGCTGGACATGATGGTGGAGACAAAATTAATCTTGAATTTGCAACGTCGTGCTGCAAATGCACAGCAATCTAGGGCTGTGTTGTCCTGGGCAGGACAGGAGAAAACACGCCCCAGAGACCAGAGGTTGGGTGCACACTCACTGCATCTTGTGCTGTGTGAAGCAGCATGAGCGAACCACTTCCCACTCCGGTCTGGAGCCGGACCCAGCACAGGAGCACTGATGCGGCTGAGATCCCTCCGCGTTGGTACAGCTATAATCAATGTGGCTGTACTGTTTCAGGAGCTTAGCTGGTATCTTTGCCGGAAAAAGTGCATCCAGAGAGAACTTCATGAAATCTGCTCTGTTTTCCACTCTGGCATGGTGATAAATTACAGTCATAGTCCACAGAAACTCATGCCAAGACTGCCTGTTTGTGTTTATATGGTGCTAGGATGTGGCTGGTAACGATGTGATGCTAGGATGTGGGTGGCAATTAAAATGAATTTAAAAGATAGGGGAGTAACAGAAAGGAAAGAAAATCATTATTGATTGAAAATTGAATTGTGGTTGTATAGTGTGGAGCAGATGAATCAAGGTTAAGGGACAATGGAGACAACATGATGGCCAGCACTTGAGAAACTGTAGCAGTGGAAAGTCATGGTTTGTGTAGGGTGACATTAGGGCAGGGAAAGTTTTGAGGAATATTCCCCAGAAGAGAATGTCATCATGTGACTCAGAAAAACTAGAGAGAACAAAGGGCTTCAAAATATTTCTGAGGGAAAAGTACTGTCCAGATTGAAAGGTGTATCTGGAGAAATTGACATTTTTCTTCTGTCTCTAGACATAACAACTATAACCTTCACAGCTGCAGAGAAACATATGGCACATCAAGTTTTTGTCTTTTGGAAGTGAAGTGACATAAGTTATAATGAAAGGATACCAGGATGCTTTGGCAATGACATATTTAGGGCTTGATTAAGTAACTGATGTACAAAAACCAGTGAAGACTGACTAGAAAGGACCCTGCAATCACACAATGGGTAAAAGAAAAAAGTTTATTCAAATGTTTTTCACATGTGAATATGAAATGTGAATTGTCACACATGGTTCACCTATGTAATCCACATGTGATAATTTACTGCAAACCTAATCATAGGTGTGATTAGGACTGGTGGCCTACAAGGTGTTTTTTCAGACTGCTAAAGCAATTGATTACAAGTGAATGGAAAGAAAACTTCAAATGAAGCTGTGAAAGAAGTTGTTTGGGTAGCATGTGTAAGGGAATTTAAGCTGTACAGATGGAGAAATTGCACTGTCATCTCCTCTGGTCTGAATTAATTAAAAAACCAAAATAACTAGGAATTGTAGCATGATATGTTACATGTTAAGAAATCATTAACTTCAAAAATCCATGAAGGAAGATGAGGTGGCCATAAAAGTTTGTATCTGCAGGATCAGGACCAGCAAGACATGCCTTCATAATCTTCCACTCTCGGCACACCATTCTGTCATCCGAAAAGAATGCTGTGAATTTCCAACTGCCTTGTATCTGTCCTTGTCCACTTACCAGAGAGAACAGTGGCTGGGATTTGAAAAGCTTTGCATCAGTTCCAGGTTCTGCCCAGGATTTTGCGTCAATCATTTCTATGAATTAAGACAGTTAACAACTTAAGTGCTGTGGTTTCCATCTGTAACCTGGGCAGTACAACAAGCTGTGGCAGGCTCAGTTCAAGACTGAGCCCTCTGTTCCAATATGCATCTGTGAGTGCCTGCAGACATGTGCAGCTCTGTTCAGATGACCAGGGGAGATGTCTGGAGCCTTCTGAGATACTCAGAAATACCTGGAAGACCCATGTGAGCTCTGTAGGTATGGCAACAGAAAATGTATGGGGTCTGTGGGGTGTCATGGGCATCTCAAATGGCTCTAGACACTTGGTTTGTGGACCTGATTCACAGCCTGGATCTGCGTTGACTGTGATGGAGATTTGGAAGAACACACAAACATTGACGTGCTGACTTCTCACTTTAGGTGTCTTGAACGGTAACCTGAGCAGTTCATCACACTTCTATACCCCTTTGCAAAAGACAAAAATATTAAACGTTATATATTTACATGAACTGTCCCCTATGCTGCTTCTCCTGTCCCTGTCACTATGGTACTGACCTCCTTGCTTGGACACTCTCCTTTGAGTGATTCCCCCAAAGCACTGGGACAGTCTGGAGCACACAGCCACTTTGGTCAGAAATATTAAGTAACCTTTGAGTGAGCCCACACAGAATAACCTGATAGAGAAAATCCCCTTCTTCAGAGAGAAAGAAAGTTGCACAGGGAGGAAGCAAATATTTGAAATGTTGAGTTTTGGGCTGGTTCCAGGCTTGGATAAAAGTTTGGACCATTTCCTAGCGTGGCCAGCCTGGTGTACACAGTGATCGTTACTTGCCTCAGGGAAGCTGATATTAGATCCCTGCTAACAGAGGGCACCTTATATTTAATTCAGCTTTGTTATTAACTAGCAGTAGCATAAATGATATTTACCGAAGATAAGAGAGAAGCGGGAAGAGATGAGTACAGAGGCCAATTTATGTCTCAGCCATCATATTACTGTAGAATTCTAAATGGCAAAATTAATAGTGATTCTAATACACTTTCCCTGACAAGAGACAAGCAAAATCAGTTTATCTGAAAAAGTATACAGGAGAGAGAAGAAAATATATTTAGGGCAAGTCCCAGGAGATGTCTAATTACTCTTGGAATTAAAATCGGGTATTGCAGGCTGCATGGCAAATTACTGAGACAGCTAGAGTGTGATGCGGTCTCCCAAAAAATGCTTCCTTAATTATGTTGGAAAAACGTGTTTAAATCATCGGCATACTAGCAAGTTTGGTGGATATTGGGAACACTTATTTGACTTTCCGTGATGAGCACGTGTAGCCAGTTAATCTGTTATTCCTAAAGACTCTAATATCCAAAAGCCAGCTCTGCTCTGTTCCAAGGAATGTGGGAAGTCTCTGGTACTCTGTGTAATTTACGTGGCACTCTGGAAAGAGTACAGAGCCAAAATTTACATTCAAAGGCTCTGAAAAGACAGGCTTTCTAGTGTTTACTGTAATCATTCCTCATTAACCTGAAGAGGGTTATAGAAGCACTGGACAAAGGAAATACTTTGTGTGGGATGAAGTCAGAAGATAAATTTAACCAAGGTAAATACTTTGTTTCCTTGGTTTCCTATGTTCTTAAATTTGTAAGGAACTTGGAAAAGAATGGAATATGCAAGGTGGAAGAAAAATCCCTCATCGTTTCGTAGAAACATATGAGTGATAGAGAAAAAGGGCTGCTCCTTTCACAGAGGATTTCAATAATTTGTTTTCTCACCCACTTAGCTTTTTATGTTTCACTTAGCAGAAATGTTGAAAGGAACTGAGCATCTTTCTGTGTTCTGCATTTACACAGGCAAAATACTCCGGAGAAACAAAGACAAACTGACAAAATCATGTCAGGTAAGAGTGAAAGCTTACTGAAGTCAGGCTTTTGCATTATGGTTAAGGTATACTTTCCGGCATTTGTACTCACTGCTTTGAACTGATTTTAGCTTATTGATTGAAAATGTAAAAATTTCTAAAATAGTTTAAACTGCAGGTGATACAATAGTTCTTTCTCTGGTGAAAGCAGAAAAACTGCTTAAAGTCTTTTGCTGTGGAGGTGGCACAGATTAGTCAGGGCCCTGTCTCATGTTCAGCATCGTGCTCTGACTGAACTTTCCCAAAACCACATTTTTATTGCCTAAAACCTGACTTTACATAGAGAGTTTTTTCTAAGAAGCCTAGGAGAGTAAGCATCCTCACTGAATTTCATTGCGCGGTCAAGTGTCTGTGTGTGTTCTCCAAGTGCAGAACTCATGCTCATCATCATGTGTTCTGTTTTTCTTTCCTTGGGCAACATTAGTCTTCTATGTAAATTCAAAGGCTGTCTCAGATTGCTGTTGGATCTCTTACTAATTCAGTGGAAGCAATCAAAATCAAAAAGACTCCCCTTCCACTGATGGCTGATCAGTTACCGATTTGGTCCAGTGCAAAGCTAACACCAACCTTTCTGGAGATCAAAACCTGCTGACTTCACACTGGTGTGGATTAGGGAGCACTCAGGAAACCAGGTTGTGCAGCTCCAAGGCGGTCACACTGCCTGGAGGATGGTCACCCATTGAATTGTTGCAGCTCATGAAAAAGTAACTACATCTTAAAATTTGGTAGGTAGGAAAAAGAATTCTTGCTTGCTGCTAATATGTTGCCTTGCATGAAAAGAAATAGGTGTTTTGTAAAATGTATGGCACTGAAAACCAGCAGCTGTGTTAAATTACAGTTCAGGATCTCACTGATCAGTCTAGTGTAGTGGACAGCATTGCTTCTTCCAGGGGATAGACTTTCTCAGGCAAGTGTTTTCCTCCTCACCCTCCAAAACCTCACGTGGCTGCATCCAAATCATTCACTTTGTCAGGGAACCTGCTAACAGTGTGTCTGATGTGGGGTCCATCGCTGAACACAGGACCCCAGTTGGATTAGGAGTAGAGACTTTGCTGCTCAGATTGGAGTTAAGTGTCTAGCTACAGCACAAATGATCCTTCCCATGTCCTCCTGTGAGCTGCCCAGAACTGCTGCTGTGTGGGGATAGATGGGATGATGCATCTGTCCACATGGCCTGTCAGGCAGGAGGAGAAAGAGCGTCAGAGAACAAGGTGTGTCCACGATGATGCCCCCACCACAGGTTACCAGCTCACTGAAGCTGCTGAGACTAATGCACATGTTGAGAAAAGCACCTTTGTTCATCTTAGGAAATTTGTATCATTTACCAATAAGCAGGTTCAGTGGAAAATTTCCCTGTAAAATCTGCAGGGAAACCATTTTCCAGAGTGATGGGCAATTTAGGATTTTGTAGTTCAACCTTCTGTAGAGAAGTAACCAGGCCTGAGGGAGAGGCAGCCTTGTTCAACTGCATTGATTTCCACAGATCCAGAGGGAGTGTTATAGGATATTTAAGGACAAAAGAGAAAGTTCACCAAAAAAGCTTACAAGAAAGTGGTGATTTTACTTTCTGGCTTTATTCTCAGTTACAAAAAGAAAAGGCCACAAGAAACCATTAAAATTCTCCTCCAGCATCAAAACCAGCTTGTGTGAAAGGATAGTTTTTCCTTCCCATGACAAAACAGTTATGTTGCACTGGAGAGCTTTTTGAGTTGTGTGTTGTCTGGTTTGCTAGTGAAGGTTTCTGAAGTAACCTGTCCCGTTCCAAACCATGATGGAACAACACAGCTTCCTCCCATTCCTTTTTAGGACAGGTTTCGTTCATGTGTTTGTGCATGAATCTATCACATCGTTTAGCTCCCCCCCCCCGCCCCTTTCTATAGGTCTCTTGGTTAATATTTCTGTCACACATCACAATTAATGCATCTGGCTTCAGGCAGCTTGTTCCTTTTTTCAGCCACCTGAAAGCACAGTAGTGTGACTTTTAGATACAGTGTATTGAGAAAAAAAAGTAATAACAGATTATACAATATTCCCTTTGTCATGAAGATTGAAAACGATTGCACATTAAAAACGTAAGGTAATGAGAGTGTCACAGTTGTGGAAACCCCATTCATCTTGTTAAACTTAGGAGAATTTGATGGCAGTAGATCACAGCTAGTTCTACATGGGAGCAAGGAAGATGCTCTGAAAATTGTGGGTCAGCAATAAACCTCCTTGGGAAGTGCAGTTAAAATGTGTAATTCATCATTAAATTTTATGTAGAGCTACAGTTTAATGTTTGGAAAAGGTTAGGGGTTTTTTATTGTTTGCTGTGTTAGCAGAGAAAACCTGGTTTGCCCTCTGCTAAATGGAGCAGGTCCCACGCACAACCTATATATGCAGATGATATATTGATGCACTCACATTGTATACACATTGATATACTATGTATATGTGTATGGGTACTCACATTTATATACTAAACATCATAATGACAGTAAGTAGATATTTTTTTCCCATTTCACAATTTCCATTTCTTATTGTAACTTCTAGTATATTTACCCTCTGTTTGGGGACCCATTTTGTTTTAATGAGGTAATGCAATGATGAAGAGCCTCGGCCAAGCAGCTCATGGGACAGGTCATTAACCTTGGGAACATTTTCTCATGGCTTCTCCACTGTCACCTTCTGGTTATAATTTACTCTGAGTGAGAAAGAAAGAGACGCTAAGGTCTACCAAAACTAATAGCTCACTTTGGCACATTGCTGCTGTGAAGTCGCACTTAGTACCTCTTTGCTGGCAGTGTATCTGCCTCTCTGGTCACACCATTTTTCTGGTGCCCCAAAAGACTGGGCTGAGACATTGGGAAAGCAAAGCAGCAATGAGGACGTTGTCTAATGGAAGGACAAGTCACTGCATTTTGTGTTCTAGTTTTATAATGGTAGACAAATCCATTTGAAAGGATTGTGTCATTTTGTCTAAGTGTTTGTAGGATTTCTCTCTTTCCAGAGATTCTCCACTGAGACTTTTGCATCTGAGATTCCACAGAAACACACATAAACACAGAATTGTTTAGGTTGGAAGGGACCTTCAAAGATCAGCTAGTCCAACCCTCCTGTCATGGGCAGGAACATCTTTCACTAGATCAGGTTGCTCAAACCTGACTTTGAGCATTTGCAATGACAGGGCCTCCACAACTTCTCTGGGCAACCTGTTCCAGTGTCTCGCCACCCTTACTGTAAAAAATGTCTTCCTTATACCCAGTCTAAACCTGCCATCTTTCAGTTTGAAACCATTGCCACTTGCCTTGACTCTACGGGCACTAGTAAAAAGGCTCCCTCCATCTTACTTATAAGCCCTCTTTTAAGTATTAAACAGCCTCAATATGGTCTGTCCAGAGTCTTTTCTTCTCCAGGTTAAGCAACCCACCTCTCTCAGCCTTTCTTCACAGGAGAGGTGCTTCAGCACTCAGATCATTTTTGTTGCCCTTGTCTGGACCTACTCTAGCAGCACCATGTCTGTCTTGTCCTGGGAGCCACAGATCTGGATGCAGTACTCTAGGTGTGGTCTTGTTACAAAAGTAGGAGTTAGGGGTTACGGGAGCTGATTTGCAGTCAGAGGATGTGAAAATTGTTGCAAGGTAGATGGAAAGGAATGAACATAGCAAAGAAAGTAGCTGTATGGTTTCCTGATCTGGTACGGGCTGCTAAAGGAATGAACAATGTGAATGATGTCCACACACAAGAGAAGCTGGTTCCTGAGGCAGAGTAGACATGGAAAGAAATTGTATGGTTTATAAAAGCATCTGTGGCAATATGACCAAAGAGTTTGGCTGGAGAAAGAGACCAGAAAAGCTTGATTTGTCATGGGCAAAAGCTAGCCTGGATTTGCTGTGGCCATTTAGCAGCTGCAAAGTGTCAGTGGCTGTTTAGAAAATTATTTTGATGGCATCTTCAATTACAGTTTCAGGACGATTGAAAAAGAGGAAATATTAACCATCTCTTGAATTCTGCAGCATGATTTCTGACTGTTTCGATATTTGCCAGGTCCTACTCTTATTCAGCATCAGGGAACGTTTTGGAAATGGGTGTTTGATTTCGAGAAGAGACAGCAATAACAATACTAGGGAAGGGCAAAGTCAGATAAAATTAGTTTCTATTTTTTACTCTGCTGTTGACACTGAAACATTTGACAGTTCCTTTAATCTGTGTTTTCTGTGACATACATAGGTAGGACTGGAACAGTAGAGCTTTTCTCAGGAATACTTTCCAAGTGAAGTTATAATTTTTTCCATGAACAAAGGACGAAAATATGAAAAAGGGCTTTTCTTATCCCACACTCACAATCTTCCTCTCTCTTCTAGTTTTTGTAGAGCTGAGAAATAGTAAGAAAGTGTGAAGAAGAGAAGAATAATAATATATTTCATTTTTAAAATAACACCTTCCCTTTTACATGCCTGACAATGATTTCCAAACATAACACTTCTAAGTAGCACTTCTAATCCTTTCCTACCGTTTCACAGCTAGGAAGGCTACAGGTGAAACCCACGTGGAAAGTGTACACACGTCTCAATTCTGCAACAAAAAACTTAGGCAAAAATCTTTCTGACACTTTACATTTTTTTCCCCATTTTCATCATCTATACCCCTGACAAATATCTTCTCCTTTAAAACAGGTTTTTGGTCCAGTTATACTTGCAGATGAAAAGTATGTTGGAAAAATGTTGGCTGTCTTTCATTGTGGGTGCGATAATGGTCCCCGCGGGCATCCCATCCCTGAGAAGTTGGGACTGAGCATGGTGCATGTGAATGTGTGAACATGTGGGCTGACCTGTGCCTGCACCTGGACATGCCAGGGGTGCCAGTGACCTTCCTGAATCCCATAGCCCTCTCCTAACCAAGGTAATAATGCACACCCTGTGTGTGCTTGTCTAATCTGTTTCCTTATTGAGGCTAATATTTTGTGATTGAATATGTGAAGATATCACCTGCAAATGCTGCTTTAAACTTCCTTCACCCTTCATTGACAGAGAATTTTGGCTGTGACAAAAAGGCTTGGATAAATATATATGTTAGCAATATGCCTCCTTTTGCCTATCCAGATAATGCAGAGCTGGAAAGTTATCTTTCTTCTAGACTGAATTTCACGTAATCATTTCAATATTCCATTTTAATATTCCCATGTATCTATGGATGAATCTTGATTGTTCTCAAGTGAAATATTGTGAATCAAATCATGATGACAGAATCTTGACTATTTAATTAATGTGTTAGCATGTATCTGTAATGCTTGATTCCTACAAATGACAAAATTAACAACTTCATTTAACTATGTTGTTCTCAGTGGAAAAGAGCACACTTAACTGCTCCATGGTGCTATTTACACCTGCTTAATTACTTGTATTTACAAATTGTCTAAATTACCCTGCCATAGAGGAGGGTGGGGATCACAGACCATGAATAAAATTAAAAACTTTTGACTTCAAATGCTGTTTTGGTATGCTGCCTTTAGCAGAGGTTATTTGGAGTCTGTTCATATGAGGAATAGTCCATGGCTATTTATACATCTTCTTGTCTTGCACCCACAGACGCCTCAGTTTACATCAAAATTATAATTTTTGTCATGTCAGTAGAGCAAGACGGAGTGTTATTATTATGATGATGGTTTTGGGGATTGAGCTAAAGGCATTGGAAATGTGGGTTCTTTGTTATCTTTGGATTTGGCATCATTTACCTGGACTTATGCAAAGCTTTTGACACTGTCTTGCATGAAACCCTTGTCTCTAAACTGGAGAGACATGGATTTGACGGATGGACTACTCACTGGATAAGGAATTGGCTGGATGGCAGCACTCAAAGAGTTGTGGTCAATCAAGTGGACATCAGTTACAAATGGCATTCCTCAGGGGTCAGTACTGGGACCAGCACTGTTTAACGTCTCTGTCAGCAACATGGACAGTGGGATCAAGTGCACCCTCAGCAAGTTTGCCGACGACACCAAGCTGTGTGGTGCAGTCGACATGCTGGAGGGAAGGGATGCCATCCAGAGGGACCTTGACAGGCTCGAGAGGTGGGCCAGTGAGAATCACATGAAATTCAACAAGGCCAAGTACAAGGTCCTACGCATGAGTCAGCGCAATCCCAAGCACAACTACAGGCTGGGCAGAGAATGGATTGAGAGCAGCCCTGAGGAGAAGGACTTGGGAGTGTGGGTTGATGAAAAGCTCAACATGAGCCAGCAGTGTGTGCTGGCAGCCCAGAAAGCCAAATGTGTTCTGGGCTGCATCAGAAATAGTGTGACCAGCAGGTCGAGGGAGGTGATTCTCCCCCTCTACTCCGCTCTTGTGAGACCCCACCTGGAGTACTGCATCCAGCTCTGGGGTCCTCAGTACAGGAAAGACATGGAGCTGCTGAAGCAAGTCCAGAGGAGGCCACAAAGTTGATCAGAGGGCTCGAGCACCTCTGCTACAAGGACAGGCTGAGGGAGTTGGGCTTGTTCAGCCTGGAGAAGAGAAGGCTCCAGAGAGACCTAATCGCAGCCTTCCAATACCTAAAGGGGCCTACAGGAAAGCTGGCGAGGGGCTGTTTATCAGGGAGTGCAGTGACAGGACAAGGGGGAATGGGTTTAGACTAAAAGAGGGGGGATTTAGATTGGACATTAGGAAGAAATTCTTTACTGTCAAGGTGATGAGGCACTGGAACAGGTTGCCCAGAGAAGTTGCTGAGGCCCCATCCCTGGCAGTGTTCAAGGCCAGGTTGGATGGGGCTTTGGGCAACCTGGTCTAGAGGAGGGTGTCCCTTCCCATGGCAGGAAGGTTAGAACTAGGTGATCTTTGAGGTCCCTTCCAACCCACACCATTCTACGATTCCATGATTAGCATATGTGTCCCACAGTAAAATTAATCTTGTCGATCCATTTCCAAACCCAGTGCCGAGGTATGTAACCTGGTCCATCTGTCAGGGTGAGTGCTCTTATTTAGATAAGGGCTTAATGCGAAGATATTTTGGACCTGAATTTTGAGTTCGAGTGACTCCTGCCCTTACAATAGACCAAACCAAACTGTAGCTCTGCGCTCCTGAACACCATCCTGGGATCCAAACTTCACAGCTAGGTCTGTGACCTGGTGGCTCTGCCAGGCAGCCCTGATCCCCTTTCTATACCAAGTACCGGGATTAGATCCTGTTTATTGCCTGAGGAAATTGGGACTCACAGACTCGGGGCCTTTGAGAGCCAGTAAGTTTCTATTTGTTTTAGAGCGAGCAGCAGTTTTAAGTGAGGTGCTTTGCATAACTCGCACTTGAAGTTCATGGTGTGTCTTATAAAAGGCTGAATTCACCAGTGACAGTGGGAAGGAGAAGTAGCACCTGGGAAATTATTTCAGCGGGAAAAATGAAAGGCATATGTCAGTACTGAATGGATTTTTTCATGTGATATACTGGTTTTTGAATTAGGCTAAAGGAATATAAGGGATTGGGCAAATAAAATGCAGTCTGAAGATAAAACATTGATGTAAATACATAAAAAGTAAACGTATACTAATAAGTCTCTAGACAATTTGTTATTAACTGTCCTGATAAGTACCCAAAATACTTTGCTTTCTTCTTGTTTCTTTTGGTAATTCTCATCTGTTTCATGATACCCTATTTGTAAAAGAGCAGAGAATGTCAAACAAACACTGTTCAATCATCTTGATGATAGCCAGAGAAGTTCTTTGAAGTAGAAGAATATCTGTCCTTTTATGCCCTCTCCTTAGAAATTATATATGAAAAAGTACAGCTCTTCTTCATGGTTCATTAAGAGCAATTATATTCTGTAAATGTGTTCCAAGACAAAACTGAAGTTCACATATATTATAAAAATTTTATTGAGTCCTAGATGAGAATACTGGTTTATTGATTGAAACTCTCACAGACATGGAAATCAATTTATTAATCTCATTAGAAAAGCTAATGATTTGCTAAAAATATTTTCTATTTATAAAAACGGAATGTATCTAAATGTAATGACATCACATAGAAATGAAATTTAGAAGTTGCAATAAAAATCTTGTGCTTTGTTAGATTATTTTTTTAAGAGTTCACAGATACGTTTGACATAGGCTGCACAGCATTCCCTTTATTTCCACTCTGGTGTACAGTCCCAGTTCCAACATTCTCTGTGCAAATTGAAAGAATTATTAGAAAAACCAGCTCTGAGATGAATAAGTGAATTTTCTTCAGATGAAACAAACAGGAAAATTAAAACTTTATTCTCTGAAAATAGAAACCCAGGAGATAACTTTATAAAGTGGTGACGATAACCAAAACTGCTGTATTAGCCTGCAGTCTCCACTGTCGGAGGTGGCTCCTCCGGTGCCGTACTCTTCCATCCAGGACTGTTATCTGCAGAAGGCAGAAAATTCTTTGCTCCTTGCAAGTTTCTGTGTGCATGTTAGACAGTAATGCCGTTAGTAGTAATTATGCTCATTTAAGACGATGAAGCACTCAGAGCCTTTTCTGATCCCTCATTCATCCTTGCATCATCCCTTGCAGGAGTCAGGAAAGTGTCACTATCTTTATTTTTCAGCCAAGGAAATGAGGGAGCAGGGTACTGAGGTGTAAGTGCACGTAACCCTGGGGGAGAGAGGAGGTGCCAACCGGGTGAGACGGCCCTGTCCACACTTGGAGCCGTCAAAGCGTGAAGCTGCCCTGGTCAGGCTGCAAGCGCTTACCACTCATCAGGCGGTTTTGGCAACTGGTCTCAGGTGTGAAGAGCCAAATTCCCATGGACCTCTCTATCAATTCTTCCTCCCTCTTACCTAGATCCTTATCCAGGTCTTATCTATATACAATGTTATTTTTTACTTATCTTGTAAGCACAGTATCACTTTCCAGCAATAAAGCAATAAAACAGCAATAAAGCTCTTTTACTCCAAGATAAGGGAGTCTGTTGCCTGTGTGTAATTTCAGTCTGTTTCTATCCCACTTTTCTTCCTTGTACAAACACATTTATACAGGTGTTTTTGAAAGGTACATGGCACGAGACTTGGGACTTGAGCTCTGATGCTCCTTCTTTTTTGTTTCCCACTGGAGCTTTTCTATTTTGCATAGAACAATTAATATTTGCTGAGCCAGCAAGAAATATTGCTCAGGAATAGAAGACTGACCTCATACCTACATGGTACATTGGGGTTGTACCAAGCACGGCATCAGCTCTTGGCCCCCAAGCAAGGGAAGTGTCACTCTCAGCACTGCTGCGTTTTGTGCTGGGGAAGTTCTTCAGAACAAAGGCAGGTCAAAAGCAGTAACCTGCCTTGAGCGGTTGTTGTGCAGTGGTTGCAGCAGGGACATGGGTTTGAACCTGGATCTTCTACAAGCCTGACGATTGTTTTCTCCCACAGGACTGCTGACAGCTTTTTGATTTTGTTTTTGGGGATTTTGTATCTGATGAGAAGTTCTAGGCTGAATCTAAGAAACAGTCCTGATAAAAGTTTTGTCTCTTTGTTGATCTATTTGTCCCAACAATTTTGATAGAGTGGCAATTTATGACAAATAAAATGTTTCATTAAAAAGCCTCAGGTCAGCTCAACTTTAAACACTCACACTGAGATTTATGGCATTTGGATTAGAATGCCCTACAGTAGGTCATTTTTCTTCCATACTTACAGTTAATTCCATGTTTTTAAAATATTACAGCCCAGAAAAACTCCTAAGTTACATGTGCTTCATCACAGGCTCCAGAAACTACCTGCTTTCAAATGGAAGTATTTTTAGAGGCTCCCATTTAGATGACAGGTCCCCACGCTCAGCAGGGCAGGGAACACCCACCAAGGACAGCCCTTAACAAGCAAGGTCACAGCAGAGGAGGTGAACAGTGGCTGGAAAGAAAAAGAGGCATAAACCGGCCTGATTACATCTCCAAGAGCAGTACAATCTCTTCCCAGCTTCAATGATTATTTTTTTTACTGACAAGCCTCTAAAACTAATAAGCCTGTGAGGATTAAAATCAGCCTAAAAGGGTATAAACAGTACGTGTCCTGCCCTGACACACAAGGTAATGCCTTCAGATGAGTTCCTGGGGGGTTTTGCGTTCAAGAACGTACATGCATCGTGAAGGCAAGATGCAGTCTGGCAACACTAAGAACAAGCCTGTTGCTACTTCAGAAAGTCTCGTTGAAAAAGACCAGCAGCAGAATGAACAACTACTGGTGTGGAAAACAATTGCCAAATTACATATCAAAGCCCCATCTCCAACCCTGCTCGGGTGCTTTCGCTTCATTGTTTTCTCACTGAAAGCCAAACTGTGATCTAGAAGAAGATCATAGATCTGCGAAGGATTAGAGTAGACAGATTATTTATCACCAGCCCCATTTGTTTCCCCCAGCCATCAGCAGGAGGGGAGTCACTGCAGATAGCTCCCGTTTGAGAAATATGTTGGATTTGCAAGCAGCAGCAGATGGACTGCAATGAACCACTGAAATAGTTGTTTTTCTCACATATAGGGAGGTCCTGATGTCTGGAAATTAGCTACAATAATTCCAAATTCTGAAGAGAGGTGGTAAGACAGCAAAAAAACATTTCTGATACATTGCAGGATTTCCATATGTTTATCTCATGTGTGGCTGGAACACTCTTTGAGTTTCTTTAATTTCCCATGAGGAATGTTGTCTTTGTGTTAGCATCAACTGAATAATAAGGTTTAGAGTATAAATGAAGTTGTCCTGGAAACCAAAGAAAATGGTTTGTGGAAAGAAGTGCATTGGCCATTGAGGGATGCTGGGCTGGGTGCCTGTGCAAGTAGAAGATGACAAGGGTTGGACCATGCCCTGGTTTGAGGGGAACATAGGGAAAGCTGTTCATTTTGTCACCCTAATCATTAAGAATTGTCAGCTGAGAACAAGAACATAAATTTGATCTGTGGATTTTCTTTGGACACAGTAATATGGGAAAAGCTACATCTAAGCAAACTGGTTTTCTTCCTTGCTTGATTCCTACAGAAACACTCTAATTAACAGAAGTGGACATCCCCGTGCATCAGCTTCACAGTACATTTTTTCCTGTCAAAGTGAGTTTCTTTATGTAATTAATTAATTAAAACTCTTTTCTTCTGTACGAACAAGGTCATTAGCTTTGTTTAAAAACAGTAACTTGATAATATATTTTTAAAGTCCTAATTCTTATTTGGGTATTAAACCTTGTGGATAGATGTGGTGTAATTACGTGTATCAAAAGCTTCCCGGGAGTCTCTGCAGTTCTTCAAGGCCAGGTCTGACGGTCTTTTCTCTCTCAAACTGAGAGCCATGATGGATAATTAACTTTGCTGTTCCTTGACATGGCTTTCATTTTCATTCTGAATGCTCCTAACTGATCTTCACAGAATCACAGACTGGTAGGGGTTGGAAGGGACCTCTAGAGATCATCGAGTCCAACCCCCTTGCCAAAGCAGGTCCCCTACACTAGGCTGCACAGGTAGGCATCCAGATGGGTCTTGAATATCTCCAAAGGAGACGACTCCACAACCTCTACTGTTATTATCTTATATCAGGATCTGTATTTCTTCTGAAACTTATTTCTGGAAGTTTATATCACTTTGAATGGACATTCTTGCTGCTCACCCCTTGATGCTGCCTGGGAAATGTATATACAGATAGTGGTTTTCCTCTATAGACCATATGATTTAGCAGCCAGGCTGCTGGTGTGCAGCCAGTGGGACCTGTTCAGATGTCTGTTTTATCCTTGCTTTGCCCTGAAACGCATGAGAATTTCTCCCTTTGCAGTTGTTTAAATTGAAGCCCAGCTATTTCTCCTCCTGTGTGCCACTTCTTAGATAACTTCAGTCAGGCTTGATGTGAAGATTTTTAGAGGATGAATAGTAGCAAGAGAAGGGAAGCAACAGGACCATCTCAAGTACTTGTGCAAAGAGTCTGAATGAATAAAAAAGACTAAATATATACACAGAGCTCTTCCTTTCAGGCTAGTTTTGAGAAATCCTCTGTGAAGGTTCCAGGCCCTGTCCCTGGTGCCTCTTTGAGCCTGGCCTAGCTGGCACCTGTTTTTATAATAAGTGCTCCAGAAGTGCTCCTTTGCTGGATCCCAAAACTCCATGTGGTAAGTGATGCTCTGCCCCACTCCCCACCCAAAGAGCTGGTGGTCTGAATAGGTCAGGCAGGTGAAGGAAGCACAGTGTTCCTAATGTTGCTTTTTGAAGGCACTCAGGAAGTAAAAGGAAGTCTTCCACTTTTATTAAAATTAATTACTATGCATCATGCTTCCTCATGTGTATCTAAATTCCCCAATTCTATTCCCTTTCTTGTATTGAGGAAAGACTTTCCCTGTGGAAAAGCATATGAAGCAATAATTAGCTTTTGCGACTGGTTAAGTGCAAGCTTTTGTCAAAAATAATCACGTCGCTTCTTAAAAACAGTTTAACAATGATCACACTACTTTAGTCCAGCTATTAAGCACATTTTAAACAACTTCTCAAAAGTTATAAATAACTTAAAGCCAGTAAAGTAAATGCAGAACATGGAAGCAGAAATCAGAATAAGGCCATTGTCTTCCACAGATCACTGTGGAAGAGTCAAATTGCAACTGCTTAAATTCTCATCCTAAACTCAAGTATGAGAAGCTTCCTTAGTTTCACTGCTTTCTAGTAACTTCAAATAGGGTTAGCTTTTGTGATTTGATAAGCTATATTTAAAACAGTCATTTAATTTTATTTTTCCAAGCATATTTCATTAAAATAAAAAAAAAGAGAAAGGCCAAACTGATAAATACCAGCTGGCTGTCCTAATTTAAAAATGTTTGTTACTAAGTCCTGTTCAACAGCAAGATGATTTTAGCTCCATTGAGGTGATATAAAATGGTGACTGTGCTCATATATGATTAAAAACTGGTGTTGCTGTTACTACCTTTACAGTGTCGTTTTTATACCAGTGAATCCTCCCACACAGTAAATACACATGCTGTCTACACTGTGACACAGAAACACCATGTTTGCAGGTTTGAACTGCAGATATGGGCCAGCTCTGCAATCCTTTGACAAACCTAGAGTCATCATTTTCCAGTGCCAGATCCTAACTTACATTTTTTTGAGAAGTTGTATGATTCTGTCCCCTTCATGTTAGCATGACATTTTAGTAATAGGTACCATTTCATTAGTCACAGATGTAATTATCTGCAACTGGGGTAATGTGACAACATGGAGTAAGCTTGCACCTGAGATAGCCTGAGAGGTAGAATCACAGAATAGTTTGGGTTGAAAGGGACCTTTAAAGGTCATCTAGTCCAACCACCCTGCCATGGGCAGGGACATCTTCCATTAGATCAGGTTGCCCAAAGCCCCATCCAGCCTGATCTGGAATGTTTCCAGGCGTGGGGCATCTACCACCTCTCTAGGTGTCCTGTGCCGGTGACTCACCATCCTCATTGTAAAAAATCATTCCTTATATCTAATCTAAATCTCCTCTCCTTTACTTTAAAACCATTACCCTTTGCCCTGTTACAAAAGGCCCTACTAAAAAGTTTGTACCCATCTCCCCCAGGGTGCTGAGGGAGCTGGCGGGTGTGATTGCCGAGCCACTCTCCATCATCTATCGTTGGACCAGGAAGGCTTCCACACCCTGGCAAAGGCAGACGCTTGAGACCTGAATTTGCACCACGCAAGGAGGCTATGCCTCCTTCAGACTTCTGGGCTCTTCAAACAGCCCCTCACTTGGGATTACAACTGCAAGCCATACCAATCCTCGGTCAGGAACAAGCAGAGAAAAATTCTATTTTTCTTTTAAGATTACAGCAAAATAATTGTTTTACTTTCTTCCTTTAGCACGGTACAGGCTGCAGATGAGAACATTTTTACAAAAGACACTTTCCAGTGCTGTGAACTCAGCTTCAGAGTTCACTTGGCACTTATGGTCTTCATGTGATTTGTGACTTCAGACGCACTTAAAAAGGAATGAGGTTTAAAATAATTGGTACAGAAGCATTTTTTTCTCTACAGAGGCGTTCTCACTTGGCAGCTGAGCTGGTCACCTGCAGCACACCTCTCTGAGAAGACACTGACAAACCGCCACTCGTCCCCTTTATAAAGCACATGGGCAGCAACATGACCATTCCTGGCTAAGAAAGCTCTTCCTTTTTCCACATTCACACAATACTTTCTACATTGAGAAAATATTTAGCTCACAGTCTGTTCTGAATATCCTAGAAGGTCAAATCATGAAA
Organism: Psophia crepitans; assembly: GCA_013399095.1. NCBI lineage: Eukaryota > Metazoa > Chordata > Aves > Gruiformes > Psophiidae > Psophia > Psophia crepitans. Next base: position 118,667 of record VWZZ01005023.1, read on the forward strand.
TATTTGTGTGTATCTTGAAGGTGCTGATGTACTGCACTGATTTAGTCTAGTCTGACCCTACTGAGGTCTCTGGAAAGAAACTAATTTTTGTCATCACGGCTTTATCTTGTCATCAAGGCATTATTTTGCTGCTTTGTGGTCTGCCATCTAAGCAAAGAGAAATACTAGGTGCATAATCCCTGCCAAATAACCTAGCTGCCCAGCTCACTGCCAGATCCTGCCACTCACATGGTGCAGACAGATGGGGACATTTCAGTCCAGGGCTCTACTTTTGGGTGAGTTTCTGTATTCCCTAATACCATGTGAGACAAAGCTGGAGATTGTTTGGGGACAGTTCACAATGACTTGAGTCCACACTTGATCTTCCCACACTGACCTGGTAGGCCTTGTAGCTTCCTGCACCCCAAACCTCTATCAAGTTGTGCCTTACTCATGTACCACATATTCTCAGTGTTGTGGCATGAAGTGCTCCACTTTCCCAGTGTCATGGTTTGACCCCAGCCAGCAGCTGAGCCCCACACAGCCACTTGCTCACTCCACCCCATCAGGATGGGTCATAGAATCAGAAGAGTGAAGGTGAGAAAACTCGTGGGTTCAGATACGGACAGTTTAATAAGTGAAGCAAAAGCCACGTGCACAAGCAAAGCAAAACAAGGAATTAATTCCCCACTCCCCATGGCAGGCAGGGGTTCAGCCATCCCCAGGACAGCAGGGCTCCGTCACGCGTAATGGTGACTTGGGAAGACAAACGCCACCACTCCAAACGCCGCTGCCCCCCCCTTCTTCTTCCTCCCAAGCCCCTTACAAACCAAGCATGAGGCCATATGGTATGGAATGTCCCTTGGGTCAGTTGGGGTCAGCTGCCCTGTCTGTCCCCTCCCAACTCCCTGCACACCCCCAGCCATCCCGCCGGCGGGGCGGGGCGAGAAGCAGCAAAGGCCTTGGCTCTGTGTGAGCATCGCTCAGCAACAGCAAAACCATCTCTGCACTATCAGCGCTGCTTCCAGCACAAACCCAAACCACAGCCCCATACTGGCTCCTATGAAGAAAATTAACTCTCTCTCAGCTGAAACCAGGACACCAGGCTATGAAAATACCATCATATTTCTTTCAGGTTCTAGGATTCAAAAAATCACAGTCAGTCACAACAATGTTTTAAGGCCCTCTGCCCAGAGGAAACCCAGGGTGGATGCTCTGCTATGTGGGTAGAGCCATCTGCTGTGTAAGGGGCTACAGCTGGAGGCTGAAGATGGTGTCTTAAGCTGGTGTAGATAATGCAGATGTTCACTGGCTTTTGAATGAGCTGCATTTATCAGAAAAATGAGAAATTATATATGTTGAAAGGATGACCTAGACAGAGCACAGGGAATTAAATATTGTCACTGTAAGACTGCTAATGGGTCAGGACCTTGTGGGACCACAGAACCATAGAATCATTTTGGTTGGAAAAGACTCTTAAGATCAGGTCCAACCATTAACCTAACACTGCCAAGTACACCACTATACCATGTGCCTAAGCACCACATCCACATGTCTTTTAAATACCTCCAGGGATGGTGACTCAACCACTTCCCTGGGCAGTGAAGAAATTTTTCCTGATATCCAATCTAAATCTCCCCTGGTACAACTCTCTTTTAATACTTTTAATCATTTTCATATAAGTAAATTATGTTTAACTTCATGCTACAAGAGAAATAAATGATATACAGAAAATAATGTATTTCTTACCAAGCAGATACTTAATTGTGCTGTGCAGTATAAGTAGTTGTTTAACGATGATGCTTCTTCCCTGGCTATTTAAAACATTATATCAATAGTCAGGATATACTGATAAGTGAGAGACCCAGTTTAGTCTGCAACCACTTAAAGTAGGATGTTTTTTAACAAGCAAGTGTATTGTGTGGCTTGATGACAACAATAAGACAGAGGCTCAGTGGCAAGTGATTTCAAATGGCCTAAAGTCCTGTCACAGTCAATGGACAGTTGTGTAAAATACAGCTTGAAATCTTGTTCTCAGTTTATTTTATTCATAAGCATAATAGGAGAAAAAGAAACCCAAGAAGAGAGAACAGTAGGAGCTCGGACCAAAAGAATAGTACAATGCAAAATCAAAATACTTGATTTAAAAATATAATTAAAATACATATTTTAAAATACACAACATCGTTCTTTATAAAAAAGAGAAACTCGAAAGAAGCAGTTGATGAATCATGCTGGATTCATTGGCTGTTCATAAATCCAGTTGGTTGCTGAATGCTAAAAGGAACTTTCCAGATACCTCAGAAATGTAAAAGAAGATCGTTGCTCTGTTATTGCACAGCACAAGCAAAACACACCACCAAAGCTCTTAAGACTTTGTCATCATCATCTGCAATTACAGAACATGGAGTCAGAGACTGTACGAGGTGATTAATCCTGAGCCTGGAAATAACTGGTTTGTATCACATAGAATCATAGAATCATAGAATCATAAAATGCTTTGGATTGGAAGGCATCTCAAAGCTCATCTAGTTCTAACCCCCCTGCCATGGGAAGGGACACCCTCCACTAGACCAGGGTGCCCAAAGCCCCATCCAGCCTGGCCTTGAACACTGCCAGGGATGGGGCCTCCACAGCTTCTCTGGGCAACTTGTTCCAGTGCCTCACCACCCTCACAGGGAAGAATTTCTTCCTTATATCTAATCTAAATCTCCCCTCCTTCAGCTTCAGGCCACTCCCCCTTGTCCTATCACTCCATGTCCTTGTAAACAGCCGTCTCCAGCTTTTCAGGTACGGCTGCTTCAGGTACTGGAAGGCTGCTATAAGGTCTTGCCAGAGCCTTCTCTTCTTTGTCTGAACAAACCCAACTCTCATCCTGTCCTCACAGGAGACGTGCTCCAGCACCCTGATCATCTTCATGGCCCTCCTCTGGACTCACTCCAACGCTTCATGTCCTTCTTATCTTGGGAGGCTCAAAGCTGAACACAGTACTCCAGGTGGGGTATCACCAGAGCAGCATGGAGGGGGCAAATCACCTCCCTTGACCTGCTGGTCACTCTTCTTTTGATACAGCCCAGGACACGGGTGGCTTTCTGGGCTGCAAGCGGACATTACCGGCTCATGTTGAACTTTTCATCAACCAACACCCCAAGTCCTTCTCCTCAGAGCTGTTCTCAATCCATTCTCCACTCAGCCCATAGCCCACTTTTCCAGCCTGTCAGGGTCCCTCTGGATGGCATCCCTTCCCTCCAGCATGTTGACTGCACCACACAGCTTGATGTCGTTAGCAAACTTGCTGCACTCAATCCCACTGTGCAAGTTGCTGACAAATATTTCAAACAGTGCTGGTCCCAATACTGACCCCTGATGTACTTGCACTTTTGGCCCATTACACACAGTTGACCAAATATTCAGAAAAGAATAGCAAATGAGTAGCTCCTAACACTGGAGGTGATACTAAGAAGTTAGTACCCCTTACACAGTGACTTTTTGTAGTCTTGTATCACAGACATTTGAGATTCTGGTTAGGACTGTACCGAACAGGCTATGTGACGACTCCAAGCAGCTCATACTGGTGCACCTATACTGTGGTACTAATTACAAGGAATAATCACAAAATCACAGATGGGTAGAGGTTGGAAGTGACCTCTGGAGATCATCTAGTCCAACCCCCTGCTAGAGCAGGATCACCTAGAGCAGGTTGCACAGGATGGCATCCAGTTGGGTTTTGAATATCTCCAGAGAAGGAGACTCCACAACCTCTCTGGGCAGCCTGTTCCAGTGCTTGGTCACCCTCAAAGTGAAGCTTTTCCTCATGTTGAGATGGTACTTTCTGTGTTCCAGTTTGTGCCCATTGCCCCTTGTCCTGTCACTGGGCACCATTGAGAGGAGTCTGGCCTCTTCCTCTAGACATCCACCCTTTAGATATTTATAAGAGTTGATGAGATCCCCTCTCCGTCTTCTCTTCTCCAGGCTAAACAGACCCAGCTCTCTCAGCCTTTCTTCACATGAGAGATGCTCAAGTCCCCTAATCAACTTTGTGGGCCTTAATTTTTCATTACTTTCCTGTTGATTTTTGTTCTTGAAAAGATCATAAATCACGTAATGCCTACATTGTGGCTCACCCAAGGGGTATTGTCACAGCAGGAAATTGAGGGCAGAGCAGCATACCCTGCCATGTGGTATGCTGACATGCAGTCTGCAAAGCTCATGGAGATGGTGCTGGAGGATTTTTGGAGCAGGGAGGTCTAGTCCTGTCTGGTCCATACCATGCTGGAGGGACTGGGCTTCCCCAGGTGAAGTCTGCAAGCAAGGAGCCTGCCACAGGTCAGGACATGGCCAAGGAGTGGGTAACTCTGGGGCAACAGGAGTCACCTGTAGGGGCTTACGTCACTCCTTGGGCCCATTTACATGTAGGCTTACATGTCCCTGTGTGGCCTTTCAGCATCAGCTGTAACTCATCATGGTTACAGCCTCCTCCATTCTATGCCTTTCAGGGAGTCCCTCATCTCAGTCCTGGAAGTGTTGTCCAGCCTTGATTTTACGGAGGCAGCGGGAAGCAGGAGGCTGGCAGAGCTCTCCAGGTCCTGTGACTCCATCTCTGCTGGGGAACCAGGCAGGACCAGAGCTTGGGTTGGAACACCGGCATGTGACTATTTGTGCCAGTGAGCCGTTAGCACATCCCCAGCATGGCTTGGATCTGTGGTTGTTATCTTGGTTCAGCTCTGTGCATGTCCTATGCCAGGGAGCATTGCTGAAGGGCATTGTAACCCAGAGTCTGCCAGACAGCCTCAGGGCCAGATGACTGTCTCCAACCAAGTGTATTTACACGTACAGATGTATCTTTACAGACCTGGCTTTGCTGCTCTATACAAGCCACATTGTGTTGTAGAGTGGTTGCCTAGTCTGCTGAGACACTTAATGGGCACAAGTCATGCTCCTGATGCAAATGTCTCTTCCCACAGCTATTCTCATCACTATTTGCAAAACACTGAGTCAAATTAGATCGGTTAAATTACACATATCCTGTTCTTTTGGCCTATTCCTACCTCTGACTACCCAAGCTTGTCCTTACCAGCTGGCAACTCAGCTTTGCACACAAGGGCTACCAAGTCACCTGCGCCAATCCCTTCTTGATACACACATCTACTGCTGAAACTAGAGCAACTTCATGGCAACGTTTTTCCCCACATCCATCTATCATCCAAGTGTATCTCTGTAATTCACAGTGTCAGATCCCCACTGATATCCTGTCATTCCCTGACCCAAAGGTGGCAGGGGCAGAGATCACTAGCTTGGTACCAAACTCTCTTCTTCCTAATGTCTTCTCAAAGAAATCCCCATAATACATTGCCTCTGCTCAATACTAATGATAAACACCAGAGATCTGTGGCTGTATAATACTTTTTCCAAAAGGAATTTAAGAGTATTTTGTTGACTTTCCTGTGTAACTATTCACCAATGATCATACAGTGGTCATTTCATCTGTTAGCAGAACGTGCCCGTTTCTGGGAGAGAATACAGGAGCTCACGTTATGTACAACGAAGCAATTTGAGATAGGAAATAGACTGTACCCAATTGAAATTATATTCAGTCAGGAAAAATGTAATTACCTAAGATGGAATTTGGCCATGAGACGAAAGCTAATCTCATTCTACCCAGTGGCTACTTAACCTCATATCTTTGCAGAGAGATCTATAAAGAGATATGAAACATTGATGAAAAATAGGATATTATGCCTACCCCTCCTCACATACACACACATATGCACTTTACTCTTTGACATAAGGATTTTCTTTTTTTTTTTTACTTTGGGAAGTTGCTTTGTGAGGTAAGATCAGCAAACTTTCAAATATAAAATATGTAGTGGATACACTATCAAAGACTGCGCAGGCTGAAGAAAGAGAAAAATGCAGGACACAGTGCAGCACTGTGCTGCAGCCTGATGGAGCTAGCAACCACTGCTCTTCACCCTTCCCTCATTTCCACAAGTGTCTTTCTGCACCTCCTGACCCCTTGAATTTTCACAGACACTTTCCCAGGACAGTTGAATTTACCAGCTTACAACTACTCACCTATGTACAAGTTGGCAGGACACTTGGCAGGAAACAGGACTTCTCCTCTCACCACAGACCTGGACCTCCTTCTGTTAAGGCAGCTAAGGTGCTACTCCAGCTTTGCTCACACCAAACCTTCTTGTGTTTCCTTCGCAACTAAAAACATGCCTTCCACAGCACATTCCCAAATGATTTAAGACTGAAATTTTGCTCCCCTCTGCAGCACTGAGTCCCTCAGTTTTCTTACAGGGTGGGACAAAAATGTGTACCTTATGTTAAAACACAGTTCTAGATGTCAGTCTTTAATTTTTAAAGTTTTGCTACAGTACAACTGAGTTTTCAGAAAATAATTGTAAAAAAATATACATGGGAAAACTCTCATACATAAGCAACTTTATTTCATCATTCCTGACTTGACAGCAGCCAGAATTAAGGTGAAGGACTAGACATCACACAAAGCCATTTCCAGACAGGGCTAATACTACCTGTCTTCTACAAGAGGGAAAAAAAAAAAAAAAAGCAGAAGTACTGAGAGATACAGAGAGAGCCCAAAATTTGAATAAAGATTTTAATTTTTCCTTGGGTATTTATGGTTGCAGTAAGGACTAGTGAGAGAATATGCAAGTGTTATATAGCGTTACCTAAGGCAACTGAGTGACTAAGATGCTTATTGTTATTTTAAGTAATCAAAAGTAGCTGCAGTCTTAAAAGAGTGGCAGATCAACCCTATTTAGGAATACTCTTTAAAATGGGTGTTCATCAGCTGTTTTTTTGTAGGAGGAATCAATTAGTAGAACAAAATTGTAACACTGAATAGTACATCAGCAAAAATAGATGAAGCGATCATGGCATCAGCGACGGTAATCTTCTCCCCAGAGAAACAAAGGCAGCTTTTAGCATCTTCATAGGTTGCAAGGGACAGCAGGGAAAGGAGTGATAAATGTATTTTTCTATATATCTTTTAAGCTTTTGGTAGTAGCGCAGCAGAAGTAAAATCTGATTGTAAATTGTACATGCACCACCGGTCTTCTCGCTAATTACCGAGTATCACTGTTTTAAAGTTTTCTGCAGTGTAGTCAGAGAATTGTCAGAGAGCTTTGATTACGCACTAAGCTATATACTCACCATGTCAGTAATAAAACCTTGGTTAATTAAGGCATATTTCTGAGAGACACCAACTCTTTCAGTCAGAGACATGAATTTATGAAGGTTGAAATGATCTGTCAGCTCGTATCACTGTGGGTTTCGGCCTGGCAGTAGGAGCCTGCTCCGCTTCCACGATTATCTCCTCTTTGTGGGGAGCAGATTAATGGGGAGAGTTTCCCAACATTAGGCTCTGTGTAATGAAGGTGAGATCCAAAAGAGATTAGAAAAAACTAATCTAGACCATCCCACTCCCAGGATAGAATAAAATGCTCTGTTATTTGTCTCTACTCCTTTACACAACATGGTTTTAAACCCTGCAGGTAATACAATTTCTTCACCTCTTTGATGTACTTTTGAGTATAATTTTCTGTAGTCTCCCCCAAACCCAGCCTAAAATCCCACTCCTGATGCCCCCTCCCCTTCCAATTTCCTGCCAATAACCCATCAAAAACCATCAAAGGTTTGAGCAGAACACTGCCATAAGACCTTCCTTGTTTTCCTGTTGTCCTGCTACTGCAGCATGGTACAGAGACTTTCACAAAGGGGAAAGAGCATGGCACCCCAGGAGCAACCTCGTACACCCAGATACTGACCGCTGCCCCAAGGACTAAAGCACACTGCAATACCAGGCATTGCTCTTCACCTCTGATAAGCTTTGTGGGAGAACCACTCCTAAAATGCCAGTTACTGGACATGGAGAAAGAAGTATCCATGTCTGAGATGATAACACGCCCTTATATCCGCTTGTTATTTGTTTTAATTTAGGCATCTTTTCTGTGTTGCATTCAGCCAGAGGTGAGGAGTAGAGCCGTGACAGGACCGACCATGTCCTCCAGGCATCTTACAGAACACGGCAAATGCAGTCAAGGTGAAGTTTTCTCTTATATGCTGCTGAATCTTACTGAAGACCTGAGAGCAGGTGAACCACTGAACATGAGATGTAAATTTTAATTTGTTAATGAATCGAAGTAACAGTTTGTGCTTTGCCATGCCATGTGTTAAGGTATTAGTCTCTGATATGCAAGGGTGCTGTTGAAGTGGGCAGCCTTAGGAAGGTTTAAGTCTTGTTAATAATAATTCATCTAACACGAACTCAACCCTTTTTGCTGAAAAGATTTTGGCACTGCATGTTCACATGGGCAGATGTGAACCTTCCTTAGACAACTTCTGCAGTACGCAGTTTGGAAACTTTTATTATACAACTATCTGCCTTATAACGAGGGAAAGGCAGGCTGTTCCTAGCTCTTGCTGGATACCTGGACATAACGGGTAATGAGACAGACTGGAGGACAGTGGTACATCTGATAAAATCATACTCTCACCACCAGTGTCTGGATTTAGGGCAGCCCTCCACAGAGAGTTGAGGTGGAGTTACCAGAAGTTAGGTGTGATGTGAAAGTACTCCAAGTTACCTGCCCAGCAACACATAACTGTGTGGGCTCTTCCCCATGCTAATGTGACTTGATCAGCCTTGTTTTATCGAAGGATAAATAATCTCACATTAATTGTGAGACAAGAACATAACAAGGGCAGCTACTGAAAAAAAACCCCTTGTCTGCCTGATGGTGTAGGTCCATTGTATTCCCACTGGTGGTCAGTAATCTGTTTTATTAAAAGCTGGTGATAAAAGGCTAAAGATTGACTTTCATAAATGTTTGTCTTGGTGCTGAAAATGCCGCGATGCTAATACAGATGGCAAAAGATATTGGAGTATTTGTAATGTGTTTATTTAGCTAGGTCAAACAAAACTGATAAAGCAAACTTGTGTCAGAAAAATAGCTTTGTTTTGACAAATTATCCACAGAAGCCTTGTTCTCTAAAGGTTGGCTGATCAATCAAGGCTCTCTGCGTTATTTTATAATGTCTGCTGTGCACAGATATATATGCAGTCAAACACGAGCTACCTCGAAAGCCAAAGCATGCTCGCTCTTTGGCGTTACTGCTTTGTGCACGCTCTTTCCCCAAATCCTCCAAAACAGTTTAGAACAATAATTGATCTAATATCAGTCTTCTTCATTACCAACTTTGTATTTTGTAATGAATTTACTGTCAGTTCACAGCAATACAAATGAGGGCCAGCTCTTTTTCCCACGCTCCGCTCAAAGAAAAAGCCTACAGTTTATGGCAGTCATCGTTCCTCCTGGCAAGGGAACTCCAGAAGGAGGGACCTCCCCTCAGCTCTGCAGGGGCCTGCGATGTGTAACCACTTGAGAAATGAAGTCAGAGCTGGCAAGGCAGTGTAAAGGGGCACCTTCTAGCACCTTATAAGTACCTAAGTTAAGTGGTATGACTACCGTGCCATCTAAGTTCAAGCAAACCTTGAGAAATGGAGAGGATCTGCTCTGAGGTTCCAGCTCCCCAGCTCCCTGCAGATGCAATGGGAAGAACAGGTTGTGATCCCTAAATCAAAGTGTTGCAGCCTCTGTGACAGAATGAGCTGTCCATGCTCTCTTGAGGTCAGACACTGTAGCGGTCACAGTGCCTCAGAGAGCATCTGCAGACAGAAAGGTGCCTGCATTTGGGCTGAAGTCTTCAAGAAAAGCTCTCAAAGTCCTTTTTTCTGTTTGGTTAAATCATATTTGTGAATGAGGAGCCTGTGCTCCACTGGTGGGAATGGTCTGTGCTGGTGTGTTTATAGCTCATGAAAGAAAGTTTGAGGTGTCCATGCCTGGAAGCTTACATGAAGGTAACCCCCCAAAATCTTTGTAGGTGATAGACAAAAGACAACCCAAGCCATCTTTTACTCTTGAAACAGAAGACAGCTGTCAGGAGGAAAATCTGGTGGCTTGGGGACTGAAAATGGCAAGCAGATGCGGTGCTTCACTAGTTGTCAGCTGGTTCAACCTTTTCTACTAGTCTGCTAAGTACCAGTAATGTCTTTGTAACCCAGGCACCATAGGAAATATGCATGCTTCTGTGTAACAAACAATTGGGAAAAATTATCCAAATTTAATTATAAGTCTCCAGCTGAGCTCTTGTTTTTGACTACTGCTTTATCACACACAACACAGCAGGTATATAAATAGGATGTGGTAAACCAGTATATTCATTTAGGGCCTGCGCCAGTCAGGTCTGAGCACTTTATTCTGATGACTTGGTTCTGTGCTCTTGTCCTGGTTTCAGCTGAGAGAGAGTTAATTTTCTTCACAGCAGCCACTGTGGGGCTGTGGTTTGGGTTTGTGCTGGAAGCAGCGCTGATAGTGCAGAGATGTTTTTGCTGTTGCTGAGCGATGCTCACACAGAGCCAAGGCCTTTGCTGCTTCTCGCCCCGCCCCGCCGGCGGGATGGCTGGGGGTGTGCGGGGAGTTGGCAGGGGACAGAGGGCAGCTGACCCCAACTGACCAAAGGGACATTCCACACCATGTGACGTCATGCTCGGTTTATAAGGGGCTGGGGGGGAAGAAGGAGGGCAGCAGCGTTCAGAGTGATGGCGTTTGTCTTCCCAAGTCACCATTGCGCGTGACGGAGCCCTGCTGTCCTGGGGATGGCTGAACCCCTGCCTGCCGTGGGGAGTGGGGAATGAATTCCTTGTTTTGCTTTGCTTGTGCACGCGGCTTTTGCTTCACTTATTAAATTCTTGCATCTGAACCCACGAGTTTTCTCACCTTCACTCTTCCGATTCTCTCCCCCTTCCTGATGAGGGGGACGGAGCGAGCGTTTATGTGGTGCCCAGCCACCGGCTGGAGTAAAACCACGACAGCTCTGATTTGTGTTTGCAAGAGTGGCCCAGAAACATCTGAGTCATAGCGTGGAAAGCACGTCTGCTTTACAGTTACTGCAGGGTTACATTTCTTATAAGGGTCTCCAAAGTGAAGAAATGAAATGTATACTCTTATTAACATTGGTAACTGTGCGTACAAAATTGGGAAAATAAATGCACGGAAGAAACAGGCTGAAATATAACTACAGTTACAATAAATCCTATTGTGGATTCCCAACTCCTTTCAAGTTCCCATGACTTCCCAACTCCCATGACTGCCATTTATAGTCATCCCTGAACCTTCCCCTTCTATAAGCCGCCTCTTTGTAACAAGGAAATGGTACCAGTCTCAAAGTATAAGTAAAAAACTCAATAACCTTGTGACTTAAGCTATTTGAACACATTCCAACAAATTAATTGTGTGTGTTATCAATGTAATGTTCTGGATGCTACAACTGCTTCTCCTGTAGTAAATGTTCTGTGTGAAGGGCAAGGATTTTTCAAGAATGGAAACACTGGGGTTTTTGATCAGGTGAGAGATTTTCAGAAGACTAAACTTTACCTAAACCAGGTAGACAATTTCATAACAATGACAAAAAAAAAAAGGAATAAAAAAAAGGAAAAAAAAAAAAAGGCAAGACGAAAAAGACTCACTACCTGTTCAAGTACCTAGTCCTGGAAACCAGTTAGCTACTCCCTTCCTTCCCAGCTATGAACCCAGACTCCCAAACATCTCTGTACCTGAACAGCTCAGCTGCAGTGACAACTGTACGGGCGTACTTGTTGGCTGTGGAGGGAGTTTGGGATAACTCTGCTTTCAGCCACAACGCATGGGGACTGACTTTGGATTGTGAGTGTTTAGCAGCCTGCTTACTGCTCTGCCAATTTATGGAGGGCTCCCTGCCTGCTGGGGAGCTGTAGAGGGGAACAGGGTCAGATTTGGGGTACTGTTTGCAGGCTCTTGCTGACACCAGCTCACACAAGGGAAGGTACTTGGGTAATTACCTGCTTTGCATCAGAAGCATCAGTTGGAAGGATTGTGCTTCTTTGAGTCCACTTGATTACAACTTGGGGTAGTATTTTGCCAATTTTCTGTATGGGACTTGCAGGTTTTACAATATGCCAGACTACTCACGTGCTTATTGAAGGGTACACGTGGGAAGCAGCTTAGTGCCCCTGCCAGCACTCAGAGGCACTGAGCTCTCGGTGGGAGGATGTTTTTGAAACCTCTAGACTTTGACACAGCTACTTATGCCCTTAACATTTAAAACACATTTAGGTTGTGGTTTGTTGTTGTTGGTCTTGATGGTGGTTTTGTGTTTGCTTTCTTTTAATTTGTCCCTCAATGGAGATTCTGTCGAACAGGTTGGTGGCTTCTTGTCCAGACCATGATGTGGGGGGCCCCAAGACTCTGTCTGGGCTTCGGGAGCCAAAGGCAGCACAGCAGAGCTCTTGACCAACCATGACAATGAAGTACCAGATTCAACATTATCATTAAAATCACTCATTCTGCATGTACATTTGAGGTTCTTCCAGCTTTATGTATATGGCTTGGGGGAACTAAGACAACAAAATTAATATGGGAAATGAAGGTCTGAAATGACTAAAAAACTGTTAAAAATAGAACACAGCCAAAACCGTCATAAACAGGTTAATGAAAACCCAGTGTAAAATTGCAGTACAGAACCTATCTTTCCCCTTTTCCTCTCCCAGAAGAATAGGTTGGGGAGAGTTTCCTTACAGCTGTGACAGAGACCTATAACAATTCAATTCCACTTTTTGCATCGCCTAAACTTGTTCCTTAATTATCTTCAACAAATTTCCTAAAGATTGTTGGCATTTGTTCTCTACTCCCATGAAACTGTGCTCATCTGTAGCAATAGCGTATTTACTTTTGTCTTTTTGTACCTGAGGCTATATTTACAAAACATCATGAAATTTCCAGGTAAAAATGGCTCTTTTGGGTGCAATTTCAAATAGCAAGCATGAAGGATAGACGAAATTCTAATATAAAAGCAAATGATTGAGAAAGAACTACTGGCACTGAGGATTATTTTAAATCATACATTTAGTCAGATTAATTAGTCAGGATTAGTTTCTACTGCAAATTTATGCAGAGCCTTGATCATTGAACTTCACTGATAACTACTTGTTTGCATCCTCATAAAAAGAGGAGGTAAATGGTAGTTCATGAAAGGCTCCAATTTATTGTCCCTGCAGAAATAAAAACAAACTTATTGCTGGTATGTGGAATGGTCACACGGAGAATTTCTAGTTCCATACTTTGAAAATAGGATTGTTATTAACTGAAAGGAATTATTTAATAAAAAATAAGAGATAAAGTGTTCTTTCATACCAGGATCAAACTACTTATTATTGCTTTGATATACTTTTTTAATAAAATGAAAATGACTGGTTCTCTTTAGAACAATATTAAAGCAGGCTTTGCAGAATAGGTAGAAGGGAAATCCTGGTAAATTCATTTGTTCATTCTTTCTTTTTATCTTGGATGATGAGAATATTGTATTGAGTTCTCTGGATTTAGGACGGGATCCTAGATTATCTGCAAAGAAATAAAAATTATTGAAGGGCCTGCTTTTAAACTGAGAGCCTCCAGCTTGACTCATTTGTCTCTGTGCCCTTCTCCTTAAGTGTTTTCTTGTGGGTTGTAGGCTTTCTGGTGTGGGGAATGTTGTTTGTTTACATGTACAGTAGTTAATGCAATAGATGTTCAGCTCAGTTTGTCTCCAGGCATTTCCATGTTTTGTCTATTATTTAATAATACAGCTGGCCAACCACACGGATTTAATGATCACAAGGGGGAAGGACTCCATTAGGTTCCTTTTCTATACAGCTTCATAGGAAAATAAACTTCATTATTTCTGTTGATGACAGAATAAATGTTTTAAATTGACAAATCCCCCTCCTAATTCTCTGTACAAATCAGGATAAACAAGTCATATTTAAATTTCCAGCCACTTCTTACAGTTTATATTCACCTACTTCAATATGTATGATGGATTACACAATTAGCGTGATCTGTTTTGAAACACCTTTCTGAATTCACGGAACAGTTGCTGCTGCTGAAAGTACTGGGGATTTTTAACTTCAGCTAGGATTCAACTGTCTGGAAAGCAAGTTTAGAGGTCTTGTACTTACATCATGCTGCACTGTAAGTGCATATTGATGAAGTTACAAGGTGTAAGCTGGAAAATACAGTTTAAAATCTCAGTTAAATTCAGTATTAATGAACCATGTATATTAGGGAAATAACTGATAGCTAACAAGCTCTTTGTACAGAAGACAATGAAACTGCCACACTAATGAAGCAATTCTGTTCTTGTACTGATTGCAACACATGTGGAATAGTGTTGCTCAATCTAATTGAATTCTTCCGACTTAACAGGGGAGAGTAGTATTTACCTTTGTTATTTGGTAAAGTCCTTACCTCCAGCCATTTTAAGGGAAAATCTAAATTTACCTACCTTTACCTAGCTATTTAGCCATGCTCCCTTTATTTTCAATGCAAAGGGCACATCATCTGAGTTCTCTCCAGTCTCTTAGGTGCCTGAAGGTGATTGTTAAAGGTCAGCCTACAGCTTTTAAAATAGCTGAGGGGAAGGAGAGGAATCTCAGTTTTACTGCATGTTTCCCAGATGCCCTCCACTTGCAGAGCCTGCTGGATGTTGGTTATGAATCTCTAGGAAATCATAAACTCAATGCGCATTTTGGGGAACGGGAGAACTGTTCTGCACGTCTTGGAAAGTCATCTACCATTTGCAATGCAGGAGAACCCAGGGGCCGTGACTGTCATTGCACAGATGCACGGTAAAAAAAGAGAAGCCTTTAGTCCTTCCTTCAGAAAATTACATTTTGTGTTCAATGGCACCTGTGGAACCAACCAAAAAAAGCGAGAGGTGAGGGAGGCAACTCCTACAGGCATGTTTTGCATAATATATAGTATATACATGTGGTGAGCAGATCAGAAGTGGTAACTGCATCTGCTTCCAGCCTACTGGTTAATTTTTGCTATAGCCTATATTTCTGCAAGACAAAACTAATTTTTAAGTCTTGGTCACGAGCAATTTATTTAGTCAGGTTTTCTTTTGTTTTTCTTTCTTATTTGTGCATTTCTGCATTTGAACCTTTTGAACACAATCACGGCATGTCTTTTCCCTTCTGTTCCAGATGAAAGAGAGAAAAAGTTCATTTTGAAATCTTTTCGACGGCCGAGTTGAGCACAGCACATTTTCCGCAAACACTCCTTCCCCTAGTATCTCCCGATTTAAATTTTCAATCACGTATTACTGCTGTTTGTATGCAAAACCTCTAATTATGTTGCCCCAAATAATCACCTTCAAATGGAGAAGGTGACAAAAAAATTGCCATGCTGCCAAGGATTTTGTAGACCTTGAATGCTCCTGCGAGCAAGACAGAATATGGAGCCAGGGGCGGGGGGAGCGGGTGGGAAATGTCTTCAAGCGATTTTTGGTAATAGGTTTTGTCATTTTCAATTAATTTTTTTTAAACGATAATTCTCTGAATATAGTGGGGAAATGGAACATCTTGTTTGTCAATTAATGTAGAGTGCTTTACAAAAGATGTGATGACATTTGCCTCACTCTGTCTACATCAATATTACATTCTTATTAATAGTTCAGTGGGGTTTTTTCTCATGTTTTTACTGTGAGGGCAGAATGGAGTCACCATTCTTTCTGTGGTACATCCTTACCTTCTCCCCATGCAGTATTCATCTTGCCTCTTGTGATTTATTTCCAAATGTTACTTTAGCTTTGTTTGCTGCAGAGAGTCATAAATATGGATTTGTGTAACCTGGTGTTTATTTAATGAATCCAGCACTCATTACACTGGAAGTGGTTTGTTAACTGGCATTACTGAAACTCTGTTTAAAGTAAGAACTAGTTAGCAACTGGCTTCAAGTCTCTCATTTTTGGGGTGTGAATCCATAAGAGACAGACAGTAGCCAATATGCTCTGTATATCATACCAGCATACCTGGAAATATGAACATCCAATATCACTCTGAATTTTTAGGTAACAAGGAGCAGAAAATTTGCCCTTGGTATGACCTTCACTGCTGCAATGGAGCTGTCATGGAGGAGGGAGCAAACATCGGAAGAACTGAGATGTCTCCTCCTGTGACAGGCTGCATGAAAAAAATGCCTTGAAGAGCAGGAATTGTGTGTGTGCGTTGGTCCTTGGGGGAGACGGAAATGCTGTGCATTACAGAGGGGACTGAGCACCTCGCTTAAGAAGTTTGGAAAAGAAATTACTGGGATGACTTGGTTAGATAAACATGGTTTATCTACCACTATTAAAAAAAAAAATTTAATAGTAGGTTCCTAGGCACTAGAATGGGAAAAGGTGTGGATGCTGTTTGGTTTAGTCTTGGACAATATTGCTTATATGTCCTACTGAATGGACCTCACTTCCTTTTTCGTACAATAAAACTGAAGCAATAATTCTGCAAAATACTTAACCATCAGAGAAAGGTGGATTTAAGTCCATGTTTACTGTTCTGTAGCAGATTAGAAAACACTTAACTTCCCCAGTAGGAAGAAAGGGAATTTATTTGCACAAGAAAAATGTGATCTGAGATAAACCTAAGACAAGATGCCAAGAAAACTGCAAACCATACTTTAAGGATGAAGTGTGCTAGGATCAGTACACATAAAACCTCTTTCACTAACATTCTCTTCAGCTGCAAGATTTGCATTTGACAGCTGAATACTGTAACTAGTTTTGTGAGGCTCACTAGATTGTTTTATTTTCCTCTTTTTATAGAAATGCCTGCCCTCTGATCCCATTCCCAAGGAATTTTAAGGCTATTACAGTGCTGCAGTGTCCGTTGCTAACTGTGCTTTCCCATACTCTTCTTCTGAGACACTCCCAAACTGGGCAGTGAACGAAGCCATAGCCATCCCCAGACCCTCCTGCTGCTGAAGAAGCTGATCTGACAAAGACCTTCCTCTCTGTTTGGCCTATGTAGGACCTGGCCTGTGAATTGCAAAGGATACATGAATATGTGAGCTCAAATTAGCAGGAGTTTTTGCTCACCACTGCCTAAGGAGGGAAGGTTTGCCAGCCTCACATTTACCAGGGGGACTGAAGGGGCTGTTAGAGGGTGCAGCCCCTGCCAGTTTGTAAAAAGCAACAGTGAAGACAGATCCATGATGCTCTTCTAGCCCTGCCTGCAGGGAGGCTCAGCTCTGAGCCCCCCACTCTTATTCCCAACTAAGGTGGGCAGGAGAAGACCACCAGAAAAAATAGAAAGCATAGATACTTTTTCCCCCCTATATTCTCTCTGTCTTAAAAATATGAACTTGAATAAAAAGGGTTCAACCACTGAAGAAGGAGCAAGAACAGATCTCTGTGATTCCAGAGAAAACAATCCCCAAGAGGTTAATTGGTGCCTGCAAATAATGTATGAGCAATGCAGACAAAGAAAATGCACACTTTCAGCCAGGAGGTGATGGATGGTTAAAAACAAAATCCACTCCCATACGAAATACCCGGACATTACTTAATAGCAGATCTGGGTGTGAACTTTGAATCTGATGCTTCCATTTCCAGTGGTGCAAATTGAACTCTGGCTCTTCTTCACTTGCTGTTTGCCTAATTGAGAACAGAGTTGTATAAAAGCCTTGGGATGTACATAATTAACTGGGTGATTAAGGAAAGGACTGGGTTCAGAATTCACTACCCAGAGCTACACTGATGGCCCTGAAGGCAGGCTGGTGATTTAGAGCTGTCTTTGAGAGGCAGAAGCTCCCTCTGGAGCTGATTTCCTGATCCGCTGAGATCTCCGCGGATGGTTCACCACCAGTGCACTCCCTGGGAGGAGGTAACACCCTGCTCATCCTCCGGAGAATACTGAAAGCCGCAGCGCTGGGTTCTCCTAGTTGGCTCAATCACAGCTACGCAAGCACAGACATTTGTATTGCTCAAAGGATGAAATGGTCCCAGCCTGTGGTTTTTTTCCACACTACAAGTGTATTTAAATTAAAGTTATTTAGCACAAACACTAGCTGAACTAATGTAATGCTCTGTCACAGCCTTATTTGGGGCGCAGCATAGCACTCCGTGCTATCTGCTGTGACTGTCTCCTCATCAGATGGCTGAGTGGAAAACAATGCCAAAATCAAAGTCACCCTAGTGGAAATAGCAATTTTCTTGAGTCCCTTTCTGCAAGGAGAAGCCAAACTTTTCATGCATTTGTGCATTGCTTTTCTACATGCAGCCTTAGACTGTACGGGTTACAAAGGAGAAAATTGTTTAATTTTTCCTTCTACAGCATAACGTTTGAAAAGGATACAACTATGCAACATTGAAATTACTGCAGGAAAAATTCTGCAATTTTTATATAAAACATTAAATAGATAATTAGTGGTTAATAATCTTTCCTATCAGAAGGGATTATTTAGCCTGACTTCTCTGTAGGGGACCTGGTAGAGTCAGGTCAAAATTGCTCATGCCAAAACCACTTTAAGTCAATTCCACCCATCTTTTCCCTCACCAAGTGTACCACACCAACACTTAGTAGGTCACCTGCACCACCTCTTTAAATTTTGCAGACTCTAAAGTTTTGAAAACTTGAATTTGACTGTACCTCATATTCCTCAGTCAGTTATCCTTTTCAGAGGGACAGGACAATGGTGTATGTATCCGAAAGTATGGCAGCAGGTTCATTCCATAAGTTGGGAACAAACATGGCTCTGAACTCTTCTCCATAACCCAGTAAAATAACAAGAAGGCAGAAAAGACTTGTGCTGATTCTGTAAGTATTAAAATTGTGAACTTTGTTACTGAATGTGAGGCTACATTTGAGGGTATCTCTGCTTTGAGTTGAATCTTTAGCTTACCTGTAAATGCAAGCACTTGTAACCACAATTTTCATTATATCCGGCCCCAGATGTACTTATTTCTTGGTTAATACATGTGATAGAAGTAATCTTCTTTTATCCCTATCTGTTGGTAGACTCCACAAGCACGCTTTCCTGTGTGCTGTCCCACAGCATCCTTTGCCTTTTACATCCGTAGCAAAGCTTCAGAAAGCTTGGCTTGTTTCCAAAAACCGTTTCTTGTGACAATTAAAAGAGAGAATTCAGAACTCCATAAAAGCAAACAAAATACAGCAGACATAATTTCTGATCTCAGGCAAGAGCTGAGAATGAAAATAAATAAAAATCAAATGCTGCTTACTGAACTTTGTTTGCAGTGTGCACAGATCAGGAAATAAAATAATTTTGTTGGTTCTATTATCATTCTTGCAAGCACAACACAAAGCATTGCTGATATGGTAAAGGTCCATCTGCCAGCTGGGGGAGAAGAAAAGGAAAAGCAATTAAGAACATTATAAATTAGGTTTGTTGCTCTGGGCTGGAAAGATCCAGTTAAGCATGCTGTGATTCTGAAAAGAGAAGAACAGATGAGCCAACAGAGAATTTCTCTTGATATTATCACCTGACCTGTTTCCCCTGCCTTCCCCACTCCTCCAGGCAAGGATATATCTGTAGTCAAGCCACCTCTGGCTCTCAAAGCTAAAGTCAAGTACTATGTATATAAATCCCTATTCCTGAGGATGTGTGGGCTAAATACTAGCCTGGACAACTTACTCTTTCAGTCTGACCCTGTGATAGAAGAACATCCACCTGTGCACCTCAGTGAGGACACCCAGCCCTGATTGCCACAGCAAGGAACTAGGTGGCCATTTTGACTTGCCCTTCTCCTGCTCCCATCACCCCCCTGACCCAAATTTGCTTGACATGTAAAATTGAAGCAGCAAAAGTAACTCCTGCCCTATACAGGCAGTGAGAAATTCATATCTCCTCCAGGAAGAGGGCACAAAATTAATTCTTTTACAAGTGACCTTGCGCATGTTGTACGTTGGTCATGTGTTGTTTAACCAATGTTTGCTTTGCATTTGGGGACAACAATGGCAAAGAACTGCTTTTGTTATGCTTGCACTTTTTTTTTTTCAGTCTTAGTATCCTTTCTTGGCGATTCTGCACAGCGCTCCTCTGGTACGCACGTAAAACAGTAACGGGGAACAAGACTCTGAGCAATGAATCTAGAACACATTGCTCTTAAGTAAGCCCATCAGGTGGCTGGTACAGGTCCAGCCAGAAACAGTTCCCATGAAACTAAGCCTTATATTTATGTTTCACTGTAATCTGAAGGAAATTAAAACAGAACCCTAATGTTGTGCTTGCTTTACAGCATCTGTCCTTGCAAACTGAGGATGTAGAATAGACCATTTCTCTTTTTTTTTGGTTCCTTTGTTCCCAGAGCTACTGTGACCTGTTGCCCAGCGCATGTCTGTGAAGCACATGCTCATAAACCTGCTACTGCTACCTTAAAATCATTGCTGTGCCATGTGCAGCTCATCCCTGAGCCTGCACTAGACGTGCTAAAGCCCCAGTTATTTTTGTAGGCAGCATCACTTGTTTTTCCATCCCTTTCACATCTCGCACCTGTTTGATGTGCAGCCAAGCTGCCTCCTGCCAGCAGCTCGCACATGGTCAGCCGTCCCACGCCAGGGAAGCAGATCGGCTGCATCTGCCAGACTATCAGCAGGTCCAGTCATCCTACTGATGGGTCACAGTTTTGGACAGGAGCAAAATGGTTGCTTGTTTGTATTTAAATAGCTCTGGCCTCTGGAATAACGTCAGTCCACTGTGGGCTTGCTGGTGGTTTCACAGTTGGACTCTGGGATCTACCATGCGCTGACTGCTAAGTCTTTCTTGTTTACATGCTTAAGTGCATTGCAGAGGGGCTGGGAGTGAGTTTACATAGCAGTGGCCACGCTGCAGTATGGAGATGCAGTAGCCTGGAGACCACCTCCATCGCCCACAAGCCACCCAAATCAGCAACCTCTTGGAGAACATCATGGGCTGGGGAATGAGGATTTATCTGCCAGCATCCAACTGAGCAGCCGGAGCCTGGGCACGGCCTTTGAGATGGATATTGCTACAATCTGACGTGAAAATTGTGCCAGATTGCCTCCATTCATCAAGTGAGAAAGCAGCAGAGATGACCATTTAAAGAAGGGCAGAATTAAACTTGAATAAACAAAAAAAATGAAACTAGTTGTCTAAAAAGAATATTTTTTTTATAACTTTCACAGTGATTT
This sequence comes from Psophia crepitans, assembly GCA_013399095.1. Taxonomy (NCBI): domain Eukaryota; kingdom Metazoa; phylum Chordata; class Aves; order Gruiformes; family Psophiidae; genus Psophia; species Psophia crepitans. The sequence continues at coordinate 139,701 of VWZZ01005023.1, forward strand.
CTAAATTATCCCTAGCTAGTACATGTTTGAGTGGAAGCTTTTTGTGGAATGCTGATCTTCTCTTACTGCAAGCATTTTGCTCCTGTTCTGTGGAAAAGTATTTGGTTCAGTTTGTAGAAAGAGGTTAGAAATACAGTCTTAGTGAGAAATGGTGGGACTCTTGAGGAATGAAGAGTCTCCAGGAATAAAGAAACCACAGAGCGATAAGGTGGAAAAAGTGTTATTAGCTCTTTAGTAAAGAACCAATTTATTCTGTTTAGAAATGTTGCAGGAATTTGGTCTCCTCTTTTGTATGGCACTGGGGAAATCAGGATTGATTTTTAAATATAATGATATAAATCGGAAATAAGTTTCAAAGGTAAACTTAGAGGTGGATATTTAAAGAGTAATGTTACCCCTTTGTACTGATGAGTTCAATTAAAAGACAGTTAGATCCATGAGCATTGTAATGGAGCAAAGCCCAAGTGAGTGCTCATAATGCCTCTCAATTTTGGTTTATTCCTGGCATTAGAAATGGGTGAGCCTTTCTCATAAGAGGCCAGCTGCTACTCTCTCCTTTACTGAGCCACCCATTTTCTGAGAGCTTGGGGAAACCTATCTCAACATTATAGAATGAAAACATTTTAAATGATGCAAACGGGATTTTGGCAAAATGTATTTCATGGTCTCTTTTGTAAATTTGTCTATTCATCCAGCTTGGAATCACAGAATCATAGAATCTTTAAGGTTGGAAAAGACCTCTCAGATCATCAAGTCCAACCATCATCCCAATACCACCATGTCTACTAAACCATGTCCCAGAGTGCCATGTCTACATGCTTTTTGAACACCTCCACGCCTGTTTAAATGCATCATTAAACATTTCAGTTTACTTACAGGACAGATGCCACTATTGCTCATTTAGCAAATTAGTGAACTGAGCCATATAGAAATTGGGTCAAATGACCACTGGCATGAATTTTCCCTTGTGTAGTCTATGACTGAATCCAGCCTGTGCAATACTGTGTAGCTGAGAGAGGTGATGCATCTAGTAAGCACGGAGTAACCAGTGGCATTAGTTCCCGAGTGAGAAAGGACCTTACCTATGGCTGATATTGTCATCAGGCACTGAGAGTCATGTTAAGAACAGGTCACCAGAGGGAATGATCCCAGGATCTTAGGTGTTGGGTTAAGGATTTGATCTGAAGGCAACTGAAGAGAATGCAAATATTGCACTGGCCTAAGTTGCTTGTGGTCCTCACAATTTCAGCCATTTCAGCAGTTCATAATTTAATAGTTTCCAGTGGAGCCATCTGAATGGAAATAAAGGGCATCTCTTACAGCACAAAACCCTAAAATAATAAGTTTTACAAATTAATGCTTCATCTAGTTCAGCATTCAGTCTTGAATAATATTTCACTTGGAAACAAATGAGATATTTCTGAAAGATTATTTGTGTGGAAAAAACCCTAGACTATTTAGGACAATATAAGAAAATTGTTCTAACTGATGTCAAGATACAATTTTATCTTGAGATTGTGAATATACTTCTCCTTCTGTTATTTCATTAATTCTCATTAGGTCTGGTTTTAAAATGGGGCAGTGATTTATCTAATGAAATTCGGCAAAATGAAAAGGCAAAAAAAATCAGGTTTGTTGTCTTCAATTTTAACATTCCATTGGTTATTTGAGTTTGTTTTTTGAACAGGTTTTTACAGTGTATCACTTCAGCTACCACAAAGCTTTGATTTTGCTGTGAATTATATTCCAACAATGCTATTTTTCTCAAATCTTATAATTTTTAGACATTACATTCAAAATGGTCTCTTGTTTAAACAAAAGGCCAGTGATTATACAGCAAATGAAAAACAGTTCTTGAATATACGTATATTCACAACTACATTAAAAAGCTGAGTGTGTTTATTTTATTTGTAAGTCAATTGTTTTAATATAACTGTGAATACTGTGAGTAGCTACAGAATTTTTCAGTTTCTGTTTTTCAACTCAAATGATTATTTCAATCACCAGCTTCTTATCTCCTTAATTCATTTCCAAAATCCAAAAAATGAAATAAAATTATGTTCTAAAATGATAGCAGAAATCAATGGCCAGAGATATTAGTGGATGCTTATTGACACAGATGATACTATTTTCATATTGCCATAATGTTGGTCCAGATGCTCAACTGTCGGTTTTAGGCATTGAGTAGGTGGGTTTGGAAGTTCTAGCAGTCCAGAAGCAATTGCTTTTGGCAGGCTCTGGAGTGATTATAGATCCATGAGGTTATTTATGACCTATAACTGCAGCTCTGCTGTCTGGTGTATGTTCCTACCATGCAGAAAATCCCATCAGTCCCATCCCCACTTATCATCTGAACACGATCCTTTGTACAAACGGGCTACGTGGGCCTCATTAGGGACTTCTGTGGCCTTCCAGGAAGCCAGAAGTCCAGTGTCCTGTTTCCTAGATGACCAACGTTTCTGAAGGAAGAGGAAAAGAAACATTCTTTGAAACCTTGTTGTTCTATTTATATATGACCTAATATCGCAGATTGAATGTATATAGAACTTTATTAAGTTCTGGCTGATGCTTTCCATGGCTGGTAAATCTCTCTTGATCAGAGCTGGGTGTATCAAAGTGCTTGTTTGATTTAGGATGTGGATGTAAATGGCAAAACTCAGTTTATGAGCTTCATTATTTCTGGAGTGAGGCTTCCCATACAGGTCATTAATCTACCTGATTTTTATTATCTCTCTCTCAACAACAGTCACTTTCTTAATAGGTATTTTGACACTGAGGTTTAATGGCATTTAAAAAGATGACAGACCTATGCACAGAAGGTACAAGTCATACGTATTAAATCGTTCAGTCATGAGAAGATCATTCCATCCCAGAAATAGAATCTCTGCTGTTCTTTTTCCATTTAGGTTTCACTTTTTGCTCTGGTAATTTGAACATAATACTCTGTACAAAACAATTTACTTTTGTTTTCAGGAAAGATTTTATTATTTTTTTCCTGCTTGTCCACAAACTAGAAGAATGAGAGATACAGCAACCAGAAGATCCCAAGCACTCTTATATTTTTTAAGCACTCACAAAATAAGTATAAATCAAATCGCTGAAAAGAAATCCTCCAGGATTAATGCACCTAACCTTACATTACTCTATGGACAGCCAATCCTTTATTTGTGTAAGCCACTCTGCCATTGGAATACATTGCTTCTCCATACTTCTTTATTTGTACAAGCTGCTCTGCCTTTGGAAAAACATTACATCTCCATACCAGTATAAGATTTGAGTAGGTGGCCTTTCAATCCTGAGGCAAAACCAGGTCAAACTTCTTATTGACAAGATTCTACTGGCTTCTGTGGTTCTTTGCCTCAGCAGCCTGAGTCCGTAATTCAGATAAGACTTTTTCCTGTGGATTTATAACAGAATATTTTGTCTTTAAACTTCTTTTCAATATACTTTTCATTTGCAAAAAGCTCTCTATATTTAAAGTGTGTGCATATATTTGAGCTGACATTATTTTTTTAACGAACATGAAAATGTAATATACATATCCAGCTCAAGCTCATTACTGTGCTATTTTAATAACTTTCATAACCATATTTGTGCTAGAAAATATAAGCTTTTTTTTCTTAACAACCTGTATTACTTAAAGACAGCAATACCCTCTTGCTGTAGGCAGAGGAAGCACCGTCTTTTTTGATGGCCTGAAGCTTTTCACCCTGTAGATACGGTTGCAAATGGATTAGGGATGTAGCCCTGCAGAGAACATAGATTTTTCTGCTCTGTATGGAGCAGTTTAAACTTCATGCATGTGCTCTCTTCTTGGAAATGTCTGTCTGGTTTAGCACATGTTTTTTAGCTCTAAAATGCAGCACTTCTGCAATATGTTCTCGATATAATTCTGGAGAAGTGCCTGTGTGAATGGAGGCGCTTGCAGTTAACGAGTAATGTGATCTTTGGAATAGATTAGTATGAATGGGAACACTCTGACAGCAGAGATCGGACAGGCTTGTGTGAGATTTTTATTCCACTTGCAGGAATTGTTAGGAATTGTTGTTTGTATTCATTACTCCTTTTCCAAGGTGTTGCTCCTCTTAGTGTAAAAACCTATCTTGCTTCTAGGGGACAGGCTGTTAAGAGGTTTTAGTCTCGTACAGTAAGTAGCACACCTTGCTTTTTTTCTCTGGTGGTTTTATGGTTGTCTCTAGGTTATTACCATTTGGATGCATGAATACTGCCCTTTGGAAGGGCAGTAGATGTGGTCTATCTTGACCTCAGCAAGGCATTTGACACCGTCTCCCACGGCATCCTTGTGGGCAAGCTGAGGAGGTGTGGCCTGGATGATCAGGTAGTGAGGTGGATTGTGCGCTGGCTGGAGGGCAGATGTCAGAGGGTTGTGGTAAATGGGGCCGAATCTAGTTGGAGGCCTGTGACTAGTGGAGCCCCTCAGGGGTCAGTACTGGGACCTGTGCTCTTCAATATCTTCATCAGCGACCTTGATGAGGGAACGGAGTGTACCCTCAGCAAGTTTGCTGATGACACTAAACTGGGAGGAGTGGCTGACACACCAGAGGGATGTGCTGCCATTCAGCGGGACCTAGATAGGCTGGAGAGCTGGGCGGGGAGGAACCTGATGAGATTCAACAAGGACAAGTGTAGGGTCTTGCACCTGGGAAAGAAGAATCCCATGTGCCAGTACAGGTTGGGGACTGACCTGCTGGAGAGCAGTGTAGGGGAAAGGGACCTGGGGGTCCTGGTGGACGGGGGGATGACCATGAGCCAGCAATGTGCCCTGGTGGCCAGGAAGGCCAATGGCATCCTGGGGTGCATTAGAAGGGCTGTGGTCAGTAGGTCGAGGGAGGTCCTCCTCCCCCTCTATTCTGCATTGGTGAGGCCGCATCTGGAGTATTGCGTCCAGTTCTGGGCCCCTCAGCTTAAGAAGGACAGGGAACTGCTAGAGAGAGTCCAGCGCAGAGCCACTAAGATGATCAAGGGAGTGGAACATCTCCCTTATGAGGAAAGGCTGAGGGAGCTGGGTCTCTTTAGCTTGGAGAAGAGGAGGCTGAGGGGTGACCTCATCAAGGTTTATAAATATGTTAAGGGTGAGTGTCGGGAAGATGGAGCCAGGCTCTTCTCGGCCTCACTAAGCCATAGGACAAGGGGCAACGGGTGCAAGCTGGAGCATAGGAGGTTCCGGGTTAATGTAAGGAAAAACTTTTTCACCGTGAGGGTGACAGAGCACTGGAACAGGCTGCCCAGAGAGGTTGTGGAGTCTCCTTCTCTGGAGACATTCAAAACCCGACTGGACGTGTTCCTGAGTGATGTGCTCTAGGTGGCCCTGCCTTGGCAGGTGGGGGGTTGAACTAGGTGATCTTTCGAGGTCCCTTCCAACCCTTGTGATTCTGTGATAAAAAAAAAATACGGACTGGCAAGTCAGCTTGTTTCATTGTAAAGACAGATATAGCTAAAGCAGTGAAGATAAAAAATATTCATCTTCAGAGTGATGATCTCCTTTAGAAGTCCTAGAAAACTGCTACACAAAGGGAAATAGAATCACAGAATCAGCCACTTTGGGATGGACCTCAGGTACTCCCAGTCCAAACTCCTGCTCCAAGCAGGGTCATCTGTCAGATCAGACCCGGCTGCTCAGGCCCTTATCCAGCTGGGCCAGGAACTCTCCAAGGATGGAGACTGCACAAGCTCTATGAACAGCCTGATCCAGTGCCTGACTGTCCTCAGGGAAATTTCTTTCTTTATATCCAGCTGGAATCTATTCTTTCAGTTAATGACTCCTGCCTCTCAAGCTCCTGCAGTGCACTGTTGTGAAGAGCCTAGCCCAGCTCCTCAATAACCCTCCAGGTAGGCAGGATCACGCTGCTGTGAGACCCTCCTGAAGCTATCCTCCTTCCAGGCTGAACAAGCCGAGCTCCCTCCATCTCTGCTTGCAGGGCAGGTCCTCCAGCCCTGACCTTCCCCAGGTTTGTCAATGTCTTACATACTCAGACTCAGACTTCTTCAGAAATAATTGCAGAAAAAAAGTCTTAAACTTGTGTTTGTCTCTTGTACATTTTTATACTGTTCCTTTCTCTTGCTATTCATTGAGCTAACCTCTCAGCCCTGTTAAAAAAGCAAAATCTATTATCACTCCCTAAGATGCATTGCTCATAATAACTATCTTCTTGGAATTTGTTTGATTCATTACACTTATTTTTCCTAAAATGTCTTCTGAGGGCCTTTATTGACTTGCTAGATACAGGAAGCAATTTTTGTAGATTTAGATTTAGAGGGGAGATTTAGATTAGATGTTAGGAAGAAATTCTTCCCTGTGAGGGTGATGAGGCACTGGAACAGGTTGCCCAGAGAAACTGTGGAAGCCCCATCCCTGGCAGTGTTCAAGACCAGGTTGGATGGGGCTTTGGGCACCCTGGTCTAGTGGAGGGTGTCCCTGTCCATGGCATGTTAACTAGATGGTCTTTGCAGTTGCTTCCAACCCAAACCATTCTATGATTCTTTTCCATTTCTTTGCCAAACTCAATGGATGGCAAACATTTTTAAAGATTAATGAATTCTTTAGTGGTAACATCAGTAGTCGCTATCTGAAGATTAAATACTCCTCTAAAGGAGTGATGTGAATGCCAATAGGTGCATGAAAAAAGACTTTGAAATTGCTTCCTGTTTCTAGCCAGTCAATAAAGGCCCTCAGTGGGAGGCTGAACATCCCAGTATCCTGGTGTAACAGCAGCCAGAGGCTTCTCAGAACAGGACACAAGCACACATGCAATGCAGGAATGTTTAAAATTACTTCCAGGCTCATCTGCAAAAGAGGTCTCTTTCTAAGACCCTCAGGGTGGCAAGATGCATGAAAAGGATAGTGTCTTCTCTGTCTTTATTTGTAAGTGTCATCTGAAAAGTTATTTTTGAGGTTTACTTTACCCTCACCATTGAAGGAGGAGTTGCAGATGATACCAAACTGGAAGGAGCAGTCGCTGCACTGGACACCAACCAGCTGGAGAATTGGGCTGGCAGGAACCTCATGGAGTCCAGCGAAGGCTTTTTGATGATTCACAATCCCTGTTCATTAATTTTCTTTAAAAATGGGGTGAATGAGATTCCCCACTGTCGGAAGAAGTGGGCAACGGATGTAGACAGAATACTCCTCTCTCATTCCAGCAGTACGCATCACCACCTTTCATTGTGGTGCTATAAATGGTATATAAAGTAGGACTAAAATATCAGAAAAAAAAGTGGACTACCTTGAAGGCATAAAGAAATATTTCTGCTTGTTCAGAGGCAAGGAAGGTTTCTCACATTCTCCCTCCAAGGCCTTCCCTTGACAGCTTGAAGCAGAGGAGCTCCATTATCCCATACTGCTGAGGGTGCCCTGTGTCACACCCGGGTCTCTGGCCTTGCAGAAAAAGCTGCCTTTTAATTTCTATCTGTGTCTAAAGTGAGGAAAGTTCATTCTTGAAAGTCTTTTTATCACAGATGACTGCAAGATTTGAATTATCAGGGCAGCTTGTCAGGACATTTTTCTCCCCTTTCCCCCCTCCCCTCCCCGCATCTTCTCCCTATGGTTTTTGTTTTGACTCAACATTTAGCTTTGTTGGAATTGTCCAAAAGTAACTCTTCCCTCAAGTCCAGCTTGAAAGGTAATTTGTACCAGTGGAGCTGGAACAAGAGCTGAACGGGAAGCTAACCCCCTTTGTTTAGTCTGGAGAAAAGGAGGCTCAGGGGAGACCTTATTGCCCTCTACAACTACCTGAAAGGGAGTTGTGGTGAGCTGGGGGTCGGCCTCTTCTCGCAGATAACTAGTGACAGGACTAGGGGGAATGGCTGCAGGTTGCGCCAGGGAAGGTTCAGGTTGGAGATGAGGAGAAATTTCTTCTCTGAAAAGATGGTTGGATATTGGAATGGGTTGCCCAGGGAGGTGGTGGAGTCACCATCCCTGAGGGTGTTTAAGGACAGGTTAGATGCAGCACTGAAGGACATGGTTTAGTGGNCTATGTAGGGCAGAGCTCTCCTGGTGCCAGTCAGTAGGCTGGATTTGGCCAGAACGAGCCTGCTGGGCATCTGCCTCTGCTTAGGGAGAGGAGATAAAAGGCTTTTATAGCAGCTCGTGTTGCCAAACAGGCAGCTGCCATGTCCTTTGCTTGTGCAAGGCCAGGCACCAGCAGCAGGCACCAGCACATGCCTGTCTGTGTCGGGGCAGGGAGGGGAGGGCTTGGCTCCCCCTTCCACACAGGGACAGTCAGATACCAAAGCACTGTCAATGCCCGTCTGTGAAAATCCAGGCACGTTGTCTCTTTATATCAGTTGGAGATGTCGCTCTTTTCTTCAAGGGAAAGCCATCATGCTTATATCTAACTCTTTGCATTTTGTCCATGGATTTCAGAGCACTTGGCATTGATAGCTTGTTTTTATAACTGATTAAATAAATGAACAGAGGTTCCTCTGCATTTATTTCACAGATCTTTAAAAACAAAATATTAACCCTTTTCTCAGCTGCTTAACTGTAAGGTCAGAAGCCAGAGGTCATTTGTTATCTCACAGAGGTATTACGGTGGAGATATTTACTGTACTGATTTATAATGCTGTCCCTCACCTTAGATTACTTGGCAGTAATTACACTGAGTTCCTGAAGGATTAGAAAATTTGTTAGAATGGAAGGCAACTTTTTCACCATAGCCTGTCCAAAAATATTCTTCTGATTCATAGGCCATAACCTTGCTGCCGTTTCCTTGGTTTTCCTGCAGGTACTCATCAGAAGCAATCAGAGGCAAAACGGTATATCAGTGAGAATAACACAAGGATTTTATTGCATTTAAAATTATTCATGTATTCAGTTGCATTGAGACTTTTCCTCTAGGACTCACTAGAAAGAATTACCAGGGGACATTAAAGAGATAAGACATATAGCCATTAATTTTCAGAAACATTCACTATCTCGTGCTGGAATTTTGCCGATTGAGTCAGTTCTGTGCAGGTTGTGCAAAAGGTAAAGTAATGACAAGTTAAATCTGAGGGAAATGTGAATAGATTGAAGCTTGTTACTGAGCTGACTTCATAGCTTCCTAGTTGTCAACCTCTGGACTGCAAATGGGTGGCACTGTGCAGATGGATCCTTTTAGCACCATACAGAAACTAAATATTAATAGAAAATATATTTTCTACATAAGCACAGAGGAGAAGCCCGTAATGTGAGGTAGTTTATACATACACCAAATAGTAAATCTATTTATTAAAAGATTCTTTTTTTATAGCTGTAGCAAACTTTTCTGAAAGTGCTTAAAAATATTTTTTATTAATTAAGCAAGGCTGACTGTATTCATATATATATTTGTGTATACACAGACATTCTCACACACGCATATGCACAATCCAACTCGATTTGTCTTTAGCAAATGACTGGCAACGCTGAAAGTACTAAAGGGACTTTCATCATATTGAATTAAAGTCGCTCAAAGGAAATTGAAAAACGGAGCTTTGTGTGAAGACAGAAGGGTATAAAAACGGAAAAGGTCTCTCATCCCCTTCCCTTTTGCCTCTCTCTTCTGTAGGGTTTCTCTCTGTACTGCTTTTCATTCCTCTGCTCCCTATTACCCTTCCAAACCTTGTGCTACTCCCACCTGTCCTGTTCCTTTGCTTTCATACTACCTGGCAATACGTCCTTTCATGTTCCCATCGCGCCTGGCCAAGCGGCAATCGCTCGCTCTCTCATGCACGTGAACTTTTGTCGTTGTCCGTAGCTGAAAGGGTGCAACTGTGCCGGCTCTTCAAGACAGTTTGTTTTAGACAGGATTTTTCAGGGTGATGAATCAGATTCATTTTGTTCTTCAGTCACTGCACTGCACTTTGAAGATTCTGTTCTTCCCAGTAACACGTCAACGATGGTATCTTTCCTGCAATATAACACCATACCAGGCAGTCTGGTGGAGGAAAAAGTTCATGGCATTTTAGTACCCAGCTATTACCAAGTGTTAATGCTGTTTTGACAGACAGCAGTAGAATCTGCGTCTGTCACTCCATCTGTAATACACGGGAGATGAAGTCACACTGTTTCTATGCAGGGGCACAGCAAGGACTAGAGAACCCGATGCTAAACATATGCGTGGCACTAAACATCACTGAACTACACCATTACTTGAGCTTCATCTGATTCATCTTATGATAAAAAATGAGCATGCAATAATGGAATAAGTGTTTGCAAATATTTTGCCGCTGAATTTAAATCACAGATTTATTTCAATAATAAACATGGGAGTGCATCTTGAGAGGTTGTTACTTGAGTTGTGTGGGTGGTTAGTCTTTTATTTTTATTCAGATGATTTGGTGAAATCACATGATTTAGTTATTTTGTCTGTAGTAAGAATACTGAACTCAGTTATCAGCTATACCAAGTGACCTTCACTCCTATTGAAATCATAGGACAATAACATCAGAATTATTACATGGAGTTTTATTTGTTCTATTTAAATATGCATGAGAAGCTGTCCACAGAATGCCAGGCAAGACAAGACTATTGTTAAAACGCTGAAGAAAAAGGCCTTTGCAAAGTTAGAAGCAATCTTTAAGTATTGTAACAGAGTAAAATTTAGTATTGAGCTAGTTTATGAAAATACCATTCATACTTTATCATTCAGGAGTCAATATGAAAACCCAGAAGCTAGATGGCCTTGCAGACTGTAAGAAAAAAGTGTTAACAGTTTCTGAAAAGCTTAATCTACTCTCCTCAGCTGGAAAGCACTAACCACAGTGTTCCCAGTCGTTGTGGAAAGAGCCTTGAATTTACATCTCCAAAACAGGAGGTGACAGCACAGTTTATAATGCTGTCTTCTTTCACATGGGGGACTGAGGACCGGAAGCTGCAGGCCCTTGGGGGTGGCTGAACACAAATGGGAACTCTACTGAGGAATGATTGCTTTGTCAGGATGACGGGCTGCAGTCGAGGCCGCAGGAGCTGCCTGAGTGTCGCTTGCATTTTGGAGAACGGTCACCATTCTGTTCCCATGGTTGGTTCTGTTCCAGTGCAAGAACGCATGGCCCGTTTCTGATTTTTATCTTATTTCCAACCAACACAACTGTCACAAGTCCTCTGTTGATCTGTGAGATCAAAACCAGATGTTTGGTATATTAGCCTGATGATTTGGAGGCAGGATTTACAGGCCTGGCTCCAGCAGCCAGATCCAGGCACCCCTTGATCAAATGGGGAAGCCTAAAAGGTCATGACATCATGCCTGTGTCACAGACTGTGGGACCCTCTGTTTAAGGCACCTTAAACAGATTTGTGACAGATGTGACAGATTTTTTTTTTAACTGATACCCGAGGGAGAAACTCATTCTATGACTCTTTTATAAAAGACGAGCATTCACTTGCTGTACCCTCAGCAAAGTTCTCTGTACCTCACCATGTGACTTACAAACTCAGGAAGCAGACAGGCAGACAGCAGATGTAAAGGTTCAGGTCAGGGTTAAGACACCCAAGTACTGACGTCTCTGTGTGTGCTGTCTCGGTTCCCTCTAGAGTCAGTGGAGATGTAGTCAATGCCAACTGTGCAGCCTAGCACACAACTGAAGTTGCATGGACCATGATCAAGCAGACACAAGAGGTGGGATTCAGTTGCCCAAACACAGACATCTAGTATCGGTTCAGGTGCTGTGAAGCACCTTTGTTGGCCTCCTGCAGGTACTTCCCCTAGGATATATTTGCCATCTATTGCAAAGGTTTCAGACACCTTATCCTGTCTGGACATGGTTCTGAACAACCTGCACCAACTGACCTTTCTTGAGTAGAGGGAGTGAACTAGGTGATTTCAAAAGGTCTCTTCCAATCTAAATGATACCATAGTCTCAGCTGGCAACAGATGCCAGTGCCTGGGGCACCTGAAAGCTGCTGCTCTGCCAAAATGCCTGTAGGGTCCAGTGACAGTGCTGACTGCGGCTCAGTTCATTTGAGGATGCTTAGGAGTCTAGTGCCCCATGAGATGCCCTCCATCTGCCTGGGACTGGCAGATGCAGAGCAGCACTTATGGGGAATACACACCTTTTCAGTGCCAGGCCAGGCAGGACACCCTCGTCATCTCAGGTACACTGGATATAAATGTTTGTGTGACTGATTTCTCAGTGGTCATGTCTTTTGGAATATTATGTAGCCAAGAGTCCAGATGGCAAAGTCTGCCCATCTCAAATGAGTGGCTTCCATTGTGAGATAACTCCTTGCTGTTATAACATGCATCTACTCTGAGTGTGCAACACTTCTGCATTTTACGCTTTTGTCTGCTGCATTAACAAGCCCTCAGCTACCCGGAGCTTCCTTCCTGTGGCAGTATTTGATCAAGCTGTATCTCAACCATTTCTTGGGCAAACTAAAGAAAAAGACTGTTAATTATTTGTTTATTTTTATTATTTAAGGCAGATTTTTAAGACCTTAATTCATTCCTGCAGCACTTACCATGACACCTGCATTCAAATATGGTCAAATGGATGATGGTTAAACTAGACCAATTTACCACACATTTGTTTCTTCTTCTGCCTTTATCAGTTTTCACCAGAAAATAATATACTTTGATTTGTGTTTGCATTTGTATTGCAACTCTGCCAGCAACAGTGGGGGTTTTTTCCCAGCTCATTGGTAGACACTGATTAGCAAAACAGGACAGTGAAAAATGTTAAAGTGTTTTAGTAGCATTTGTGACAAAATAAACCAAAACAATAAAAAAACCAAACAGGTTTCAGTTGCTTTTCATTCATCTTTGAGTTACATTAAGGAATGCTTCCTCAAGTACTAAAAATTTGGAAGATCCCTCTCATGCCAGAGGACGTGGCCCGCTGGGATAGTGTGTGCCTGTTGTTAGCTGGATCAGAACAAGGCAGATGAGATGGCAAGTGAACGCCGGTGAGCTTTCACTGACATAACTACTGTTTCCCCTTAAATCATAGCAGTGCTCTTGTCTGAACAGGAGAGAAAGCAGTACAATCAAGGATGAAACGAGCTGTTTTCACTTTAGTCTCTGTTTAAAAATGAAGCTGTATGCAGAGGCACTCATCCCAAATATCCATCACCCTCCCTACTAGACTATTCAGTGGGAATCAATCTCGTTTTCTTGTGCAAAACATTTTCTCACACACCTATATTGCAGCATGTGGAGGTCTCTCCTAAGTTCCTCGAGCAGAAGAGAAGCTGCAGCACTGGGCTGCAGGTGGGGGTCCTTGTGTAAAACCTCACTGTAAGGCACATTTCCAGTCCCACAGCCTACTGCCAAGGTCCTTGGAAGTGGCCTCTTCCCATCACTGGGTGAGGTACAAATAGATCCTTCATGTTTTGTTGCAGCTGCTGTTATTACAGAGCATCATGTGTCTTGGATCGGTATAACAGTGAATTAGGTTGAAATCTGGGATTTTAGATTATTTTGTTGCACTTCACTTCTAATTGCAGACTGCCCAAGAATCAGCAGTGTTGGACTGCTTCATAATCTCTTCGCCTTGCTGCTCAAAATCCAATTTTTTAGTCTACAAAATGTACTCATTTGAATGAGCAAGCTAAGCCCGGAAACATCAGAAGGGAGCGTACCAGAAAATTATCTCCCTCACCCCCACCTCTCTGTCATCCCTATAATCTCATTTACCCTGGAACAGTAAGAAATGTAGAGGAATTGAGTTAGCTTGCTTTATTTCCCTTGGTGGATGTGACAGAGCTGCTTGTGACCTATTGAGCTGCTCTAACCTATGTGGGGATTTCAGCAAACAGGCAGTTTACTTACAGACAGTTCCAACTTCTTTGGTCATATTGAATAAAACGTTATTGTTTTCCCTCGAACAAATTCTGAGAATTGAGAGCCATGAGCTTTTCAGGGTGGCACACGTTATACGGCAGGTTTAGCCAGCATAGCCAAGCGTTACTCTTACGTGCACTGACACCTGCAGGTCTCAGTCATGGATCCAAACATTGCCACGCTGGGGCTATCTACAACCCTATGATCACAAAAGTACTCCTCTCCAAAAACCCCTTTGACATCCCTTGGGTTTAGCTGAGGGAAGGATGATGTTGTTTCCTAGACTGGTCTACTCACCTCTTACAGTGTCTCTTGTGCGTGGAGCCTGGTGGCTTTCTGTATAGGGAGTAGGAAGGGACAGACAGCTTTGGGGGGAATGTCAGACACAACCCATTGTCACCCACTTGCTCAGTGGAAACCAGTGCTTCGAGGGCAGCCAGACAAGCGGAGGGAAGAAGAGATACTTGAGTGCCTCACCTGACCACCCATGGGTGGCTGAGCCAAGAACTGCTCCAGCAGTCCACACACACTCCCCCCCAGCCAGTTCTTAGCTGCTCCTGAGGACCTTTATACTCTTGTTACACTTTTTTTCACACTCAGAAGCATTTTGCAGTCACTTTGTGCAGATAGGTCACGTCAGCTCACTTTAATGCATCCTTGAGCTGTTCAGGTCTCACGTGAATGGCCTTGTCGGTAAGACCCCCAACGCGAGGTGGACAATAACAACTCTTATGTGCAACGATGTCCAGCTGCCAGCTGATGTTCACTCCTCTAGTCAGGGCAGTACGAATGTGTCCTCTGTGAGTTTCAGCAGGGACGATGTCGTACAGAAGCAATTCATTTGCTCCTAAGGCAAACGGGTCCAAATGGTAAAGGCTTTTGCAAATGGAATTTACTGTTCCAATGCAAATATCTGACTGGCAAACAATAACCACTCTAGCCTGAAAGCCCGGCCAGCAGTCGGTTGGCATTTGTGCTGCAGAGACTTTACAGATTCCCCACGAGTTGGACAGGAGCTGTGTTTTGCATCAACAATTGATTTATTACTGTGACAACCGGTAGAAATAGAAGGACCTGCTGGCAGGCAAGGGCGTGATTTGTTCCTCTGCAAACAAGCAAGAGGTGTCCAGCTGGCCAGTGGCCATTCCCAAGCAAAAGCCCCAGGGAGGATGCAGGTTTTACCTCCTCTCTGCTTGAGTTTTGCCTGCTAAATAGTGAAGGAATTAGGGTTTTTTACATTGTACCAAAACGCATTTGTGTCTAGTAATATTTCTACAAAGCAAGGGGATGTAAAGGGGATGCAAAGGTCAGGCTGTCTTCTAGATATTTCACTTCTCAAGCAATAGGACGGTATTTTATCTGTTATTCATGAACAGAAAATCATTCTCATTTATACTGCTCAGCCCCTGTAGAGACCAATCAAGGTCCCATTGTGCCAATGCCTGATTGGTGGCCGTGAGCAGAAAATTGCTGGTGCCTGCTTGGATGCAGTTCAGAAACATCCATTTTTTGCCATGTAAGGTTTAACATGGGCACATTCTGATCAGCAAAGCACGTAAGCGCATGTTTAAAGCAATCTCTCTCCAGCAAAATGTTTCAGAGTGTGTCAGTCGTTTCGAAGAGAGGGGAATTTAAACATGCGCAATAGTGCTCGGCTAAATCAGACAGGGCTGCTGCACACGGACCTTGTATCTTTCGAGTGTTCCACATATGGGAGAGGGTTTTCTTTGGATGCATAGAAGGGTTTGGGGAGTGGTTGGCCAACATGTCCAAATGAAATCTTGATGAGTCAGTGTGTTTTCTCTTCTGGGCACCTTCTGAGCCTGCCCCAGTGAACTGACACGGTGCAGAGAGCTGTGACTAGTGGGAGTGCACTAATCATCTGCAAGTGTATCAGGGGTCTGAGCAGCGAGAGAGATGAGTCATTTCCATTTTCTGAAACAAAGCAACAAAATGTAATAGACTGCAATCAAAGTATGAAAAATGAGGCTGAATGAAAAGAAAAATACATCAGTGACAAGAGCTGTCCAGCTACGGAGTAATCTTGATGGAACAGGGGAAGGAGCCAAACTGGCATGTAGTATTTCACGGTGGTTAATCTGGTATAGACTAAGACAGAAGGGTTAATTCTCCACTGGCTGACAATGGAGAGTCTGAGACTTCAAGGACATGAAAAGTTAAAATCAGTGTGTGACAATTAATACAACATTTTTGTGAATATGGCAAAGAATATTTGTGGTGTATCATTTTTGCTGTAAAAATAATACCAAAATTTAACATTGACCAACAGCTACCTACAGCTACTTCATACTCTGAGTATTGTGTACAATTGCCGTATCTTACTACTCTAGTAAGCCTGGAAAACACCTACCTTGTAGAGCTGATAACTGTAACACAGTGGACGTATTGTTTGGGATCAGTGGAGTGCATCACAGCAATACAGAATTTCCCCATAACGCTGTTATAGGAATTGAAGCCGCAGTTTGTCTCCAGCACAGAAAAGCAGGCTGAGGCTGCCAGAAGGTTTTCTAAAACTTCCCTTTGCAGTGCCGACCAATTTGCTGCCTTCGTGGAGCGATTGCTCGCCTGAGTTTTCACCACTTTGTGAGCTCTAGCACAGAGTTTGTGAGGTTGAGCACAGAATACAGATCATTTTCCTTTTTTAAGATGTTTAACTGCTACAGATTGTACAGGTTACTTCCTTACAGAATAGGGAATCACAACATTTCATGCTTACACCGAAAACCAAAGCACTGGGGTCTGCCCTTAGGTGCCTCATTTTCATTGAAATCTGTACAGTGATGCACATATACATAGTGTTCGGTCTTCCTTTCCATTTTGAGATTTTATTTTTAAAGAATTTTCTACTTAGATTCCTTTTAAGATTTCCCTTCTTTTCTGCTTCTATTGTATATCTTTAACTGACCAAGATGATTTAGCAGTACTTGACTCTCAGCATGTTAAAAAGATATTCAGGGCTCCCCTTACATGGGAAGACAAAAAGCAGCTTTAAGACACTGGCAGGTTTCTCATCTACATATGAAAGCAACAAGAACAGAAACAATTAAATGGCACAGCGTCTCCTGGAACTCTCAGACCTTTCTATCATCTTAATTTTCCTCTTAGCTGTTTACATGAGCCTGCCTTGTACATTACCCGGCTGCACCATTCCCCCAACACTCCCAAGGCCAGCAAAGCTCCCACTGAATTCAAGCCTAATATGATTGCAGGAAGAAAAACCAGTTTCGGTTTTAGTGGGATATCTACAGCACGTTGTCCTGAGTTGACTTCCACACTACTGCTATGCTGCTGCAACTCTTGGTGAAGTTTGATTTACACCAGGCAGTGGAGAAGTTATTCCGCGCATCACTAAGGACCATCTGTCTCAAAGGGAAAGTGTCTTGTGAAAGCTGGTGTGGAAGGAAATGCCAATATTCATGAATGGACAGGCTAGGCAAAATGCAGTGATATTTGTACGGACAGTAAGCCATGTCCTCAGAAACCTGGTCAGGTGGCAAGTGCATTCTCCTGTGCATGTGCCCAGTAACTGTCCTACCTGCGTGAATGAGAAACTGTGAGGTTTGTCAGAGGATACAGGGCTGATGGCTGTGTTGACAGGGAGGAGGAAGGAAGTACTTTTGCCTAGCATGATTCACAGGTGCCACTGTTTTATTTGTTTTAGCACATCTGGCAATGCAGATGTGGCTAGAAGAGGCTTGTGGCATTTTTTGTGTCTTTCAGTATGGTTAACTGTTCATCACTATCTCTTAACTCTTACTTTTATGGACGTTTGGATGCTCTATTTCAACAAACGCCTGTTTCATCCAGTCTCAGGTGAGTATTTGGGGTAGTTATTTGAAAAATCAGTATAGATTGAAAGAATACCTGAGACTGAAAGCAACATCGTCTTTGTTCCTCCTCTTCAGCATTTTTATTGGGTAGATTCAGACAGCACATTAGGCAAAAAGAAAGCTGCCTAGAGGGTTACTGAAACAGCATCAGTGTCAGCTTCAGCTGCAAAAGGACCTGCGCAATGAGTGCCCTTAGCAGGGCCAGGGACAGATGGCTTGCCTCCACATGTTCACAATCCCCCCTGACCGATGCACAGACCAGAGAGGACATTTCAATTAACCCTGCATGGCAGGTGCCATACCTGCAGCAAGGGGCGGCTCTCCCGCACCCGCGGCAGCAGCAATAGTGCGATTCTAGCATTTCCCACCATTTTTTTTAATATTTTTTGTTGTTGTTCTTCAAATCATATGTATATGCAGTCCAGCAATAAACCCCTAGCTGTAGGTGGCTGTTTCTGCCTGAACCTGAAGCTGTCTCCAAAGCTAAGGTGGCTGTGACACGCCAGCCAGAGCATGGCATGAGATGACGTGTTACATGCCTATCACTTCCCTGAGACTAACGCTGTGTGTCACTAACTACTGCAGCCATCTCCCACTCTTCTAAAAGCAATTTCCACTCTGTTAAGGTCTACCCTTTATGGTGTCCAGGAAGCCAGAAACAGGCTTCATTTTACCCACAGCCTTAGCAATTGCCACCAATCTACCCTTGGGTGGGTTATTAAATTAAAGCTATTGAATTGGATTCTGCTGGCAGTTACTTAGTGTCAAACCTGGACTAATCCCAAGTTTATAGCTGAAGTTGACGGTAGTTAGGAACTAAAAGTTTGTCCCTTCAAGTTTTAGCTCTGCATATTGCAGGCTGTGTTAAAGATTCAAAGTTTTCCAGAAGCAGCCAGGGCTGGCTGCACAGGGCAGAAGTCCTACGGGATAACTTCTCAAGGGGGTAGTTTGACCTGCTCATTCTGCTCTGAAATTTCCTGCACAGTGAATTGAGGAGCTTCTGTATAAGGGATGTCAACTAAAATTATAGTAGCTCTGGTTTTTTTCTCCATAATTGTGCTCAATGGGTTTTCTATAGACGAGTACTACATTTGCTTCCCAGAACTCCCAGTTTCTTATGGGAAGGATGACCCGGTGACCCGTTTCCTTCGTACACCTGGAGTCCAATGAGGAGTACTTGGGTAGCAGGAGGATCAGGAGAGATCCAGGCAGTTTATGCAGATTTTTCTGCACTTTGACATTTTCAGGCTGTTCCAGTTCAGGTTCCCAGGTGAAGGGTATTAAATACCAGGGCCAGGGCTCCCCCGAGACAGGAGTATTACAGAGCTTCCCACGTGCTGCAGACTTTGGGGAAGTTCAGTGCAGTGGCTGATGCTGTTTCTGCGAGTCTGGAGCTGGGCTCACTGGGAATGCCTTGCATTCATTAATTTAATTGTACACACTCAGCCAAAGTGTCCACGAAGTGCTCAGGAAAAGCCAGACGTGGGGAAGTCACCGGTGGGTTGGGTGGCTGCAGCCTGTGCCCACCTCCCCCACAGCACAGGAATGAGACCTGCACCAAGCACGGTGCAGGTTTTCCCCTCGAAAAGGCTTCAGGACTTGTCCTAACTTTGGATTTCGGAAAGTCCTGTGTTGAAGAGCAGGGGACCCCGACTCAGCCAGTGCCTTTGAATGGTGTTGCTTCCTTTCTGTGAGGGGACTACACTAACACTCCTCCTGGCCCTCAAGCCTTCCAGTCTTTTAAGTTCTTTTCCTTTTTTTGGATAGATAGTAATAAAGAAAAATCAGCTCTGCTGGGTTCTGCAGAATATTAAAAAAAAATTTGAAAACAAATATCCCCTAGCTTACTCCATCCTTTAAGGGACAGAGTCTTCCCTCCAGCTCTGATTTCAAAGTCAGTGGATTATGGTAGTTTCTTTGTCTGTAAGAGGTGCCCGCACCGGGCCCCAAAAAGCCTCTTGCTTTCTACCATCAGGGTTGCAGCTGTGTGAGACCCCCTGCTCCTCTCCAGTCCCGCCATGTGCCCCAGGCTGCCAGACTGCCCCGTCTCTCTATCACTGCCCGCATCTCCTCTTGCGCCTGCAAGGTTCCCACACCGTGGGCAAGGCAAACAGGCCAGCGTCCATCCTGCCCACCCACAGCCTTTTAAGAACATGTAACTTACAGCAACAAATCCAACAAATACGGTCCCTAGTGCAGCAATCCACATGGAGCCTGGCTTGAGACCAGCCTGGGCTGGAGTGGCACTAAGGTTGTTTCAAAGCCCTTTCGGTACTGACACAGCATAGGCAGACCCCTGTGCTCAAAGGCATAACTCGCTGGAGAAATTTGCCCATAAAATTATTTCTGATAAAAGAGGCTTATTTTTTAATGTCACGTTAAATAAATTGCAAAGGGCAGCAGTGAGGATTTAGTACTTGCAGTGCTAACCATATTACCAAGCATTTATACAGTACTTTCCTCATTCAGAAAAGCGCTTTTGCTAACTTAATTCATCCTCAGCCACCCTCTGCATGTCATGAAGGAAGTCGGGAACATTTAATATTCCCACTGATAGATAAGGCCTATGGCTGGGACTAGCACAGCTTTGTTACTTTTCCTCTTCTCCCATCCTCAGCATCCCACCTAAGTCGATTTTTGATGGCTGCAGCCCATCCTTGTGTCCTGGAAGTCCTCAGCAGTGCAAGGGGAAGGATCCTGTCCCTTTGGTGAGACCCAGTTATGGTCCCGGCTGGGCAGCCAGCAGGAGCAGAGGTGAGACTGGTGGCAAGCAAGGAACAGGTCTCAGCAGATGGAAAGGATTGAGAGAGCAGGTCTAGAGGCTGGGAGCTGGGATGTGGAGGGGAGGATGAGGGTGAAGGAAAGCTTTGGCTAAGGAATACACTTGGATGGGCTGTTTGCCTTAAGCAGGGGAGAATTTGGGACAAAGGGTGGTGGAAGAATTCCAGTGCAGGAAGGTTTAGAGTTTGCTTTGAATTATCCCGCTTGAAGGGCGTATATAAGGCAGGATGCGGTAACAGGGTTGAGGAAGATGATGTTAGGTCTGGCACGGGGCTGGGGCACGGGGATACAGAATAGGCGTCCCTGGAGGTGAGCAGCTCCAGGGGTGAGGGGTAGTGCTGGGAAAGGTCTTCAGCCCAGGGGAGCCAGGGGTTGATTTCCATGTCAGGAGACCTGCAGAGCAGGCACTGTTCCTGGGGAGCAGCTGCACACCTGCCCGGCCCCTACACACCGTCACCGCTCCCTGCTCCCAGAAGGACGGTGCTCTTCCCACCAGCAGACACGTACTTGTTTGCCAGGGGCCAGGGGTAAACAAGGTGCCAGGAGAGAGCACAGAGCCCACCCCATGGCTCTGTGCCCCTCCAGTTGCTGCTGCTGTGGGGCGGATGCCACAGCCCCATCGCTTGCCCACATCCCAGGGAAAGAGTCCCAGGGACCTGCGTGGGGTCTTGGGCACAAGGTGCCTGGGGACGGGTCGTGGCTCGTTCTGCTGTGTTTCATCTGGGCAAGGGGCTGCTCAGCACAAAAGGGTACAAATAAAGACAGGTAGTCTAGCCCTTTAACCATCTGGGATCCAACTTTTAATGTGTGTAAATACATCTGTGTGCCAGTGCTCCCCTCCCCTGGAGCTGGCGTAACTCCTAGTTTCAATGGATTTCTCTGGTAGAGACCAGAGCCATATATTGCAGTCGTTATGCGAGCCAAATTAACGCTTACGTCGATGGCACTTGTTTTTGGAAAGGATAGTAGCTACACACTGGTGTTGGTTAATATGCTGATTAATTAATAACATACTGATGAGTTCCTACTACCTCTGTAAACTAACATTTGCAAAACCATGCAGTTATTATAGGGGTGTGATGTGTTTTTTTAAGAAAAAAAAATAGCAATATGTTCATTCACATAGAGATTTTTACCATAAATCAATTAGGCATTATACTGTTTATATTGAAACTTTTTCTTCACTTACTTTGAAAGAGTTAAAGATCCTTATTTAGAAGTACTCAATTTAACTCTCCTATAAATCTTTCTTGCTTTAATAGTGAATTAAAAATACTATGAGTTAACCTACAGTTTTAAAAATTAGTTGATTATAAATCCTTCCTGAAAGATCCCTGCAGATATAGATTATTATGTTGCAACTAAAGCTAGAACAAATATTTTTTTTTATTTGTTCCTTAAAATACATTGATCCTGTTCTAAATCTATGCCCAAAAAATAGCTTCATGTCCCATTGAAAATTGTATTTTTTCTGGAAAGAGGAACAGATACCTATCCAAAACGTTGATCCCAAATGACATTTTATAAAACAGAAACTCATTATTATGAGCCTAATATTCTGCGAACGGTGTATGTTCATGCTTTCAGTATCTCTAGGCTGAAACTGCTTGTAACGTTTTGCTGTAAACCTGAAGCTAATACGAGTAAGAGTCTGCTTTAATTTTTTAAGGAGCAGTTCTCCTAGCTGCAAAGGCATTGAAGACAGCCTGGAAGACACAATCTGTGCGATGCTGCTCTTTATTGTCACAGGTACAGAGTTCTGATGTGGCAATGCTGCACATTCAGGTCATCAAACAATTACCGAGCAGGAAGGACTTTTCAGTCTCTAAAACGGTCACAAATGGTTTTTGACGAACGCACTCATTATGAGCAGTCGGATCTCAGCGGAGTGCTACTATTTTATTTTGGGGTAATAACGGCAAAGTCTTACCAACTGTTGATGGAGATACCACGGGGTTAATTTATATTCACGCTGGAAAAGCAAAGCAGTGCTCCCTCCCAACTCTGACAGATCCCGCGAGCCTTTTCAATAGTTGATTGTCAGGTTGTCCCGATCTATAGCTTAGCGCTGACAACAGCTCAGAGTTTATTTGCAGCTTTGAAGCCTGGTCCTATAGTGTTTCTCTTCTGACAGGAGATGAATAAAGGTGTCACTGTGGGAGACTTTTAGCCGGCTGCTATAAAAAGGACCCTCCTCGCCTTCCCTCGCAAGATCCTCTAGTTCACCCTTGGAGCCTGCGGCTTTCCCCTCAGCTGAGTTTAGCTCCATCAGCTCTAATTCGTGCTTGGCAGCTGTTTCTAAAACTCTCTGTTTGTTATAATACCTGACAAAGTTGTTAATGATGGGATGGATGGGAAGGGCGATTGCTATCACCCCACAAAGAAAACTGATGGCAGCATTCAGTTTTCCTAGAGTTGTTTTGGGGTATATGTCTCCATATCCAACTGTGGTCATGGTAATGATTGCCCACCAAAATGACTGAGGGATGCTTTTAAATAAAGTTTCGGGGTGGCTTTGCTCCATGGTATAACCCAGAGCAGAAAAGACAAAGATTCCAACAGCTAAGTACATGAGGAGCAGCCCGAGCTCCTTGAAGCTGCGTTTCAGGGCATACGTTAGAGTTTGGAGTCCTGAGGAGTGCCGTGCCAGCTTGAAAATCCTCGCAATCCTCATGATGCGCAGCGCCTGGACAGCCTGCTGGACATTGCTCAGCTCCATGAGCTTGGCTCCCAAGTGGGTCAAGGTCAGGCTGACATAGAAAGGAAGTATTGCTAGCACATCGACAATGTTCATGAAAGACAGGGCAAAGTGGAGTTTGTTGGGAGAGGAGATGAGCCTCAGCACATACTCCATGGTAAACCAGCCTATACAGGCTGTCTCTATGCTGTCCAGAGTCGGGTGCTCCATACGGTTCCCCTCTGCGTCTACGACCTGCAGGTCTGGGATGGTCCCCACACACATCACAACGGAGGAGACCAAAATAAACAGAAAGGACAGAACAGCAATCACTCGAGCTGGGTAGGATGACTCTGGCTTCTCCAGAAATTTCCAGATGTATTTTTGGCACCTTTTCCAGCGACTTTCCGAGGCATCTACTCCCAAGTCATCCAGAATCAGCTGCACTCTTCGGGCTATTTCTTCCAGTTCCTCCTTTTTTTCACTTAGATGAGTTTTGCAGCAGTCATCCAAAAATTTCAGATCCACTTTCCAGAATTCCATTTCATTCTTGAAACATATGGGACATATTCCTTTCTTCATGTGAATCTCCCCAAAGTAGTACACGTCAACAATGCATTTGAAAGCATCTGGATCTCTGTCAAAGTAAAACTCTCTCTTCCCAGGATCATAGTCATCACAGAGGGAGAATATGCTATCGTATCCCCCCGATAAACAGTTTAGCAGCTCTGCCAGCCGTGTTTCTGGGTATTGATTCAGGTTATCTCCGTAGAACACCTGCCTTACCCCACCGACATTGACCACAATCTCCGTTTCTTCATTTTTTTCTGATCCATCAGTGTCCACATCTGGAAACCTAGAGTCCCCTGCCATTTTAACTGTATTGGATTTTATTTGCTTTTTAGCCTGCTGTTTGGTTTCAAAGCGTTGCGGTTTTAATTTCTCATGAAAGCAGATCAGCACCAAGTCAGTTCTATTACAAATGTTATCAAACTGACCCGGAGTCGTGGTGGGAAAGGTTACAGGAATAAACCTGCGGTCAGGAAAGCCTCGTGAGGTATGCAACAAGCTGCAGGGAAAAGACAAGTCATCGGGCTGCTGTTCCTGCAAGCAGTACGTTAGAAAGCTCCAGCAGATTTGAAAGAGAAGAAACCATTTAATAAAACTCACCCCTCTGCTCAGTGCTCGAGAGTCTTTTCAGGTCCCATTCTCTCTAACAGTGATATCTATTCACAGGTTGGAAGTCACGGCAGAGAAATAAATCCTGTGCTCTGATTAATGCAACGTGCAGTGAGGGACAGTTCTCAGAGAGACAATCAGCAGGGTGAGCCCACGGAAAACTGCTGCGGTTTCTCGCTTCGATTCCGCAGATTTCCCTAGAAAGCTGCTTTGGAATTTTGTTTCTCTTTCCGTTTTCTTTTTACTTTAAGATCTTCCAGAGTTTATCTGCTGACTCTTGCACATAGCCAGTCGGTGCAAGCGTGCAGAGGAGAAACTTGTGCTTGTTTTCCCTTTGCTGTTTCCCAACACAATAGGGAGCCCAGGCTGCGAGGAGTTCTATCCAAACTCTACCCTCTTCTGGTGAAACCCAGCAAAGCACCAGCTACACAAAACAGCTATTTATACACCTGCCTAGCTGTAAAATAATGTGTTTCTATACTGCCACGCACTTTAACGATTTTTAAAAACTTTTTTTTAAAATAAAATACCAAATATAACCCTGTACAAAGTCATTCAGAGCTGCAGAAAGACGTCAAATCCATTCCTTCTGCTGGCAGAACACGGAGAAAAAATACTGGTTTGGAACAAAAGCACAACATAAATCTTGCTCTCAGCAGGACTGGAGCAAGTCTAGTGTAATTCTCTGTCAGGACATTGAGTTACTGTAGATTTGTACTGCTGTCATTGAGAAATAAGAACCTATCATAAAGTTTTCATTGCAGCTGTGGAGCAAAACTTGCCCTGCACTCTGCGCACGTTCCCCAAAGCTCAGCGTCTTCAGTTTTAGCCGTGTTCCCTTGATCTGCAGTCAACTGACCCTCAGGAGGATCTGATTAATTTGCAACATCTGTGATGATTTCTTGGTGAATGCTACGTACCAGCAATAATGCTTTGTGCTGTATCCAGCAGTTAACAAGTAGGAGCAGAACAACAAGCGTTTCCTTTTAACTTTGCTCCAAATTCGAGGAATTGGACGTTTGTTCCCTGGACCCTTACGTGCAGGGGCACCTATCACTGTGCTCTTAAATTCTTAAATTTGACTATACAGTTCATTTTAGTGGGTCCTGAGGCCTCTGATCCAGCAAAACCCACAGCTAATTAGTCAACAGTTCCTGGCCACAGCAAAATGATCTACACCAGCAGGTTTTGATCTTTTCCAGTTTACTGGCTTCTGAAAAGCTTTGAATTGGAGTGGAATTGAAAGGGGCAAATCTGACTCATAGTTTGCCTCTCTAAGCTTGTGTCCATCCTGGGAGAAAGGTGAGAGCTGTGATGTGCCCACTGCCCTTATGCCTGCGTCACCCAGCGAGGGAGACCCTGGTGGGCGTGCTGTGCTCCATTTCCACTGCCTTGCTGGAAATGTACGCAGGGATGAGCAAGAGGTTGTGCACCAGACCTCGTCTCGACATGGAGTATGCACATAGCCGCACGTACCTTATGAATACCCCTTGGAGGTAGTTCGTGACGCTTGGGGATGCACAAGCCACAAGTTAAAAATCACCGATCCAGCCTCTTCCCAGACCTTCCAATAACCTTCCTTGTCCCTGAGCTCTCGCATGTTTGAGAACAGTGAAAATATGAGAGCGAAGAGGTGAATTCATAATAGGGGAAGACTTGCAAGAAACCTGTGAAACAGAGGAACACAGTACTTTCTCTTTGGCTGTCACACACATCCATGCAGAAATTTATAATGCAAGAACTGAAGCGAAGGGAAGTGGGTTCTTGCTGCTCTGTTATAGTCACCCGGTCAATGTAACACCCAGTCACCCAGCCTCACAGGGAGAAATAAGCTGTGCATGATCCATGGCTTCATAATCTTCTTCAAATGCCTGGGTTGTGTCATATCCTTGATACAGAACAGTACAGAGGGCAAGCGACAAAAAATGCAAGGGCTGGTCACCATATTCATGTGACAGTCCCAGGAAAAGGATAATAGCCATAAGTCTACACCTGAGTCACACTGTTAATCTCTGGAGGCCAGTGTCACCTTTTTGTGTTCCTGAGGGCACTGCATACTGTGGGTGTAATACAAGATATCCCCTGAATTTTTTTCCAGGCACATATAACTTTACTAAGACTGGCAAGCCTTTTAGGACAAGCAAAATACCTTGGAGATCTGGAAAAAAACTAGGTTTTGTGGGATCAGCAATAAATATTTACCCACATGGGACTTCCTTGCCCACTAATGCGGATGGTTTAGCTTGATTTTAGCACAATAAATTTTAAGGTGCCAATAGCAGTGGCATGCTTGTGCAGGGGAAAATGCAGATGGGATTACTGACTACCAGTTCTTGCAAAACAAAACTGAGATCTGGGAAGGTTAGGTGTAAAATGTCAGGTTATATCAGCGTAGGGAAGCAGGTTCTTTAGGTTTAAATCTTTGATTTAACCATCTCAGACACCTACTCCCTTGGATCAATGATTCATTCCAGTGACCTTTAGGCTTTTCTCCAAGTAACGATAAGAAATCAATGTATGGTCCAGCATGACCAACACAAAAAGCATCACATTTGTTTCCAGAAAGGCTCTTCTCCCCCTGCCCTGTAATTTTAAAGAACAAACACCTACAAAATAGGCACAGAGGATTAATACGTACATTGTTCAGCTTGAAAGGTGAAATCAGCTCCTCTCAAATGATAAATCTCAGCACATTCTCGAAAGGTTGGGAAGAAACTATTTTTGAAATGCCAGATCAGTCCTTATAAAGACTTAGTGCGGCTGCTAAAATCCTCGTGCTTTATTCTCCCCCGTCTTGCACCTTTTCAGAGTTCTTTACACCTTTCAGTGTGCCTGTCAAATGTTAGAGATCTGGTAGCATTTTAAATCCACTTTGACAAATGTAAATGATCCAAAGAAGGGTCAGGGAAAATCATAATGAATCAAAACCTTGGTTTTGTAGCTGAAAAGAGTGAGATAGGCTTACTTGATGAATTTTTTTTATCAGACATATTGCAGAGTAGCAAACAACAGGAGAGGAATGAATAATTTGCAGCAAATAATTTATTTCACTAATTTAATTCGTTTTTCATCCATGAAAAGAGAGCTTCTCTAATCTAAAAGTTTCAATAGATAATTTTTGCCCTGTAACTCATTTATGAGTAGTTTGCTGCAATTATTAGGGCTTTTAAATCCAAATTCTGTTGATTTATCTAGACTGGGCAAACAGGTCAAGCTGTGCTCTGTGTCTGCTAGAAGCAACGTGTGCTCGCAAATGAATTCCTACAGACCGAATAAGAAACAGGGAGGGGGTTTCTTTGTCGGTGCTTTGGCTCAGAGAACAACACGTGGATCTGAGCTGACAGATGTGTTAATTTTTGGCTGTGGTTCAGACCAGCTCCTTTGGAGAGGAGGAGGAGGCTCAAGCACTGCAGCCCAAGGGAAGGATTCCTGGGTCGCAGGGCACCCACCCATCAAGGGCAGCCCCAGCCGGGATGCCCAGGATCTCCCGAGGGGGGCTTAGACCATCGTGGGGTGTGGTCCACAAAGCATAGATTGAGCTTCAGTATGGCTCCCCAGTGTCACAGGGCCCCACACAAGGGATGTGGGTGGCAGAGAGCTCCCACAGCCCAGTGCCTGGGGACCTGCAGCGCAGCTCCAGCTTCTGAGCACTGCTGCAACAGCAGCAGCAGCACTTGGAAGAGGCTGGAACTGAGCTGCAGGTTTGGTTCCACTTTTTTGGGGAGGACCGTCACTGCTGGGCTTTGGGCCAGTCTGGGAAGGGGCATTGCTCCGTCTGAGGTGCAGTCTGGCTCACGCTGCACCCCTGAGCCCAGCCAGCACCTCTGCCCTCGCGGCTGACACACCCACTGCCGCCCCCCCGAGCTACGGGCAGCAGCGGTGCGTGAAGGGAAGTGAATGGGTTAGCAGCCAACCCTGGGGAGATGAGACCGGTCTCCATGGGGAGAGGGGTGCTTAATGCAGAGGCAGGAGCCAGGCAGCCGCTCTGCGGGCAGGCTGGGGTGTAGTCAGCCCCACGCACGGAGCGCAGCCCTGCTTTCAGTGTTGGGGAGCACGGCGGTGCCTTTGGCCTCTCTCTCTCCTCCTGGGCTCTCCAAAGTGTTTGGTGCTGTGTCTACACATGCAAGCTTGAGAAAATTTAGGGCCCTGACCTGGACTGTGGGAGCAAGGAACAGGGTATGTCTGACACAGATCCAGCCCACACTGCCCAGCTGATGCAGACAATTCCCAGCCATCATGTGGCCATCAGGGACCATTCCCAACAGGCAGCTTGCATGCAGCCACCTGTACTGGAGACTAAAAGGAGTTCCTAGACTAGATGGAGACCAGTTCCCAGTTGGCACTAGTCCGCAGAATCATCCTGGGGCACATATAAGACTGGTCTTGGCCTTACCACGGTGTGCCGAGTCACCTGCTGCCACTACCACCTGCTTTTGAGGTCTGATTTCTATATTGGACACTGTTGTGTGGCCCTCAGAGGCCACAGACCTAACAGCAGGTTTGGAGGGATGGTGGTTCCTACTCACTATAACTCCCTCACATCTCATTCTGCTACATTATAGAATCACAGAATCACAGAATGGTTTGGGTTGGAAGGGACCACAAGGATCATCTAGTTCCAACCTCCCCTGCAGGGACACCCTCCACTACAGCCCCATCCAACCTGGCCTTGGACACTGCCAGGGATGGGGCCTCCACAGCTTCTCTGGGCAACCTGTTCCAGTGCCTCACCACCCTCACAGGAAAGAATTTCTTTCTAATGTCCAAATGGTTGTTTTTAAAATGCAACTGGTTTTCAGATAGATGCAGACTATGCAGAGCTGCTCAAGACAAGAACATATCGTGAAAATGTGCTATAGAAAAGTCAATCATGGACCAAAAGGAGGATGAAGAATGGAAATACCTTATTCCTGCTCCTTTCTTCAGGGCATTCTAGGGATAAAGCTTGCATCCAGCTGTACTGGGACTGCTTTGGCAACTGATAGCTCAGAGTTCTTTATGGAGGAAACACCACATAACTACTTTGTGCCAAATGCAAGAAACGAGGGGCCGATCATCTGGGTTAAAGAGAAGCAATGAATAATGTTGTCTTGGGCTTCAGAAAGAGCAGGTCATCCAGAGCAGCTGTTCTGGTTACTTTACCACAGTCAGCTGTAGTAAGAGGAGCAGGAAAGACTTCAAGAATTCTTAACCCTTTCTTAAGGGTTTCCAAATCTAAGGTGGTTTCTAGCAGTTAGTAAGACAACCTCACAACTGCACTGAAAGATCCAGCACACTCTCTGCCAAATTAATCCAGCTACTGCAGTCTGCTCTTTTATTGTTTATAGCTCAATATTTCAAAACCATTTTAAAATTGTATCTCCTTTTACCCTTAAAACTTGCTCAGCGATAAAGCCAGGTGTTTTGTCACTCTACAAGAGATCGCATTCCCATGCGCGCTGTGTTTCACAGCCACGCCAGCAGCACCAGCACCAACCCCATGAACCTCCCCAGCTCATCTGAAAGGCAGCAGTGCGACTTGCTCTCATGGACTGTAGCACAGGGTTGTGCGAGGGAGAGGTGTGTTGTGGGCATTCACTGTCCACGGGACACCTTCCAAATCCACATGGTAGCAGCTCGTGGTCTCAGCACTGACGATCTTGTATATGTCGTCATGAGCTAATGGAGGGAGTCTGAACCTCAACATCAAACATGTCCGTCACCCGCAGCTCTGTTTCTGATAATGGGTGAATCTTTCAAACTTCTTGATGTGGGAAAGGATGGGTCCCTCAAATGCAATGTGAGTTTAAAAAAAAAACCAACTACATTTTTTAATTCATCTGCATGTTTTGTATGGTGTTTTCTCAATACAGTAGTCTTCCTTCAGAGTGATATGTCAGCAGCAAGAGGTTATGAAATGTCTGAACTGAGAAGGATATCTGGACTGTAGCAGATAACTTCACCTCATGAATCTGGTTTTATGTGTTTTTGTCTCCAGCATATTTATGTATTTCCCCATGACTATTATTTCAGATCATACAAGTCCTTTCCTAGTTTGTTTTCCTCTCTCTTAGTTGTTTAGGTTCTTTTTTCAAGTTCAAAAATTTATACATACTCAGTTTATTTTAGCAGATCTTTTAATTAATTCCTAATTAAGAGACTGGTAATAGCTTGCTGTAAATTTTAATTGGCCTTGCTTTCCATTTGACATTAGTGAGTCTACTTTCCCATACAATTAAACCTGCCTTAAGTGACCACTCAGGGGACCAGACAAATCTCTGATTTAATGTAAATGGCTTTAAAGAAATAAGATACAGCCTCCACTGCAAGGAGCTAACAGCTGGGTTCAAATTAAGCATATCAGTGAGTCACGAATAGTATGGGAGCTGGAGATGCTGTAAAAGTTTTAAGGACCTTGTCATATTTTCAGTCACTGCGTTTTGAGGAAGGACTGGAAGTCTGCTTGCTGCTCTTAAACACTGTCATCAGAAGCTTTCAGTTTTTATTTTTCCCTTTGAATGTTGTTGCATATACATAGAAAAGAGAAAAAACAAGTGACAAGACTCCTTACAGTTGCAGAGACGATGACTTCAAAATTAAGAATTGCACAGCTAAGATTTTGCTGGCATTGAGTATGGCAGCAGTCAAAAAAATTGCATGTGTGCCTTTAATTAGGGGCTGTATCACAATCAATATGCACAAGGTGGTCAAATGCAGTTTGCACGGGTGACCTCAGCTCTGGCATCTCCCAGCTTCTCAGTGTCTCGCTCAGAAAACCTGCTGCTGACTTTTATCATGATTTGCTGTGTATCAGAGAATCATAGAATCATAAAATGTTTAAGCTTGGAAAAGACCTCTAAGGTCATTGAGTCCAACCGTCAAGCCAACACTACCGTGTCTACTAAACCATGTCCTGAAGTGCCACGTCTACATACTTGGAACACCTCCAGGGATGGCGACTCCACCAACTCTCTGGGCAGCCTGTTCCAATGCCTGACCACTCTATCAGTGATGAAGTTTTCCCTAATATCCAATCTAAATTTGTCCTGATGCAACTTCAGGCCATTCCCTCTTGTCCTATCGCTTGTTACTTGAGAGAAGAGACCAACACTCTCCTCACCACAATGTCCTTTCAGGTAGTTATAAGGAGCAGTAAGGTCTCCTGTCAGCCTTCTCTTCTCCAGACTAAGCCACCCCAGCTCCCTCAGCTGCTCCTCATAATTTCTTGCAGGACCCCTGTTGCACTGGTGCTGCTGCCCAGCAGCATCCCAGTAGCAGCCTGGCCATCTTGAGTGAGGGAGTCCTGGTAAAGACATGTAAACCGTACTAGGGCGAGTGCAAGAGGGCTCTTGATGGTAGCACTGGTGAAGTACTGGACTGGCCTTCCTAAAGGTGAACGTTCACATCGCTACCGAGTCATATCGTTACTAGTAGCTGACTTGAAGACCAAGATCATGCCAGCAGAGAGGGAGATGCCAACAGGCAGACTGTTTGCTAAGTTTCAGCAGCCAAGACATGAAGCCAGTTTCTAAGCTTGTTTGGGGAGAGATTTTCAATGTGTTTTAATGTGTTTTCTTTCAAAAAAATAATCCAACACTCCTGCCCTTCACTGTGTTTGGAGTTGGAATAGTGATCAATAATACTTTGTGCAAGCTATTGTTCCTAATTCTTTGAAAGGAGAGCATGTGTAGCAATTTAGTGTGTACCATTTTACAACAGAAAATATTTTTATATGAACTAATGTTTTTATTGTGGGCAATCAAAATAAGGAATTTAATCAAGTAATTCACAGTAAATGTGGTCAAAAGCACTCCTATATGTGTGCTCAAAGAAGAGGAAAATACATGAAATATTTTCTAGTGTGAAAAAAATGTAAAGAAAACCAAATGGAATAAAAACCACAGAAAACATTTCATCAGTGTGCTGAAACAGTAATAAAAAATAAAATACTTTCACTGATCCTAGAAAACATTGAAACACTGAGAAAAATACAGGCTTCAGTGGAGTCTGCAATTCTCACAGGTTCTTGTAAGTATAGTTATAGTTTTCCTTCTTTCAGTGAGTGGTGCAGGACAAAGGAGAGCAGGGATGTAGGCAGTAGCAGAGGCAGAGTTCATACCTTCACAAATATGAAATTAGCCATGCTGTATTCATGGAGGAGTTCTGTGGACATTGGTCTTCATCAAATACTGCAGGACTGAGGGCTGTGGCATGATGCCACGGAGCACCTCCTGCAGTCTGAGGGCTCTTTGCGCTTGGCCCCTCCGTCTCCTGCGGAGAGGTGACGGTCACAGTCCTGCCTGTGGCCAGGAAGGCAGTTGAGGACTGGAGGATGTGGTGTTCCCTGGCCAGCATTGTGCTTGTACAGCCAGCATTGAGTGGAAGCATTAAAGCAGGGGAATTTGGGGTGATGAAAGTCATTTTTTATCAGCAAACCTTGGCACTATAGATCAGGCAAAGAGGAAAATCCAACTTGGTTTGAGAAGTGAGATCATGTTCCTACTCCTTCTGCCTTTGAAAAAGAAATCCAAACTTCTGTGTGACCCTACCTTGAAAAAGTGATTTCAGCATCTCCATTTTTCCTGTTTTCTTTAGCTTTGCTTAGCAAAAATGTTTGCTGAATTCAAGCAGAATTTACAAAGAGTTTTAAGTCAATCAAAACTACATTTTCTGGAGGACAAATGATGTGTCAGAAATAATTTCCTGGCCATACTCTGGATCTGTTGTCTGCCATTGGGCAAGTTGTTTACCTTCTTGCTGCTTTTCTTAAGCTGACTGGCAACACATCATATTTCTTAATAGCTTACAAACGAGTCAAATCAAAAAAACATTTTTAATTTGGCAAACCAATTACAAATAAGCTTTTGCATTATCTGAATGGCTCTAAAGCCAACCCACATGTTTCTAAGCGATTTGTCTAGACAATGGGTGAGTCAAGCCTTTTATCCATTCTGTTTTATACAATAGTCAGTTTTGCTCAGTTAAGATTTCACTTTACTAAATTGAACGCCTTTCATTACTATGTGCTGTTAATTTAACATTGTAGTGACATTTTGCATACTAATTCACTTTGCTCAGGCTAGAGTCATAAGCCCATTTGAACAACACGATACGTACAACACAGATTCATTGTACGTACTAGTAGTATCCTCAAAGATAAGATTACAGAATCCAAGATATCCCATTCAGGGGGAAAGAAAAAAAAAAAAGCTGAGAAGATGCAAGGAAATTCAGTGATGAATGGGAAACGTTGCTGCAAAGATCTTTCTTTATTACCATTCTGTGGCATTTTCAATTGCTCTGTCCCGATGAGTAACGAGGACTTCATTGCTTTTGCTAAGCTTCACTGCGAATCACTGCTGTGATTAACGCAGGTTAGTCTCAGGACAGGCAGGGGCTCCCCCGGTTCTGGCAGTGGGAGTGGTTCAACTATCTCCTGTAGTTACAGGGACTTCTCCTGGGTCACCTTGAGAAAGAAGTGCCTGCCGATGCCAGCAATGATGTCAAAATTTCCCTTAATGGAAAACACCTCCCACATCCTCTAGCCCCAGTTTTAACTCATCAGTCCTCTCTAATTTTTTCTTTAGGCTTCTGTGCACAGGTCGTGAGACTGGGCAGCGACAGGGCATACAGCTGAAAGACTAACCACCCACCCGGGTGGGATATCCAGTGTCACTTTTTGTCACAATTCACTGGGATGTGTGCCACAAATGAGCATAAAAACTCCTACCCCGACAGAAAATTTGCAGTTACGCTAAAGATCAGGGTCGAAACAATGGTGCTTCCTGCTCTTCAAACCTAAAGTCTTGCCCAATCATGCTAAATACTCTAGTATTTAGCTAGTCTTATCAAAAATAGCTAGTCTTATCAAAAATAGCTCAAATCTCTAATGAATTTCTCCAGATTTCCTTTAGTTTGCAGCAATCGTGGATACTATCACACATCTGGAGTCAGGCACTCTTTGCAAACATCTCCATAAATGTGACCACAATACATAATTATCAGTTCTTATGCATCCAAATGGTAGGGGAATTAATTACCTATATTTAAAATCGGGCTTTGCAGCTTCTGGATGAAGATTTAAAAGCAGATAGCAATGTCTCATCATAGGAGGTTTACCCTTAGCTTATTTGAGAACAGACCTAGATACCAGTAACACCATAAATATTCTAAATAATCTATTCACAATGAATACATGGCTAGATTCTTCCCTCGTGTTGGTCTTAAACTGGTAGTGTACTGAAGGCAAAATCAGGTAATGCGTGTTTTATACATTTTGCAATAAATTACTGATGTATATGCACAAAGAAATAAATGAACATGCCACCTAGCTGGGGAACTACGACCCTGCTCCCCAGCTTCACGGTCTGCTTGAGATTTCTGTTTCAGAGCTTGTGACAAACCATTTACTAATCAACCATTTACTATTTTTTCTTCACTCATTGTTTGTAGTCTACTTTTTTCTTGACAGGATTAATAACAATTAATTTTAACTAGACCCATACAGAATATTTTCTAGGCATTTATGATATTCTGACATTTCATTGAGATACAGGAAGAAGAAAATAGTAATCTATATTTTAAAATTTTCCTTGCAACAGCATGTCAAACAAATCTAAATATAGGACACCCAAATCTTTAGTTTGGCAACACTGAAATTTTACATTGTGAAAAAGTTCATACACTGTACACTAAATATAACATTCTAATATTGTGTTATAAATACAACACTGTTAGTGCCATAGAAGGCCAAAATAAAAATAATTTAAATGACAAACCACAATTAAACATTTTAGCTACAGAAGTAAATATATTTTAACACTATGAAAACAGTTTCTTTCAACATGAGGGTGTATCTCAATTAAGTGTTTTTATTGTAAATTTTGGCAACTTTCAATTTAACTGAACTACATTTATCTGACATCAATCCCTTTCTGTCAAAAAAAATTATCAGTTCTATTTCCAGTTTACAACACCAGTAATTCTAACGCTCACAAGATTCTTCATATTTCTTTGCCAGACTCTTTCTTAGAAATTAGAAATGACAGATGGGATTTGTGAGAGAAAAGGATACTTTCTGAACATACAGCCCAAGGGCAAGAGGAAAAGTCAGCATCCTCCGCACGGGTTTTTGCTAGCTATTGCCTTTGTTTTCTCTGTAGCCCCTCTCATCTTATTAAGCCTGAACACTCTTCAACTGCTCTCAGTGTGTACATTTTTCAAAAGGAAAGGATGTCCTTAATAAAACCTTTGGGAAGCCCAGGGGTGTAATGAAAGTGCTCTTTACATTAATCAAACAGTAACAAAGCGGATCCATCCACCGTGCATGGGCTCAGATCTCCAAAGCAGTCGAAAGTCCAATGAAAATAATTTGGTTTGTGCCAGTATTTGCATGTAATGAAAAATACCATTAGGGTCTTAGAAGGAGACCTTTTTCTGATCCAACCACAATGAGTTTCTAGTTTCAGCACTGTAATATTAATATCTATTATTTAAAGTATGCAAATGATACAATTGTAAGCGAAGTGCAAAAACTGAGATACCTCACACGTGACACATCTCTATATGTTAAAACACTCCATATGTTGAAACACCTTGTACATCAGTTTATTTTTT
Source organism: Psophia crepitans (assembly GCA_013399095.1). NCBI lineage: Eukaryota > Metazoa > Chordata > Aves > Gruiformes > Psophiidae > Psophia > Psophia crepitans. Next base: position 175,544 of record VWZZ01005023.1, read on the forward strand.
ATGGGAACATCTGAATCTCTGAGTGTCTGACACACCAGAAGGCTGTGACATTCCACGAGATCTGGACAGGCTAGAGAATTGAGCAGAGAGGAGCCAAACGAAATTCAACAAGGGCAAGTTCAGGGTCCTGCACTTAGGGAAGAACAACCCCAAGCACCAGTACAGGTTAGGGGTTGACCTGCTGGGAAGCAGCACTGCAGAGAAGGACCTGGGAGTCCTGAAGGACAAGAAGCTCTCCATGAGCCAGCAGTGTGCCCTCATGGCCAAGGCTAACGGTGTCCTGGGCTGCATCAAGAAGAGCATGGCCAGCAGGTCGAGGGAGGTTATCCTCCCCCTCTACTCTGCCTTGGTGGGGCCACAGCTGGAATATTGTGTCCAGTTCTGGGCTCCCCAGTTCAAGAAAGACAGGGAACTAATGGGGAGAGTCCTGTGGAGGGCTACAAGGACAATGAGGGCGCTGGAGCAACTCTTGTATGAGGAAAGGCTGAGAAAGCTCGGTGTATTTATCTTGGAGAAGATTGAGAGGAGATCTTGTCAACACTTATAAATACCTAAAGGGTGGATGTCTAGAGGAAGGGAGCAGACTCTTCTCAGTGATGCCCAGTGCCAGGACAAGGGGCAGTGGGCACAAACTGGAACACAGGAAGTTCCGCCTCAATATGAGGAAAAACTTCTTCACTCTGAGGGTGACAGAGAGGCTGTGGAGTCTCCTTCTCTGGAGATATTCAAAACCCGCCTGGACACAATCCTATGCAGTTTGCTCTGAGTGATCCTGCTGTAGCAGGGAGGTTGAACTAGATGATCTCCAGAGGTCCCTTCCAACCCCTACTAGGCTGTGATTCTGTGATCTCTTGGAAACGTATTTCTTCTGCAGCGCCACAGCAAAATGGTCCACCACCCCTGCATATCAGTTTAGTAATATGTATCGGGCTTGGAGTGTATTTAAAACTCTGTCTGTATTCATTCCTCAATGTACACTTTGACTATCAGCAATTTGAATGCTGCTGTTAATTCCTCAGATCTCTTCTTTTCCAAATTTGATTGCGAAGAAGTTGGCACTTGCTGGGTTTTTCAACTAAAAATCTAACATACCATCAAAATGGGTGATTTTTGACAAACTTGTAAAATATGTAATCATTGCACACACATAGTGTGCAGTTCTTTAACTGAGTCCTTACTTAAGTTAATAACAATCTTGCTGTATTCCACAAGAATTCCATATGGGGTTACTTGCTGATGATAGTAAACTGGTTTTCAAAGCTTCCAAATGATCATTTCAAAAAGCAGGTAAAAACATTCTGCAGACTCTAAGTGCAGACTATAAACACAAACGGGTCCTGACAGCAATTCGGCTGGACTTGCTGCATATTTCAAATAACTACGAAAGTGACATTCCCTTAACTGTTCACCATAAACTCATTGCAAAGACTTTTCACAATTTAAATACAGGAAATTATTGCAGTCATTTTGCTCTTTTTCCTGCTCACAAATAGCTTACAAGCTGACCCTGGTTTTCTTCAAATCTATTCAATACCTCTGCTTATTATCTATCTGTATTATAATTATGCACACAGACATAATTGAATCCTTTTTTTTTTTTTTAATGTAGTTGGGAAATTATTCCAGCAATGAGCAAGAAACAGTCAAGAATGCATAGCAATCAAGAGCAGGGACAGGATGTTTATCCACATGGGTACCTGTAATATTTTTTTGCATGAATACCAACTATTTCTTCAGCTTGGAAACCAAACGCATGTGAGTGTGTGTCTGCAAGTAGCAAAAAGGAGATGTATGGGTGATTCCAGTGGCTCTTTGTAGTCAAACAAATGTGGATAAATAAATGTCCCTTAGCCCAGCACTGACACTACACATTTTAGATGTGTTGAGTCATTAGAAATTCCAGGTCGTGAGGATGAATGTGAAATACCCACCTGAACCTGCCCCTGGGACAGCACAGTACCCCTAAGGACGCAGCCTGCCTCACACGCGTTGCTGGGCTTGTGATCCAGCTCTGCGGGGTCCAGCTCCACAAGGACTCCTGTTTCACCCCTGTTCCCCATTTAAAATGGATGTCTTGTGTCACTCTGGTGGGATAGGTTAGCCTTGGGGTGTATATTCTGTGTCACCGTGATGCTGTGGCTCAGACTGCCACATCTGCTCTGCGCACTCACGGAACAAGGCAGGCTCTGCCCGGGAAGGAAACAGAAACCGCTGTTTTCCTCTTGCAGGTAAGAAGGATGGAGGAAGGAAGGAGGCTCAGCCCAGTGTGCAGGTCCTTTGACAGCACCTAGAGTCCAAAACAGGTTTGCTGCTGAACTCACCATCGCCCTCCCCACCCATGCCTCCTTCCTCCGTTCCCAGAGGCTCCCAGAAAAAGTCATCGCAGCTGCCTGCGGAAGGAAAAAATCACCAAAATAAACACTGCTCCCACACATCTCTCATCTGCCTTCCCACACTGTTGGCATGAGGGAAAGGATTTTTCTTTTGTCGCATTTGGAAAGCTTTTTTCTTTTTTAAATATGTAAGGTTTGATATTTACTGTCAGCTGTGGGATTTTCAGTTGAATAAAATAGTGTCTTTGTTGGGGACCTATAAATAACCTCATTGATTAAGTGAAAAACATGAAGTGTATGTTTTATCCTTCTCAAAATCTGTACACTCTTTATCATTAGGTGAACAGATTTATTCTATCTGGATTTACCAGTGTATTTCCTAGTGTGTGTGTGTAGGCTCTCATGTAGAAAAACAGAAAATAAAAGTTAGGTAGAATAGAAGAGCTTTATTTTTCCAGATTAAGCTTGAAAAGTTTTTCTCCCTTAAGAATATAAATCCATTTATTTAGTAATTTTTTTGTTTTTTTTTCTCAGGTTATATGTTCTAATTCTAGCAGTATTTTGGAAGGAAATCTGGTGGTGTACAGACATTAGCATAATAATATAGCTTTATTTCCTAAATCCTCTCTGAAAATTCAGGTGTTATAGTCTCAGCATTTCTACAGTATCACAATATCCCCAAGCACACCACAGAATTTCATATACCAACTCCTAGCTAGAAAAAGGACATTGAGTGCCCGGCACTGAGGGCCATCAGAAAGGTACCGTTAGCTGAGGCATTGTATGCTAAAGCTCTTTTGGAAAGAAAGTTAAAAAAAAAAAAAATCATTAATCTTTGCTAAATAAAATGTTGCTGCCGTGGCCAGTGCCTCTCTCTTTCATTCAGTTTCTTTATCAGATCATAAAACTTTACGATATTTCTGTTATCTTGCCCTGGACTGTGGGGCATGCTGTAAGTAAGAGGGGAAATGTTGACTGTCCTTTGCAATTGTTCATGCAGCAGCAGCTTTGAGTGTCCTGCCACTGCTAACACATCCATCTATTCCTGGGCATGGACTCAAAATCCTGCCAAACTAGGAACTGAGAAGTGAAAATATTTCCCTTTTCCTGTTTCATGGTCTTTGGTTTTGCCCCTTCAACATGCTTCCCCTTGTCAAATGGAACTTGCCCTGATTTAAAGCTGAGAGGATGCTCTGAAGAAGAATCCCATTACCCAGAGGAACCACACTACATATTTTTACCATTACACTTCCCCTCCTGGTTAGGAGTATTTTAGCCACATTGATATACAAGCACTGCTCCACATTTGAGCAGAGATACTCTGATATAAAGCTGCTTATTACCAGGATGACTTGCCCTTCTCATACAGCAAGTGTTCTTTTATAATGATAAGGTTGCAGAAGGGGAGCAGCAGTGCCATTGGCAGTACCAAGTTTTAATCCTGGAAAATGCTGCTTGATGGCTACTTATTAAACTCATCTATAGTAAAGAAAAACTAATGAGATGACACCTTAGTTTTTGACATTAATTGGGATTTGTTTCTAAGAACTGCTACTTTGATCTCAAACTCAGCACTTGGATAGAGCATCTGTCAGCTCACTGTCCCCACCACATCACTTGCTCAGAGTCAAGCACAGTAACAGCTACATAAACGAGCACATGGCTTAAATATGCTGAGTTTTCCTGGCTCACTTATGGGAGAATCTTCTTTTGGCACTTTGCTAGCTCTCGTTCCAGGTGGGCCCACATAGAGCTGGATGTGCCAGGTCTGCACTCAGGCTTGCTCTCACTGTTCTCCTGCAAGCCAAGGACATGATTTATCTATGCAGACCTTCACCTCTGGCTTTTGCATCCTGCTTCATTTTGCATGAAGGTGCCAAATTTGTGTGCACTGGCTTGAGGACCCAGCATTGCAAGTGGCAGCAAAGTCTCCAAAGACACTTGTTCATGCTCAAGATGGGGGCAGAGGATGGTAAGAACAAGAACAGTGAGGAGATGTCTGCAGCTGCACCATGCCCTTAGCATACAAAAAAGGCATTTTGCCTTATCTGCCAGCCCCAGCTTTACAGTCTCTGGCGGCCACAGGAACAGATCAGTAGAAATTTGCGGACAACTGAGATTCTGCTTCAATGCATCACCACACATGTATGTTTTGGCAGAAGAAGGTCTTTATACTGGTCTGTAATGATAAAGTGAGAGAAGGCCAGCTAGTCCTCTATGGGGCCCATAGTGTAAACAGCAGAAATACTGCGTGCTGTATAGCAGACTTCCACGTGCCTCTGGTGAAGTCCACCCTGGTGACCTAGACACAACTGTCATGTTGAGGCTAAAATAAACTTATTCTGCAGGTAGGCTTGCATGATGAATTGTGTGTTTGTAAATACTACTCGGAGCCTGGATGTTAAAATCCCTGTATAGAAAAAACAGCTAGTTATAGTAAGTTTATGGATAAGCAGTATCCAAAGCCAATGACTTAACGTGGATTCATGTCTATGCCATGTCCGTTTGGTTCTCTTTAGGGGCAGGTACAGAGCAAAATTTCCATCAATCCTACATCACGAGGAAACTGCTAATAACTAAAAGAAAAACTTAGCCCAAGAGAGTTGCTGGTTACATGTGTCCAAAGCATCTGGCTATGTTCATGATAAAGAGATGAGACTCCAAGCAAGAATGAGCAGAAAAATAAAAGCTATCTCAAGTGCTTAAACCAGTTCCTTAACGAATATATCTCATCTCTTTGGTGCTCTAAAAACTTTGCTTCTAGCCAAAATGGAAAGGAAACAATCAATTCAGATTCACTGTCAAGTTATAGACAATAAAGTCTGATGAAACCTTAGAGATGCTCACCCAAACTGATCGACTTGTTTTATTCAGGCATCTCTTACAGCTGTGTTTAGTGCCTCTGTGTTTACAGGGCATCAGTCACTGCGATACTGTAGGCTGGCTGAAAACCAAAGACAAGGAGTGTTTGAAATAGGTATTTCCATTAAAATGAAAAGTTGTTTTGTTTGTCCTCCCAGCTGGCTCTGAAAAATCTTAGCAAACTGCCTCAGCTGTAGTACCTGTGCTTCACCTCCTGGGAGACAGTTACATTACAGATTCTTTTTTTTTTTTTTTTGCTAGACTTTTCAGTTTCCCAGGCATATTGCCATTTTCTGTTACTTACACACAAATGCCTCTGTAAAAACCCTATTCTCCAATCTTAAACTCCTTCGGGCTGCATGAGAACTTTAATTCCAAATTTCAAAAAGCTGCTACACAAAAGCTGTTGAATTATTCAGAACCACGTGTAACCAGTATAAGTTCTCTAAGCTCTGCCTAGTTTAATTGAAGGTAAATCCCAGCAGATATCGCAATTACAATGGCAGAGTAAATAGGAAGAGTTAAACAACTTGTTTATAGAAGATAAATTAAAAAAAAACCCCTTCTGTAGATAACTATTCCCCTACATTTATATCACAACATTCACTGTTGGGTGGTGGTGCAGCCCCTCGGGCCACCCCGAGATGTCAGGATTAGCCCCATGGTGCTGCTATCTTGCATACAAGGGCAGTGACTTGGGCATCATCAGGCACTCTGGCCACACCTGGGTCACCTGCTGCCTGGACGGTACATCAGGATGAGCCACGGTGCTTTGGGAAATACTTCCAGTCTGCTGCTTATCTTGCACACAAGTGCAGGAGCCTGGAGCCAGGGTGGCCAGACACCCCCTGGCCACACCTCGGCCATCTGTTGCCTGAATTGTCCACCAGAATGGCTCAGCAGGAGTTGTGGCCAGAAAAGAGAATCCTGACCGAAGCCAGTCATCCCAAGATCCCCTAAATAGCTGTCCAAGAGTGAGATCCTTTGAGCTCTCTGGGACCACAGCAGGCTGTGCGACCCAGGATCTGCCCCGAGCTGGGACACCTCTCCGGGCAGATTTTGTGGGGATGGAAAGACCGTCCATCCATGATTTCACAAGGACTCAAAGACGTGATTTTGCAATGTTCACCAACTGCCCGCTGATGAATGCTGCTGAAAATTGAGTAACTCATGCTGTAAATTTCAGGTGACCCTTGCCATTCTTGAATCTTTAACTAAGTCACTATTTTGATTGTAACAAATTCCATTGAATCCCTCTGTGAAATTGGCTGATGATTAAGTGCTGTTAATAATTTTACAATACAATATTGTGATATATCTCAAAAATATTAATAAACCCTAAATTTCTGTTAAACCAAAACCATGTAACATAATCTTATACGTGATAAGTTACCTAAATTCTTGCTGTTACTTTAGAACAATCTATGCCATCACATGCAGAACCAATCTTTATGACAATCTAGCAGGAATAGATGGTTAATTCATGGCTAGCTTGACAGCACAAGAAATTCGATGAGTTATTGTTTGTCTGGTGCCTGATCCCCCCGTGGCATAAAGAAGCAGGAAGCATCTGCCTTATGAAATATTCTCAGTTTGGCTGTGTTGCGACTTGGAAAGATCATAGAATCAATCAGGTTGGAAAGGACCTTCAAGATCATCAAGTCCAACCGTCAACCTACCACCACCGTGCCTACTAGACCATGTCCTGGAGTGCCACGTCTACACATTTTTTTAATGTCTCCAGGGACGATGATTCAACCACCTCTCTGGGCAGTCTGTTCCAACACCTCGCTACTCTTTCTGTGAAGAAGTTCTTCCTAATATCAAATCTAAACCTCCCCTGATGCCACCTGAGGCCATTCCCTCTCATCCTGTCCCTTGTTACTCGGGAGAAGAGACCGACACCCTCCTCACTACAACTTCCTTTCAGATGAACCTACTCAGGGATTATACAGTGACTCTGCCAGATACAAGACACAGGGATACATCTGAATTCAGGATGCTCTTTTGCAGACCACCTCTGTCAGTGTCAAGAGGGACTGTGGGACTTTTCTGTGTCATTGGCCAGGCACTGGGGGGCAATATTTATGTCCCAAAGCACAGAAGCCAGAGAACCATGAACCAGAGAACACAGCTGACCGTGAAGAACAGCTATGAGTGTTACCATCAGAAAACTCACTGAACAAATAAAACTTCTAACAATTGCCATAAGCAAATATTAGAAGCAAAAATCTCTCAAAAAATGTAAAGCAAATGTTAGAGTATGCTGAGTGAAATGAAATATTCATTCACGAGCACTTCCGATCCCATTTCCTGGGATGTTTGAATGAGCAATGGCTTATTCATTCAGCTCCTGTGCAAACTTCGACCAACACAAAGAGTTGCCTTCTTCCAGTGTCATTCATGCAGGTGTCAACTGAATGGCAGAACTGAAAGAGTGCTCAGGCCATAGATAGAAGAGTCAGGCCACCTTCACAAAATGAAATTAATTTGGGCTAGGAAGTGCCTTCTCACACTGCTTTGAGAAGATGGCATAGAGGCCTCATGATCCCAAAGCAGACTAGGAAAGAAATATTCATACCCTGTTTCTCTGCTTGCAGGATTAGTGGAGGGATTCTCTACTGATTTACTTGCATACCAAAGCAGAGTGGCCTTTTCTAACTCAGATGTCACAATGAGAAGTTAAGTTGGGTGAAGCTCCGCCAACTCTTTGACTGACCATCCCTCACTTGTATTCAGTTTCAAGCAGAAGGACATGATTTGTTTGTCCACACGTGTGATTTTCTTGCCACACACAGGCACCTGAAGCCATTTTAGATGCTCTGTTTCATCCTGCTTGATATCCAGGTGCCAGAAAGGCACAGATCTCCCAATGGCACTGTGTCATCTTAGCCAACCTCATGTCAATACTCCAGATGTCCTTGGATTCCCTTGTGCTGGCAATAGAAGCAGCCCCCTGTTTACATAAGTTATGCAATCCCATAAGAGGACAGAAACCCTACTGGTAGCTTAAGTGATCTTTTATAAAGCTGCAATTTCAAATTCTTTATATTAGAAGCATTAAACCGCATTCACGCTAAACCATTGTTGCAAGTCAAGGAGCTAAAATATAAATGGATTTGCCCAAAATATTTATTAGATGATCTCAAATTCATAAAGCATCTATGAAATCTTAGAATCATAGAATGAATTGGGTTGGAAGGGACCATAAAGATCATCTAGATCCCTGCCATGAGCAGGGACACCTTCTACTAGCCCAGGTTGCCTAAAGCCCCATCCAACCTGGCCTTGAACACTGACAGGGATGAGGTGGGGCCTCCACAGCTTCTCTGGGCAACCTGTTCCAGGGCCTCACCACCCTCACAGGGAAGAATTTCTTCCTAATATCTAATATAAATCTCCCCTCTTTTAGTTTAAACCCATTACCCCTTGTCCTGTCACTCCCTGCCCATGTAAACAGCCCCTCTCCAGCTATCCTGTAGGCCCCCTTTAGGTACTGGAACTTTTATGAACAGCTTACAAGCAGAGGGAGGCACTCATTTCCTGATGTCTTGGAAAGAAGAGCAGTCAGAAAGAAGAGTGTAGAAGAGAAACAGAAATGCTAGTCATGTCTCAGTGGTTTGTGAAAAAAATAAAAAAAAAAAAACAAAACAAAAAACTGGATGGTGTATTTCCTTCTTTGAAGGATGCTCTTGCCCTATAAGGCGCAAGATTTCATACAGTCTGGTAGGGGGCACTACTGCTAAGATCTACAGGTTTGTAATGAAGGAGAGAATTCCCCATGCACTGAAAATTTGGATGTATGTTTCTGATAAATAAGTGGTAATGGATGTAAGCAAGATTTGGAATACACTGAGTAACTGAAATGAATGCAGAATGGATTATTGCTGCCCATTGACAATTTAGTTGTAATTTAAGTGATGAGTCAGGGATGAAGGGCAGGACTGGAATTCAGAAATCCCCTTCCATACAGGAGAAATGTAGACATCATTTTGGAGCAATATTTGACAATAAAAAATACATTTTTCATAGTCTTCTTTTTCCCCATCTGAAGAATTCAGTGAATGACATTTTCTTCATCTCAGTTGATGCCCTGGGCTGCACAGAGATAGGGTAAAATTGTTGGGGTTATTTATTAGAAACTGGTTTTAGTCATTTCCAGTTAGTAAGAGCTAAAAGTCATGCTTTCCAAAGTGTGTTTTTTGTGGAGAGTTAATGTTTTCTTTTGAAAGACTGTAATTCTGCACTAATAAGTATTTTTATCTGAAATAATGCTATAAGTCAGTCCTATTGGCCAGAGCTATGAATATATTGCTGACATTAAAATCATGGCTATCTATTATCACCCATACCAGTACTAGAACCACATGTGAAGTCACATACATTGGCATAGTAGCGACACTTAACTGTATGGAGTTGCATCATTGGATGAGACAGAAACACGGTATCCAGTGTTTTCAAATACATGTATTTAAAGGTAGGTGTCTAAAATACTTATCTAGACAGAGCAAAGATCCAATTATGAGTGGTCTGTCACTGACATCTCCTATTCTAATTAGGAGATCGGACTGCTTTTACCAGACTGCCAAAATATGAGGTTAAACATTCAGTTTCACGTACTTGGGTACCAAGACTTTGGCTTCTGTCTGATTCCCTTCTGCACAAGCAAATAGCTTTACCTCCTTCTGTAGCTTTATATAAGGATTAAGAGGTACAAGGAAAATAAAGGTGCAAGGCTCATGTTTACGAGCTAGATCACTAGCATGTCTAACCTGATAGCTTTTTAAAATCACATATAAACACTTCCCCATCCAATTTTCTTATCTGCATTAATATATTTATGTTTAAATGTAAATACCTGCATTTGTAAATACACATGTTCTCTCACCTTGTACAAGTGCTGGAAATGCTCCCATACATTGCAGAGGAGTACAGTATGTGGGTGGCAATTTTCTCCAAACATTTTATCAGGCAATTTTCAGACAGCTTGGATTATGGATTTTCTTACCTAGCTAAAGAACAACAACAATAGTGCTATTAAAGCTATTAAAAGATAATAGCTGATACCTACAGAGCTGGAGAGGGCTGGGAAGGTGGGAGAAAAATGATTCTGGTTTAGGCAACTGAGCCTAATCCTGTAACGTGCTAAGCTACCCCCGCTCTTGTTTCAGTAGTGGAAACAGCTCGGCACGTTGCAGCCCAGACTGGCTGTGGTAAATGGGCATAAATTTCGGTTATTGGTACCTGATCACTAAGACATGATTGGCTGCAACACGTCTAGGGAATGGCCCTGGGTTAGCGGTCTCAGAAACCCAAACGTTATCTATCCTAGGAAAGTAAGGGAAACATGCTGGGTGCAGACAGGTTGGTGATGGCTCACCCCACAGATCCCTGTCCCTGCAAGGATGGGTACGGAGCAACTCAGCTGCCTGCATGGGCTGACACCAGCCTGGCCATGTTAACCTGAGCGCTGAGCAGCTTTTGCACGATCTTTTGCACTTGTTTGGAAAACAAGTCTTATGAGGAGCAGCTGAGGGAACTGGGGTTGTTTCACCTGGAGAAGAGGAGGCTGAGGGGAGACCTGATTGCTCTCTACAACTACCTGAAAGGAAGTTGCAGTGAGGAGGGTGTCGGTCTCTTCTCCCAAGTAGCAAGCGACAGGACAAGAGGGAATGGCCTCAGGTTGTGTCAGGGAAGGTTTAGGTTGGATATTAGGAAAAACTTCTTCACAGAAAGAGTAGTGAGGTGTTGGAATGGACTGCCCAGAGAGGTGGTTGAATTGCCATCCCTGGAGACATTCAAAAAACGTGTAGACGTGGTACTCCAGGGCATGATCTAACAGGCATGGTGGTGTTAGGTTGACGGTTGGACTTGATGATCTTGGAGGTCCTTTCCAGCCTTAGTGATTCTATGATTCTGTGATTCTAATCTGGGACATCTGCATGGACTTACCCTTTCAGTTTGTTGTTCTCTGTGACATTCTTCTCTCACACTGATCTACTGCCGGTAACTGAAGTATAGATAGAAGTGGTTACCCCATGATCACAAAGGAAAGTAGCCATGATCATATAGAAAAGTAATGAGAACTAGATCCCAATCCCCCAGGCCTCTGGCTTAAGCAAGAGAGGGCCTTATTTCTAACTATTCATTATTATACTTATAGAAGATGATACCTAGTTATCAGACATATTAGTGACGAGTAAAGAAATCACAAATTTGCCAGGGAGGCTGGCAAGTAAAAGAAACTGGTTTTGTTTGTGGTTTATGATAAAGGAAAAAATAGTTTCCTACTTCTGTTTATTAAAATAATGAAGAACATGGGTCTGAGGAAGTGGGGGCATGAAGTGAAAATGTTGGTTGTGAGTAGAACTTGATCAAGAGCAAAAGGAAAGTGCCCTGCTGTATTTTTCAGCTAATAAAGCCATTACACACTTCAGCCTAGAAATAGCTTGTCCATAGCTTCTCAAATTCTGCAGTTAAAACTAGGAGCTTAGTGCAGTTTCTTGCATAAGGGCATCTAGTGTTTCTTGAGATGACCAAGGGCACTCCTCTTGGCGCAGTCCTGAAGGACCTAGGTCTTGGGTCTCTGTCACACCTACAGGCCATGCATAGGTCTCAGACATCCTCACACCAATGTCTGGCAACTGAGTGTAGCCCTAAGAATGGGCCTGATGGATCCTTCTTCCAGTTTCACTACAAATTTTCTCTGGGACTTGGATTGAACTCTTAATTCTTATAAAGGCACCCAATTTCCCATTAACTTCTGTGGGATCATTGATTCTTAAAGGGGAAGAGTTTCTTATGGAGGGATTCAGCCAGCCTAATTTAGATACCTTATCTGTGCCTGCATTTTACATGCCTAGTGAATCAGTCCTCCAGAAATCCAGGCAGACAGGATCTTCCTTTGAAGACATCTCACCACTGACTGTATAGGAAATATCAGACCTTTTTTTAGGATGACTGGTTTGATTTGGTATTTAAAATGTAGCACATTAGATGTCTGCAGTTAGATCGACTGGATTTCATCATTTAAGTATCTGGATGTGAACTGTATAATTTAAGTTTTAAAAACCAAGATGCACAGACTTTGTGGTTAACTTGTACATGCATTTCTGAGCAGGCTGTATGCAACTGTGGAAGCTGTATGTCCAAAGGTCCATTTGAGCACATGCAGCCACTTGGCAGTGAGTGGAATTTATGGCAGACCATTGAAGCTGTTGGCAGTCAGTTACACAGTATAATAATCACATGATTTAATTGCAAGATAAACCAATGTTCAGGAAATACATACATCTTAAGATGGAAAGTGAGTTATTAACTGTAAACTATTATTGCAATTTAAAAACACCACCTGTGTTCATCAACATCATTATTTTTTTCTTCTATCATCCTAATTCAGAAAAATTAGATATGCTTCTGTGTCTGATGGAAACAACATGAAATTTTCAGTGTGCAAAATGACCTGTTCATGAGCAAAGAGCAGACTAAGAGAGTGCAGCAGAAATGATTCAGTGAATTAGACCAAATAACAGATACATCTGAGAGAACCATGATCTTCCTGGAACATAAGGAAACAAGATGGGATTCAGCAAATAAAACTCCCAGTGTGAATTGGTCTCCTAGCTGTACTTGAAAGTTCAAAAAAGAATATAAAGTCTAAGCTATACTACCTCACCAAAATGTTATCCAGCACTGCAGTAAGCATAGATGAAAGAGTTGGACATTTTATTCTCCATTCTCATATTCAAAGTGGGTTTTCCGCCTGTGCAAATACACTACTTTTCAAAGTCTGTGAGTGGGATTCATCTCACCTAGCTTTAGACATTTGCAATCTCGACAGCTACATCTGAGCCCATCGCCTTTGGCTCACTTTGTACTCAAAGGAGAGCAATAGGTAATCTAGGGTGCAATTCAGCTGTCCTATTTAGGAGGCCTAATTTTAGGCTAAGATGAATCACATTCCAGAAGTGTCTATGTCTCTCCATCAACTAGAACGGGAGCTCAGATGTGAAATTTCTGCATCTTATTTTTTCTCGGTGAACACCGCTTTAGAAACTGAATCTTAATGCTCACAGACTTGATATTATGCTGTGTAAAAAGGGAGAAAAATAAAGTAAAAAGAAAAAAAAAGATAAATAAATCTTGAGGAGACTGGAACAACTTCAGAAGACTGAAGGCAACTTTGAACCTGTCTGGATCAAAAGATAAGCTGGCATTTAGCATCACACTGACAGAAAAGGGAATTCCTCCTGAAGAGCCCTTGGAGGGGATTAGTTTATGCAAAGACTTCCTAGTCATCAGGGAAGCTTCCGACTTTGCCACGCCATCGGTCTCTGAGTTCCCAGGACTGCCAGGAGCAACTCTTCTTCTTTCTGCATCAGTGTGAGCGACAGGCGGGTTTTGGATGAGGCATCAGCTGAACAGAAGAACAAAGGGCATAAACAATCAAAGCCCTTCAGGAGCGCGCTTTGCAAGTTTCCCATAAATTTTTTTAAATTCTTCAATCTAATTGCATCGGCCCAATTTTTGCCCCCAAGTTGCTCCTACCTTAAACACATATAAACAGGAGAACTGGGCCTGTTCTGCATAAGGTTTTTCATGGATGAGTTTTTCACTGTTTGTGGTAGAAAGCTCTGCTTTTTTATCTTCTTCAGGAACACAACACAGAGGAAAATTCTCAGTCAAAGAGAAGGATTGACCATGCTCCCACAGTTGCTGCATGCTGTAACCACCTCTGTGCCTGGAAGGCGGGGAAGGCAGACTATGCTCCACAGCTGGGACTTAGGGAGAACTAAGCACAGCAGAAGCACCAAGCATAGCTTCTCTGGTAGCCAAAAACTATTGAAATGGAAGTGTAACAGATCCTAATCAAGTCCTTTTCTGGATGGGAATGAGGCTAAAGAACAGATTGCTGTCATGAGAGAAAACTGAAAACCCAGAAACTGAATAATTAAGAGAATTTATTCTTTGGCTACAAGCAAGGAGCACTAGTGTCCTGTTGCTGGGTGATTTGTTTCTAAGTGGCAGCTCTGCTCCTGTCTTTACCAGATTATGTCCTTTTTATGAGAAATGGGCAAATATAAGTGATTTTTACAAACCAAGGCATGTATTTGCACTGGCTGTCAGCACTGTAGTTCTAGCTTTTCTGTCCATAACTGTTGAATACATGGCCTGATGTGAAAAATGAATACTGCAACCTCACTGAAGTCAGGGGAACTGAGTCTCTTGCAGTAATAAGCCCAGCTCAAGGAACATCAAAGAAACACTTGACCATCTCAACAAGGCAAACGTTGTCCTTGTGCTTTTCATTCTTCTTTAGCCAAAACATACAAAACTTAGTTCTTCTGACATATAAGGTACAACTATCAGTGATAAATGCCATTCTCTTCATCTTATCTTCTAGGTGGTCTATTCTCTTCTATGACCCCCAATTACAAGTTCCAGTTATTCTGTGGATTGCTGTAAAACTGAACAGTCTCCATATGTTCAGAGCAGCTTGCAATTAGCATACCCTGAACTTAGAAACTGCAGTCTATTAAAAATACGGACATGTGAAAGCATAGCATCTGGAAACCTCCATATGTCCGTCTCACACAGTGGGCTTCGTGCTGGGGTCAAAAGGAGACTCCTAGCTATCCCAGGAAAGATCTTGTGTCTATCACCACTCAGCTACAGAACTTCAGAGAATGTTTATACTTTCTGTAAAACATTGTATTACTTTACACTTACCTTTTATGCTCTTTTCATATGAAAAATATAAAGAAAAAGTAAAGAAAATTTAAAAAGCTAAGGCTTGCTATGTTATAACCACTCAGTTGGATTTCTCAAAACTCAGATGTATTTTGCTATGCCAATTGTCTCATTTTGTGAAGCTTACAGCAAACCAAGGGCCTGTTGGAGACCCACTTCTGCTTAAATGCAGTTTTGTTCTATCCCATAAAAAGTGTAAGGAGAATGCTTTCAAGGGAATATGAAGTAGAGATGAAGATTGGGCTTATATCTCTTCCAAAATGAAAAGTCCTGAAATGGACCACAAAGTTTTCCTCTTTATGTAGCTGCCAAGGCAAAGATGGGTCTCTTTCTTATCCAGATTCCCATTTGAACAAATATGCTGCACTAGCTGAGGGCTGCTTTCCATTTTAATCACAGATATTGTGTCAACAACAACTTTGTACATGAAACAGTTTTTCAATTTATGCTATATTAATCAAAGTAATTGAAGCACAAAAATTACTGCTAACAAGTAGACACAGGGCAATAGATTCTAGCAGAACTGAAGTGCTTTTTGGAAGTGGCACTACTGAAGTAAAAAAAATTAAACGATTCATAGAATCATAGAAAAATAGAATGGTTTGGTTTCAAAGGGACCATAAAGATCATCTAGTTCCAACACCCTGCCATGGGCAGACACACCCTCCACTAGACCAGGGTGCCCAAAGCCCCATCCAACCTGGCCTTGAACACTGCCAGGGATGGGGCCTCCACAGCTTCTCTGGGCAACCTGTTCCAGTGCCTCATCACCCTCACAGTAAAGAATTTCTTCCTTGTGTCTAACCTAAATCTACTCTCCTTTCAGCTTAAGGCCAGCACTCCCTGTTCTATCACTACATGCCTTTGTAAAAAGTCCCTCTTCAGCTTTCCTTACTATTGGAAGGCTGCTATAAGGTCTCCCTGGAGCCTTCTCTTCTCCAGGCTGAACAACCCCAACTCTCTGTCTGTCTTCATAGAGGTGCTCCAGCCCCCTGATCATCTTCGTAGCCCTTCTCTGGATTCACTCCAGCAGCTCCATGCCCTTCTTATGTTGGGGACCCCAGAGCTGGATGCAGTACTGCAGTGGTGTCTCATGAAGAGTGGAGTAGAGGGGGAGAATCACTTCCCTTGACCTGCTGGCCACACTGGTTTTGATTCAGCCCAGGATATGGTTGGCTTTCTGGGCTGCAAGCACACATTTCCAGGTCATGTTGAGTTTTACATCAATCATCAGTCCCAAGTCCTTCTCCTCAGGGCTGCTTTCAATCCATTCTCTGCCCAGCCTGTAGTTCTGCTTGGAATCGTGCCAACCTCTGCGTAGGACCTTGCATTTGGCCTTGTTGAACTTCATGAGGTTTCCATGGGCCCACCTCTCAAACCTGTCAAGGTTCCTCTGGATCAGTGTTGGCTGCAGACTTGCTGAGGGTGTACTCAATCCCACTGTCCATGCTGCCAACAAAGATGTTTAACAGCACTAGTCCCCATACTGACACCTGAGGTCATTGTCACCAGTCTCCACTTGGACGTTGAGCTGTTGACCACAATTCTTTGAGTGCAACCATCCAACCAATTCCTTATCCACGAAGTGGTCCATCCATCAAATCCATGTCTCTCCAGTTTATAGACAAGGATGTTGTAAGGCTCTGATAACAAGTGAATGCCCCAAACATCCATGTTGAATGAGGGAGTGTTGACCAAGGGCAGAACATGCAGAAGCAGGGTGCTGTCTTGGGAGCTCATTCCCCTATTCCTGAAACATGCGGACAGACTGTCTGCTACTCATGGGTGCCCATGAGGGGTCATAGCTTGGCCAGCCCTGAAGGGAGGGGGCAGTGAGACCCCCAACACCCCACTGACTCATTTCTGAACATTTCAGAACATTCCTGAGCATTCCTGAACACATACTGCCAATCTCAGTGGTGACAAAACCACGTCTATGGAGGGAGCGCACTGGG
>VWZZ01005024.1:0-13358 GCA_013399095.1 Psophia crepitans
GGAGGAGCCCAAAAATGGGGGGATGTGTGGCCTCTCCAGCGTATTATAGAAACTTACGGGCCGGCAACATGGACACAAGATGGTAGTTGGGGATATCGAACCCCGGTGCATATGTTAAATAGAATAATTAGATTACAGGCAGAGCTTGAATTGATTACTAATCAGACAGCATCAGCATTGGAATTGCTAGCAACACAGCAAACGCAAATGGGAACTGCAATATATCAAAATAGGCTAGCATGGGATTATCTGTTAGCAGAAGAAGGTGGTGTATGTGGTAAATCCAATACTTCAGAGTGCTGCCTTGAAATTGATGATAATGGGCAGGCTGTGAAAGATATAGCTACAAATATTAGAAAATTAGCCCATGTTCTGGTGCAGAAATGGAAATCTATGTCAGATGCCAGCTGGTGTGATAACTTCTTGGGGGTGGCCTGGTGGAAAAAGATGGGCTTCTTTCTATTATGTGCCTTTGCTGGGCTACTCTTCCTGCCTTGTTTTATACCATGTTTTATAAGACTGATCTTTCGAGTAGTAGAAGGAATGCAAATAGCCGGCCCACCAGTGAATCCGCAGATGACATCTCCGGGCCAGAATGTAACAGCTCAAAAGATTATGGTGCTAAAGAGAAGAGATCGGAGGAAAGAAGAACAAGAAGCTGCAACTGATGTTGTATAAATTGGAACAGAGTTATGAGCTTCAGCAAAAAGTGTGATAAATGAAAGGGTACGGATTGTGAGAAAAGGACTCAGGAATTTTGCTTCAGCCATTCTATGGGATATGGTCATTTGGCTGGGGGGACATGACACTAGACAAAGTTAAACAATTCAAGGGAATAGCTCCTTGGAAGAAGTTAAATGCAAAGTGAGTCCGTGATAAGCAAATTGATAGTGAAACAATGTGAGCCCTGAAGGTATTGAACCAATGGGGACAGGGACAGAAACTTGGATAACTGAAAAAGAGGCTGGGGGCAGAAGGGTATAAAAACCTGAAATCTTTGTACTTGGGGGTGCTTCCTTTGAGGCGCACCCAACTCAGCTGACTTGTTTGTTTTTAATAAATCTTTTTATCTTTGCTTCGAAGACTTTGTCCTCTTTACATTTAATCTGTGGGCAAGTGTTTCTCACAATATAATTCAGATCAGTACCAACTGACAACTGCTACATTACGGAAGAGCTATGAAAGCAGTTTTTTAATTAGTGTTTACAACAGTCATTGATGCATTGGAAGAATGTACTCTGTTTTTCTACATTTTCATGCATGCATTAGGACTCTGCAATTCAAGGCCTCTTTTGATGTGACATTAATCATCCTACCGGATTCTTTTTAGAAAACTTATCACTTGAACAAAAGGAGGGGGTTGTTAGCTCTTCACGTTTTTATGTTAAAAGTTCTGTCATTCAAAGCTATCGCCAAATAATAACAAAAACTATATATATAGCTGAGTTTTTCAGAACGAAGCACCATCCTTCTGGTAAAGCCTTATTTATTTATTTTATTGTGAATTCCGTTTTCGAGAGTACTGAGCTTGTACTTACACTTTTTTGAGGGTATACTGCAGAACTGTGACGTTCTTGAATTATAAATACTGATAAAACTATTTACAGAGAAGCTGTGAAACTTCAATTGCTTTGACTGGCAAATTGTTAAGATTAAAACCTCAGAGTTAAGTTAGAAAATCCTGTTGTAGGCACAAAAATGTACTGGTGCATTTATACTGTTACAGCATTACATTTGTAAACTTCTGTACTGATACAAGCCTGTAGACAAAACTAAACGAAGATTATTTAAAATGGATAAATGCCAATATATCCCCCCAGGGATTCTTTTTATCACAGTGACTTCTTAAGTCTTGCGTACATCAGGCCTGATCCATGAAGTTACACTGATGATGAGGACATGATCTTAGGCTAACTTCACTTCAGCAGGTGAAGTTCCTTTTGCGTACAGAAGAACCACCAGCAGGTTAATACACCTTAGCAGTCAGTATCCCAGCCCCACCATGGCTCTGGCCAGTGAGTCAAGCACTGATTCAAATTCCAAGCAGCAAGTGACCAGTCTGAAACACCCCTCAGACTTTAACAGGGTTTATAAGCAGAAGCATCATAGCTTGGAACACCCTACTGAATTAATCCTCCATCTCACCTTCTCACTTGAAGTGTACACGTGGATGAGTTACTTCTGAACTGGGTGCTTACTCACGAGAGAGCAGTGCATTACTCGGAAGTTTGTCTTTACTGCATGGCATTTTAACACAGTGAACTGTAATACTCAGCAGCTGGCTCAAGAGCACCTTGGCCATCTGTATATTATAGGTGGGATGACAGCTAGGAGCACTAACTGTCCTTGATTACACATCAGAGCTGTTAAAGTAGAGTATGATCTTAATTTTGGACTGAAGAGAGGGAATGGACTTTACGAAAAAAAACCCCGTAAGTTATCAAGTGCACCCTCAGCAAGTCTGCTAACACCACCAAGCTGTGTGGTGTGGTTGACATGCTGGAGGGAAGGGATGCCATCCAAAGGGACCTTGACAGGCTCAAGAGATGGGCCTATGCGAACTGCATGAAGTTCAACAAGGCCAAGTGCAAGGTTCTACGCATGGGTCGGTGCAATCCCAAGCACAACTGCAGGCTGGGGGGGAAATGGATTGAGAGCAGCCCTGAAGAGAAGGACTATGGGGGTGCTGGTTGATGAGAAGCTCAAGATGACCCAGCAATGTGTGCTTGCAGCCCAGAAAGTCAACTATGTCCTGGGCTGCATCAAAAGCAGCATGACCATCCAGTCAATGGAGGTGGTTCTCCCTCCTTACTCTACTCTTGTGAGACCCCACCTGGAGTACTGCATCCAGTTCTGGGGCCCCCAAAATCAGGTGAACATGGAGCTGTTGGAGTGAGTCCAGAGGAGGGCCATAAAGATAAGCAGAGGGCTGGAGCACTTCTCCTGTGAAGACAGGTTGAGAGAGTTGGGCTTGTTCAGCCCAGAGAAGGCTCCAGGGAGACCTAATTGCAGCATTCTAGTACCTAAAGGGGCCTACAGGAAAGCTGGAGAGGGACTGTTTACTAGGGAGCGCAGTGACAGGACGAGGGGTTAATAGCTTTAAACTAGAAGAGGGGAGATTTAGATTAGGTGTGAGGAAGAAATTCTTCCCTGAGGGTGGTGAGGCACTGGAACGTGCTGCCCAGAGAAGCTGCGGAGGCCCCATCCCTGGAAGTGTTCAAGGCCAGGTTGGATGGGGCTTTGGGCAACCTGGTCTAGTGGAGGGTACCCCTGCCATGGCAGTGGGGTTGGAACTATATGATTTTTGAGGTCCCTTCCAACCCAAACTACATCCTAAAAGAAAAGCTAATGAAAATCATGTTCCTCCCTCATTTCCCTGGCATGGTAGAAGTGAGGCTATGGCTCATGCTGCTGTACAACTCCACGCACTGCAAACACATCCTATGTAACCATGTGAACTGTAACTACATACAATGAAAAAGTGATACATTTTACAGGATTATTCTCTTATGTTTTCTATCTTTTTTTAATGTGGTATTAGAGTATTATTGACAAGAATTCACAGATTAATTACATTATTGCTTATATTTTGACACTTGCAATTTCAAGTTGCATAAACATTGATTAGTAGGGTCTTTTGTATGTTGATGCTTTATTTAACTTGGTGATCTCTAAACACAAGGCCACTAATTGACAAATGCAGTTTTTGTTAACAATGGTACTTTGTACTGAAATACCTTAACTTAAATCGCCTCCAGTAGGCAAGAGACTTTGCTCTGAAGAACATGTATACTGGGTGAAAAACCTCATCGGCTTCAACGTTTAAATGACAAACTTTCAGACAGTATTTCATCCCACAGCTCAACTGCCAAGGCTGCTAGCTGAAATGGGCATTCCCATCCCATTCTCCATCTTTGTTTTCTTATTTCATCACTCCTTGTGCTGGCATTGGTATGCACATAATGTCCTGAAGAGCCAGTTCAAGGAACTGACCTGGCAGAAGCCTTTTTCTTATCTGTAGAGTCTGGGCATAGTTTCAAAGGCAGTTTGAACAGAATTACAGCTCACCCCTGGGGATAAGGTCTTGCTCAGCCTGATCAAGCTGCGGTGGTGTTGACCACACGCAAAGACAATTCAACTCACTAAAGAGACAGGAAAACTAACCTAGCAGAAACACACCCAACGTCTACTAGGTAAGTACACTGAACTAATTTACTTTGCAGTCAGATTCATTCCATCACAGATAAAAGGGAGAACATGTTGTTAGAAGTCAAGGGAGGGGGTGGGGGGGGAAGGAAGATATGGGAAGCAAACCTCCCTTTCCACACTTCTTGTTGGAGAGCTGATAATTCAGTTCAACTGCACCATGAAAGTGTACCCTTCGCCTTCGGCCTGTCCAGCAGCCTGATGCCGCTCACTGTGGTGTCAGACCAGTTCCATTTCCAGCTATGCGAAGCAGCAAGGCCGCCCCTGAGGAGCGGCTACCTGTTAGGCTGGGCGTCTTGACATTGCAGAAGGCAGGACAGGTCAAGGAGAACCGGCTATCAGCAAATTCTAAGCTAACTTTGGCTCAGATGTAAAGTTTTGTAGTTCACCCTTTGCTTATCTAATGTATCTATGTTAGACTTCACATTGTGTGCTTAATCACTCTACAGATCCCTGCAAAGAATTAAGTGGAAACCACACATTAGCTGTTTTGTCTTCTATTATGCAAACCTACAAATGTAGCACATTTTTCATGTTTTTAAAAGCTTCTTTTCCTGAGTTATTCCAGCTGACATTTCCAAAGGCTGAATTTTTTCACGTGAAATGATGAATACACTCTAAACTCTGAGCTATCTGAAATTGGGAAATATTCCTTAAACACTGCAGAACAAGCCTTTGTTTCCCAGTGAAGAAAAATATTTAAACTATCATCACAGTCTGAGTTTTGATCTTCAATAACTGGAAGTGATCTTCAAGGTGTTCTCATCTAATGTGAATCTTCCTGATTTCAGAAACACTTCTTTTCTCCACGCTTGTCCAAACCATGCCACACACCTTCAAAGTACACATCAGGCAACATATGTATTATTGCCAGTACAGGGAAGAAGGAGATTGAGTCAAATAATTGATGTTTTCTTGCTTGAGAAAGCTTTGTTTTCCTTTCAAAGGGAATGAGAGAAATCAAGATAAAGCAAACTTCATCCAGATGCTAGTCAAAGACTGGTAATCGCATTTATATTTCCTTTCTGCAGTTATCTAAACCAACAAAATAAGAGCTGGAATTCTAAAAGAAACCAGGAAACACAACATGAAAAAACCTGTACATACTCTTAGGATTTTCTTTACAATGTACCACAATTAAAAGAACTGTGATGTATTACAGTTATATTACTACTCCAAGTGGGGGAAGAGGAGCCAAACCTTCAGCCAATACACCGAGCACGAAGTTACTTGCAAGTACTGCCCAATTAAATTTTACCTCATGTATATCTCACTTTGAATACTCTTGCAAAAATTACTTTCTTCGCTCACCGGTTCAACCACTGAGGCTATAGATGCTTCTAACAGTTATTGCTTAATTACTCTCTTGGTTTCCTTTTTTTCACATCAGACTTATGATCCATGCCTTTACTTTTACCGTGAATGTTCTGAAAAATGATTAGCCAAATTGTCATGGACAAAGTATTTCTTTATGATACTGGTCACTGCTTAAGTTCTTACTTCCTTCTACAACTTTTTGCAGATCTGCCATTATGATTGGAAACATGCTTTCTAAAACTTGACATAACAAATAGAAAACCTTCCTTCAATTTGTTTTAAAGGAGAAGTGTTGCTGACAATGTCAAAACTGACAATGTTTAGACTGTTAATATGATTAGACCACTGCCTCTCCAGCTGTCCAGTATATTCTACTTCTGTACCCATGTACTGCCTCAGTCTGTGATGATCTGTTTGCGTATCTTCTCATTAGCAGGGAATTTCTGGGGCCAGGGAAAAATTTTCTTAAAAGACACCCAAAACAGTAAGGCTCCTCTTCTGTTGCTCTAGGTAGAGAGTAACACAAATATTAGCATCTGTATTTATATTGATTATACCTGCTTTACACTATAATCACTCTATTGGTTTTCAAAATTATTTCTTGAGTGCTTGACAGTATTACTTCCCACATAATGAAATAGAGTTCTTTTCCAAAGGTTTTGGAAAAGAAACTAACTCAGAGAGACAGAACTACATACCCTGCTTTTCAAAACCTCAATCCCTCAACCCAATTTATTAGAAGCAGCACCTAAAAGCAGGTATTTTGCCAAAAGACAAGCATTAGACTTCCTCTGTATTACTTAGAACACATTTATTGCAGCTCTTCAATCTTCACACTCGAAATGTAAGCAGAATCTCCTTTTGTACATAAATCCTACGTAAATATCATTAGTTTATGCCTCAAGTAAATGAGTTAGTGAGTCGTCTTGGCAGGCAGAGTCAAGAGTTATTTTTAAATACACTGCTATCATTAGTGTTAGCCCAAACTTGTTGGTGTTGAACCTGGCACCATTGCCAATGGTTTTCCATTGCTACTTTACATAAGCACTCCATGACCCACTGTGTCAGCGGAAAACTTTTGTTAGCCTGCACTAATTCAAGCATTCTTACTTCTTCCTCAGGTGTTTGGGGTTTTTTTTGTGCCAGAGTTTTCCCAATGTTTTAGTCAAAGTAACTTAGGAAAGACTTTTTAAATTGTTTTTGCCTTACTTCAACTGCAATGGGCTAGGAAACATTCCCATGAGAACAGTCAGCAGATCTGAGGATTGATAATCAGAAGCACTAACCTCTCCACTAGTACAGTTACACCCAGAAGACATCTATGTTTAACTCACACCCTTCTCCAGGGACAAAAGTTATACAACTTTATCCTAGTAGGAGGTTCCTACTAACAGTATTTCAAAACACTATACCAGTGTAGACTAAGGACTTTAAAAGCAGCAGGAAGAGTATTTCTTTGTTTGGACTCTCCATTTGATATAAATGGCAACATTTCTTTTCTATTACATTGCACTGCTGGTACAGCTGCTCCACTATCAACTACTGCACCTCTGATTTAACACCCTTCAGCTGAGTAAGAACCAACCTCATCAGTATGAATATACAACACGTGAAAATTCTGTCCACCTTGGAGATCTTCAGTTTACTCTTTAAAAAAAAATAGCATAACCCTGGCCAGTGTAGTTCTACTGGTGCAAAAAGGATGCTTGTAAAATTTGAGTAATTTAACTTACCCTGCTGGCACTATCACACCTGTTTGCGTACATATGGAGCGCATAATGATCCCCGTAATGACTATGTATGGAATCTGTGTTAATACAGGGGGTCCTTCCTAAATTAACTCCATCTGTAGAAGATCAGATGCACACTTAAATTAATAAAGTTACATAAGAACCTTCTAGAGACTTCTGAGATAGAGGGACATTAACTAGTTATGCCTGCCTGAGCTCCTGTGAACTTTACTTTCTGTTCTTATACCACAACAAAGAGAAATACAGGAAGATCAATATGACTCTTTAGGAAAGCTCAAAAGGTTAATACAATGGAAAGATAACTGGACAAGTATTCCTCCTCTTAGAAGAAACTGTCTTAAACTCTACAGTCATACTGCTTCAGTAGTAAACGATTTCCACAGATCTCAGAAAATGAACTAAGGATACGCTATTTTAGCTCAGGTCATCACACTGGGCTTACAGCTGCTCTGTACTTTAAAATGGAAACTAGTCCTCATTTCCATTCTCCAACTCATCATGTACTAATTAAGAACTCAGCATAACCTGTGCCAAACTTGTTTAATAAATATCTACACCTAAAATAGAAAACACATCACAATCCCCCCCATGATTAAAAGTGCTAGAGTTAGGGGGTTCTGTTACTTGCTTTAAACACTAAAATTCTTTATACTTCAGAACAGTATTCTGCAATACTTTATAGATAATAAATTAAGCCAAGTAATCCAAACATACTTATGAAACAAATGATGCTATTCTGCTCAATGCTTCATACAAAAAAAAAAGCTCAATGAACAGAGGAAGCTAAAAAAAGTGTTGTGGTTTAACCTGGGAGGTGGCTAAAACAAGCACGTAGCTGTTTCCTCACTCCCCCACCCCCAGTGGGATGGGGAGAGAATCAAAAAGAAAAAAAGGTAAAACTCATGGATTGCAATAAAGACAGTTTAGTAAGACAGAAAAAGAATATAACAATCATCATGATCTAATACACAAACAAGTGATGCACAGCACAGTTGCTCACCACCTGACCCAATGCTCAGCTAGCTCCTGACCCATATGGCCCCCTGGCCAACTCCCCCAGTTATATACAGAGCGTGACATCACATGGTGTGGAATATCCCTGGGGACGGTTGGGGTCAGCTGTCCTGGCTGTGCCTCCTCCCAGCTTCTTGGGCACCCCCTGCCCCTTTCCTGGCAGGTTGGTCTGAGAAGCTGAAGAGTCCTTGACTGCTTGGCAACAACTGAAATATTAGTGTTATCAACACTATTTTCATCCTAAATCCAAAACACAGCACTATACCAGAGTTAGTAAGAAAATTAACTGTATCCCAGCCAAAACCAGGACAGAGTTGTTCTTGGGTTATTGCTCTGTAAGACATATTGCTCAAGATGTTAGAGCAGCTGGGAGACTTAAAGGAGTAATGTTATCAGTGAACTAAGGAATATTTATGTGATTCTTGACACACAGACACTGTTTATTAAGCTTGCATGACATCAAGATTTAGAGAGCACATATATAAGAGACAGATAACAGGAAACTGAAGCAGCTAAACCCGCAGGCAAGCAAGGGAGGAAGAGATGCTTGTAAAAAGCGTAAGGGAATAATTAAAAGGCGCACAGCAATCGAGAAAGATGCATTTGCAGGCATGCCTGTACAATTAATTTAGAATCATTGCTCTCACTGTTTTTTCATGTAAGCAAGTGCTACAGTGGGAGGAGAGGTGAGAAAACAGAATTGCTAGGATAGATTTTCAGAAGACTGCCAAGCCACTCTTACAGTTTGGGCTACCAAAGGGACAGTCTCACTTTAGCCCTGGGCTCCTGTTGCTTTTATCCTGTGATCTCTAGAACCTGCCTGAACAGCTACAGAGCTGATTCAGCTCACCAGCGCCAGTAACAGTGGGGGAAAGGAAGGAGGAAGAAAGGCAAGGGGGCTGTCTACAAGCACAGTCCACTCACACGAGCACTAGCTACACGCCATGGGCAGTTAATTAGGTCAAGCTGCGCTGTATGATATCAGCCATAGTGTGCATCTCCACCTGAACCTTGCAAAATCCTACATTGGTACAGGAACAAAAAACCCCAAACTGGTTCCCTGCGCCAGAGCCAAGCTGCACAATGAACCAGGCCAGGGCGTTCATCTGACTGAAGACTCACCCCTTCACTGAATTAGGTTCAGCCAGGTCCATTCTCCTACCTGGCATGCAAAAGTTACGCTAACACACCATAACAAGTGAAAATTCTTCCTTCCAAACGCACTGAGGCGTTACATCCACTATGGGATAATTACAGCATTTCACAAAGACGGGCAGCCCCACGCCTGGCCAACATCTTTGTCCCCCTCTGCGTTTGACCTGTAAGGTAAGCTCATCTGAATTTATTCACCCTGCAGCTTACAATTGCTATATGTAATACAAGTAAAGCAGGCAGAAGCAGAAATAAGACCATTCCTCTTAGAAAAAAACATATTGCTACACCAGCTTATATATAACATCAAATTGCCCATACAGGTGTGGAGTGACATGACTGCTTGGAGCACTCACCGAACTACAGCCACAGATGAGGGAGTTGATACGTGAAAGTACGTTATGGAAAGGATAACTAATAACTCTCCCCTTACAACTTGCACATGATCATATCCACAGAAACTGCCTTCAGAAAAAAAAACCACCCCAAGTTTCACAAATATCCTTCCAGTAAATCAGTGTTGACATGTTCCAGATAAAAATATCCTTTTACCAATATCATCATGTGCCTCTTCCCTGTTGTGGTTTTTTTTCCCCCCACCACTTTATCAACTCCACAGGATTACATTTTTGTTAGAGAAAGTGTGGTTTTGTTTTAATTGCTATAAACATGTATGTAAAAGCACTCTGGAAAAAATATTCAGACAAAGTCAGTCAAAAGTGAAAGCATTAGTATGTTGATATTAACAGCACAGTGTAAGTACTTCAAAGGAAACATTACCAAAAACAAATGGGGCAGTTTTCACACCACAGAGTTACTGCTAAGCTATGAACCGCAACCTCAACTTATATGAAATGAAATAACCATTAATTATAGCTAATATGACAATGGCAGAGGGTTTGGCTTTAGATTTTGGTTGTTTATGTTTTCTGGTTTAGCTTCCTACAAAGGCACCCAAATACTTCGCTTAGTCCAGCCTGTCTTACTATCAAGTTAAATAAAATGAATTCAAGTTAAATTTGAAGAGCCTTTCAGAGAAGGCCTGGCCAAACCAACAAAGTTAATCTAAATATTGACACAGAAAGGCAGTTCTTAGGCCATGATTTTTAGGAAGGAACTTACTTCCTTACAAAATCTGCAGCACTGCATCATAAGATACGTTGGACTTGCTCAGAAAGCACAAGCAATCTTCCAGTCTCAGAGAACTGGAAATTAAGAATTTGATTCTTCAGAAGAGGAACCTCTTTATTCTTGTTAGGGTTTAGCGAGTACTAAGGCAGTAATCCCTGGAATCAAAAGCTGCTGACTGAAGGGTAAGAACATGGACAGGTCTGCATACACAAGAGTAAGAATTTGATTACCTGCCCCTTTGCAGTTTTATCCATCATTTTCACACTGATGAAATGCTGTTTTGCAGCAGCTTACCTTATGCCAACAACATACAGGCACAAGTTTCGAGTGCTAAAAGCAGCTTGAAAAAGCACTGACAAAAAAAATTTTAAAAGTTTAGTGGAAAGTAGCATAGGTATTGTTCAGTTTTCCCTGAGGGTCACTGCTGGGTTGCATGCTGCAGCCTGTGTGTGACAAAAAAGCAAAGGCAGAGAGCTGTGCCAGTCAGAGCTTGCGGCCCCCGCACACACCCCAGCTGCTTACCACTTCCCCACAGTGGATGTCAATACACACGCACGTCTGGGAAAGCAGATCTCACAGGAGAGCTCCCTGACCTGTATCAACCAAAATAACTCTGGTTAGCAAAGCTTACTATTAAAACTGCTTCAGCCAGGACGGCTGCTGAAGCTGGAAAGGCACACATACCCTCCACCGGCTGCAGCACTGCCAGCCGAGATCCACACTGTCTGCCAGCAGAACAAATATGTACAAGTTAAAGATGTGACACCACTCTACTCCTTATACACAGCTAAGACCCCTACCTGAAGCAAGGGGTGCTGGTGTTTTTCAGGGTTTTTTCGACCCAGACTGCTATCCTTGGGGAGACTGCTTTCCTTCACAAACTGTAAGGCAACTCCAGCAGCTCCACTGGCTGTGCAAACTTCAATTGCATAACACAATAAATCAAAATGAAGATTGAGTATCAGCATAGGGAACAAGCAAACTAATCTTACCAGTGTAAATATTTAGATTTCACATTATAGATGAAAGCCAGTTTTCACTGGACCAGCACACTAACTTTAGGCATTCTGTAATGATATTTTGCATGTGAACTATTTAACTGCATGCTACAGTATCAGTGAGTTTTTGTCTGGGTTTGGTTTCCTGTTCTCCCCCCTCCTTAATAACAGGATACAGTCATGAAATAATTCACGCTGAAAGGTACTTCTGGAGGTCACCTGGTCCAATCCCTTTTCCCCCAAATCAAAGTTAGCTTCAGAGTTACACACATTGCTTAGGGCTTGATTTTCAGAGGCTGAGAAACTTGACCAGAAAAATCAAGGCAGGCTTTAAAAAAAAACAACCAACCAACCACCTCCTCCTTCCTCTCCCACAACCTAGCCTGGGCCTATGGCTACTTCTAAAGATACCAGAACTCCCACCAAATTTGTTCCCTTCAAGACATTTCACAAGAAAATACAGCCAGCAAGAAACCCAGAAATATTACTAAGAATTGAAGGGACAAGTTAAAGCTAGTTAATTTATCTATTGCGAGCTCTTTTCTGTGATAAGCAATTTGATCTGTTGTTGCAGAACACAACAGACTTAGCAAGCAGCGTCCAACCATCCAGCTAGAGCAGTCTGCATGCACTGCAGAAGCAGCTGAGGACTGTACACCCCACTGGGTGATGTCAGTCATGTTCCTTATGCTACTGTGCATGTGCACACACCATCACATGAAAATACTTATTCCTGTGATAAGAGAGGGTTTGCAATGGCTCTGCAGAAAGAGCTACAGACAGAAGCACTTCACAGACCTTAGTATCTCCCTCAAACTATCCAGGCCAAATGCTCTGCTGGAACATCTCATATCACAACTGGCTACTGTGGATCAGGGGGCAGAAAAACACAGAATTATTTTCAGGTAGAAACGCCGTTACAGAAAAAGCCATCCAAAATTACAAAGCGTAGAAGAAAGAGTCACCAGGTGAACACTGCCTCATCCAGCAAAAAAACGTGATGTTTTGCTTCCTCCCAATACTTACATTTCTACTTCTACCGCGCTAATTCCAAACCCAGGAAGCTGTCGCTGTCCTACAAAAAACTCTCCATTTTTTTTGCCGTCTTATTTCTCTGCGATAGGTGGGGGTGCAGCTCTTCCTGGCACACCACCCTCCCAAGCCCGCCTGGCTGATGCCCGTACGAGCAGCTTCAGATCCAGTGAAGAATGCCCAACTCAGTTTTTCATGGATCATGTCTGCACACTTGTCTTCCAGTAAAACCACTACCAAAAGACTTCCCCCTCCCCCCCCATCGGGTAGGTTTTTTTGCCCAACACACGCCACCTCCCCTCTTCCTTCCACAACAAGTTCTTCCCGTGGCACAGGCCGGGCTTCCCACACCTCAGACAATGCGCTGCAGCCCCGAGAAGAGAGCGGACGCCCGCAGCTTTCAGAAAGGCCCCACCCAACCAGACAACCAGGGAAGAGAGACGGGGCCATCGCCCCCAACAGAAGTAACAGCGGGCCTTCGGCAGGGCACGCTGCCCCAACCCAAACAAACCCAGGCAGCGCCAGAGAGCCGAGCAGAGCGAACCGCCGGGGCGAGGGCACCAGCAGGCCCAAAGCGGCTGGGGGTCGGGGGGAGCACGGTCAGACCCCACCCCGGCAGGGCTGAGCCCTGGCTCGGCAGGCAGAAGCGCGGCCAAGCTTCAGCCCAACGCCCGGGCCCGCCCTCCCCCCACCTGCGGCAGGCGGCCCTCGCCTCTGCCCTCCCCGGGGGCTTCGCCTCGGGCAGGGGGAAGGCGCG
>VWZZ01005024.1:13726-73828 GCA_013399095.1 Psophia crepitans
GGGCGTCGGCAGCGCTGCGGCCGCGGCGGTACGGGCGGCCCGTTGTCCGTTTGCACAGCGGGCCTGTGGGGAGCACCGGCAGCTGAGGTGGCGAGGGCAGGTGGCAGCAGGCCGCGCCCCGCGGGATGGGGAGACACGGCTCTGCCCCGAGTCGCTCTCACAGCCCTACGGGCGTTATCCTGCCCGTTCGGAGAGTGCTGCGTCCCCAGTACAGGGAAGGCATGGAGCTGCTGGAGCGAGTCCAGTCCTCTGGAGGGCCGCAGAGGTGGTCAGAGGGCTGGAGCACCTCTGTGAGGGCAGGCTGAGGGAGTTGGGCCGGAGAAGAGAAGGCTCCAGGGAGCCCTAATTGCGGCCTTCCAGTACCTAAAGGGGCCTACAGGAAAGCTGGGGAGGGGCTGTGTGTCAGGGAGTGTAGTGACAGGACAAGGGGTAATGGGTTTAAATTAAAAGAGGGGGAATTCAGATTAGATTAGATTAGATTAGGAAGAAGCTCTTTCCTGTGAGGGTGGTGAGGCACTGGAACGGGTTGTACAGAGAAGCTGTGGCTGCCCCATCCCTGGCAGTGTTCCAGGCCAGGTTGGATGGGGCTTTGGGTAACCTGGTCTAGTAGAGGGTGTCCCTGCCCACAGCAGGGAGGTCTTTGAGGTCCTTTCCAACCCAAACCATTCCATGATTCTAACTGGAGTCCACAAATTCCCAGTGCAGTTCTCTGTAGGGAAACAGGAACGTGTCTGCTTTCACCACCACAGGCACAAAGCCTTTGCTTGGTGGGCTCTTCCACCAAGGCCGATACATCTGTGAGCCTTGCAAATGGGGTGTGAAATGCGTGCAATGTAATGGAGACATGAACAGGGCTTCACCATCCTGCAAGTTACGCTTGCAGTGCCTGTAGCAGTTCAATCAGCAGTGTTTGAAAGAGCTGTCTTTCTCCACCAGCATGGACGGCAGCAAATGACTTCATTAGATGTCAGCACTGCTCTGAACAGGGTTTGGAGAGGCAGTGGGGAGCCTGGCTGCTAATGAGCACACTGCCGCCTGCAGCAGGACTGTGAGAAAAAGTGCTCGAGGAGCAACTTAGTGCTCTTGTGGCTAGGTCTTGCCATTCCTTTGGGCCAAAGTTGTGTTGGCTGATTGCTTAGTTTATGCTAATTATTTTACTGACCTTGATGTTAAGTAAGAACTTTAATATGGCCCTTTTCCCCCCGCCTTTTCCATCTGTTCAACAACACGTTGTATAGCTGTGGTTAGAGGTCAGCAGGAACTTCAAGATCGTTTAGGCCACCACTTAGGCTGTATGCACAGTTCCATTAGCTGAAATTCGTTTAGATCATTTGATGCATTTTCTACTGAATCAGATGACATAAGCATCACCATCTGAGCAGCAGAGATATGAAAAAGCCCCACAGAATACACGCCATTTATGTGTTAACATTAATAAAATCATTCCCACTCTTATCTTGAGAATTCCTTTGCTGCTTTTCTTCCCGCCCCCAGTCCCACAGCTGCACTCGCATCTCGCTCCCCTAGCTCAGGATCACCAGTTCAGGCGGTACTTGCAAGCATCATATTTTGCTTTTTGATCAAACCCGTTCCCAAAAGCCAAATGCAAATTTTTAAACTGGCGCAATTAATTTGCTAAGCATTTCCTGAAAGTGCCAAACGTTACAGCACTCCCCATTTACAGTACTCGTCACCTCCCTCACTGGCCTGAGCTGCACATCCACTTTCTAAATAAAGGAGCTTATTGCAGTTTAATTTAACAAATACCAAGGAATTTGCACCAAAGCTTATTTCAGACAAGAATTCTGATACCATCAACAGAGCGGAAATGTCACTTGAGCCAATAAAACAGGTTTTGAGTTTTTCCTTAGCCAGTGACCCAATTCATACTCGATCTGTATGAGAAAGGCGCGTCCATGTAGCTGTGTCAGCCAGGATTACAAGAGACACATCCCCATCAAAAACATGCAGAGAAGCAAAACCCTTTATGCTGTTACTGCAAGTTATCAACAAACTGCTTTCAAACATCTGTCGGAGAAGTAAAGGAGGGAGCATAACTAACCCGACAGCCAGTTCTCTCCCTCACAGGCCCTGCTCAAACAGAAACGCTGTGATTCAGGCACACTTTAATAGCTACAGCAGAACTGGATTTTGCAAAAGGATTTATTAATGTAACACCCTTCATTCGACCTTCACGCAGACTTAACTCCTTTAATTCTTCAGAATGATGGTTCCTTAGGATGCTCTTTTTGCCACTGGTATGTCTATCCATAGCAATGTGCTAAAGAATTTATTTTAAACAACTAGCTTGAATGTCAGATGCAGTAACCATTAAGAAGAGTAGGATGGTGGGATTACTTTAAGTAAAAAAAAATAATCCTGCATCCTCACAAAAATAAGGCACTGGCATAGGAAGCCTAGTTCATTTCTGGGCTGCTGGAGCTGGGACAGGCTGTTATTCCCCAGGGCTGGGAGGGGGCTTCAGGAGATAAAACCCCACTGCTTGGTGCCCTACACGTGGGGCTTGCTCAGGAGCAATTTGTTGGATTGTTGCGCTAGATTGTTGGACCTAGCTTTGTCTAGAAGCTGCGTTCCTGCTTCCAGCATGGACAACAAACCTCACAAAGGCATGCACTTTTATTTGGGGGAGGTGGGGAAAAAGGAACAGAAGGTGAAGAACTGGATGGCACAAGGCCACGAAGGAAAGACAGGAGGACATGAAGATGGAATTAATTTTCACAGCAAAGACACCAGTTTTGGTGGTGAGAGTGCGTATGCCTTGGCTGCCATGAGCAAGGCAATTCACTTAAGGCTCGTGTTTCAGGTGGTCAGGTCCAGCGGCAGCGGCAGCCTGTGCACAGAGCAGTTTTTGGTTCATAAAGGCGTAACACAGTAGGAATTTTAAAGCAAGACTGATGTGCAGGATCATGACAGCAAGTTCTGCCATTTGAAAAAAATCAATGAATACACAAATTACATAAATATTGTCAGGTTTTTATGTATTAAAAAAAAAACATGCAGACTGAACTAACGTGAATTTATTTATACAAAAATGATACATTATCCACAGGAATATTTACAACAACTTTAAATTGTTTTCATTTACAAAATAAAGATTCTATTCTTTCACTTAGTACAATTTAGGACTGCTCCAAATAAAAGCCTATTTGGATGGTAAATACAGGGGACAGCAGTTATGGCAAACAAAAGCATTGAATGTGTCTTTCCAACACCTCTTTCCTTTGTGATGTAATATATATAATCGAGTAATCAAGTTTCCACACACAAAAATATTCAGTAAAGTGTGTTCCATAGCTGCTCAACTATCCATTTTTTTAAAGTCCTCTGGGAAAAACAAATAGTTATAAGTTAAAGAGAATTCAGGATCCTAGTGTTTCATTTATCCAAGAATAAAGAGGCTAGAACTAATATCCAATGCTAATGTTTTTCTCATACTCAATTAACCTATCTTAAATTATTAACTATAGATTCTTAGAAGAAGAGGTAGCCAGGTGTCTCAAAACTTCTGGTCTTGTTTTAGTGTTTAGTCAAATTAAGAAATGAATACTTTACTTTTGATGGTAATCAATCAAAACGGGAGGCGAGCTGGAGAAACAGGGTAAGTTTGAAAAGGAACCAGCTGAAACCGTTATGAAAATGCCTACGCTGTGGGTTCTGCACATGACACAAAGCACTGGAGTGCTGGAGAAAGAGGAAGAGACAAACACATTTGCAAAGACCATTTATTTCACACAGAATTAGACTGCTATATGTGTACTATTGTTTTTAAGGCTCTATTCAAATTTATTTGTCATGGGAAGATTTTTTTTTTTGATTGATCAACTGCTTCTGGAAGAAGTCCTCTGATTTTTACAGAACACTTTATTTTCTCGCTCTGCACCAAATCCTTGAGAGGTAGTTTGACGCCCCATGAGGCAGAACTCGGGCACCTTCTGCAGTATGTGTTTTGACTTTTATTGCTCTGTTTTGCATCAGGGACATGAATACCAAACCATAAATTGAAATTAAATTAGCTTGCTCCTAGCCAAATTTCCGATGAGTTTGCCGCTTCATGGCTTTCCATCTATAAAAATATTAAGAAGCTGTTCCCTTTGATAATATGAACTGGAAGAGCCACATCACATCCGTGTTACATTGTTTCGGATACAGTAAAAACCGTATCAGAAATCATCCTGAAGGAGACATGCTAATAGCTTTACGTGGCTTCAGTCAGCAACAGGTTTGGAAAATTAAGTAAAAGCCCTTTATATATAACGAGAAAAATACTCATTTATCACACTTGCATTAAAATAAAAGAGAACAAAGGCTTTGATCAGGCTCCCACTGAATTTCAAACGCTGTCTGGTCAAATCTGTAGCGTTTATGAGGGAAGCCAGATCTACAGCCCAAAGTCCCTGATTCGGAAAGATACTCTGCTGAAATGCTTGAAGTCAGTGAAATTACTTGTATACTTAATATTAAGCATTAGCCTTTCAAGCCTGCTACTAACTTAACAGAAGCTCTGGAAAAATCAAGGTTCTGCAGAGCTGTGCTAGTATCTTCGACCCAGTCCTGAGGTATCTGAGGGAGTAAGAGAATTTTGTTTTGCATTTTCTTTCCTGGCCTTTCTGTGATGACTACTAAGTATCCTACCATCTATTCTCTTTGCTTTGGGAGGCCATAGAATAGCTATTAACATGGATTCAAACTATCAATTAAAGTGAACTGCTCTTAACTCTGTTGCCACCACTAGCTTGACTCAGAGGACTACTGGGAAGTGTTTCATACAGCAAAATTAACTGGCTACATACGCATTTGACATAAAAATGGCTTCCTTTCATGTGTTTTTCATAGTTCTAGTTCCATTTATGCTATTACAGTGTTAAAAATTTTTTTAAGTTAAATAGAATAAATGCACCAGAATCATCAGTAAGTATTTCCTAATGAGGTATACTGACAATTTTCTTAAAGAAAAAAAAAAATCTCCAAACACCTAAAACTGCAGCGTGTTTTAAAGTGTTGAACAGAACAAGTCATAGTGTAAACAAAAGGTATTTCAAACCTTTCAATGCCATCTGCACTAAAAAAACTGGGTTTTCTTGGTATGGCGATTCCAGTTTAAACATAATATTTAAATATACAATAGTTTAAAATTTTGGGAGAGGGGTGTGCATGTATTTGTTTAGCGTTCTTTGAACAGTAGTTTATACAGTTTCATACTGCATACAGAACTCACGTGACACAAAGTTTTGAAGCAAATAAGATACTTCGTCTTTTCCCTGTATATCAACAAATTACTTTTTACTCTGCTTTAAATTACTACTAGAAACATAACAGAAAATATGTCCTGAAATTGTTTGAAGATAACTCATTTAGTCTCTTTGGCATTTGTAGCACTGTAAAAGCTTTAGTGCCTTATCTCTGTAATTGCAAAATCTGTTTTAAAATATTTTTCCCGTTACTCTTTTTCAGGAATTGAACTGTACTTTGCAATTGCTGCTGCGATACAGAATTTATTGTACTCTTTTAATGTACTCTACGCAAGACTTCAACTGCCATTCAAGGAAAGGAGCAGCAATATTACACAACTTCTCATAAAGGAGTTAGCACAGCTAGCAAATCCCAAACCTCTGAAATTCCTATTCTGATCTGTTCTTGCTAAATTGCAAAGTGAGCATCAGTGACTCAAGACCTATACACAAATCATGAGGAACGGTACAAACTGCAACAGATTTGTTTTGCCCTTTCTTTTTTTTTAAAAAAAAAAGCACAAAATTTGGGAATATGTTGACCAACCACCTGCCATTCTGAAGACGTGGGCACTGCGGACCTCATTGCAGACCTCACAAATAAATCTGACCGTTAAAGTAAACATTGGAATTTAATAAATAACACATTTTGTATCAACACAGAAATACACACAATTCTTTAAAAAAATACTACCTTACACTAAAAATGCAACAACTCCTAATCCTGACAAATATACAACTTTTGTGTAGGCTGAGACGGCAGGATTCTGTTTCTTCGAACAGCTGCTGTGCTCTGCTTTACCACCGTCCTTGGGCATTCTCCTTTAAACTTGCAGACACGATGCTGACACTGCTACAATATGGTGCCTTCTTGAAAAGCTTCTATCCACCTATTAGAAAAATCAAACACTGTTAGGAAGTTGCTTGTAAAAGTTTAAATCAGGCTGCTGTGACTAGCTACAGATTGACACAAGTAGTGACATCATACTTCCATTACCAGCGGGTCTGTTAGTGCAAAGGCCAGAAATCTATCCATCCAATGAGTCCAGACAAACAGATGTATTAGTTATTGTTACAAGGCCAGATGATGGAAACTTTTTGCTGTACCTCTTCCACACTGAAGTTACGTGTGTAAAGAACAAGTGAAGATGGGGAATCAAATGCTCAAGAAGTAGAACATGCCAAGGTTCTGCCAAATTCAATGCCACGACTGCGTACCTTTTAAAAACAGTATTGCCTGCTCATATTTCACTGCAAACATGATCTGGGATGAATCAGGGCACTACAACAGCTGAGGCACCTGCGTAACCCACGCACTCCGCTCCTGCAGCTGGTACAAGGGAGTTAGTGAGGGACTCGTGGGGCTGCGGGGGCGGACACCGCAGGGCACACGGCCCAGGCTGGAGGAATGGTGCCTCTGCATGAGGACAGAACTTCCCCGTGTTCACACGCACAACTGCGTCGCATACTAACAGTTACCCTGCACGTTATATCCGTGAAAATATAAGGAGAGGGCAAGTCCTAAACAGCTGATCCGAGGTGTCTCAAACTGGAAATTCAAAGTTAATATTCAGACACTTTCACCCCCTATAGCTGTGGTTTCTGTTCCTACTTGATTATCAGGGTGATATACATTCTCACCTTCTCAAGGATGCTGCAAAAAATTTATGTTCTGAAGCATTCCGATGCTACACTGACAAATACAGTAAAAAAATGGAAAAATTCATTCTTCCGAACGAGGGCTGAACTGTGTGCATGTAAAGTTAAGGGGCTGCATACTGATGATTTTTTTATCCTGAGTGAAAATCTTGCAAGAACTAAATGGGACAAAGACTGTAAAATTATCTTTATCATGGATATTCAACCCTGCCTTAGTAGTCACAGGGTAGCTAAACATTAGTTACAGATATTGACTACTCCTTGCCCTGATTGTTTAACTTTATAACTGTGTGCACCTTCTTTGAATCCAAGCTTTTGGTATGAACACATTAAGCATATATAAGTGCTCATGCCTGTCTGCACACATAACTCAAACTTCCATCCCTTACTTTTTAGGGCTCGCTATATTTTCCATGGCCGTATATTCATTAAAAATAACTAAAATGGAATACAGCAAATTCATAAACAGCTTAAGCATTGAACATTGTACTGGACTAAGAAATTTAAATACTCATAAAGAAATAAATATCTGTTAAAATTTTATTACCGCACTTTCACAACTACATCGGATATTACTCTGGCCCTAACAGGAAAAACAGCATCCACTGATGCAAACAGGCCCACAGCATGTTCTTTGTTTTTTTCCTCTAATGCTATCAAAGCAGCGTTTATTCTGGAGGTTCAGCACAAATCTCATAAGGATATTAAATACTTGGAGAAAGCTTGCAATTTAAGGTACTTAATATTATTCCTAGCCTCAGCAAAACAGAGTATGTCCAATTTCAAGTTTTTCTACTGACGAGGAAAGCCATTGTTTCAATAGGAAAACAAAACTTTTGAAAGCCTTGCGGGTTTTTAGTTTTGTTTTACGTACTACAAACACAGACACAGTGGAAACAAAATGAACAAGGAAACATTTGTGTACATCTGCAAGTCAAAATACCCCCAAAACTCCAATAGAGACTTCCAGATTTAGTGCATAGAGAAGTGTCATTAAGCACGTTCTCAGCTGTTCAGAATTTTCAGTTGTTTGGGGTACTTTGTTTTTTAGAATATCCCCATTTACAGAAAATTAGACCTGCAGCCATTTGAATGCTTAAG
The DNA here is from genome assembly GCA_013399095.1 of Psophia crepitans. Classification (NCBI taxonomy): domain Eukaryota; kingdom Metazoa; phylum Chordata; class Aves; order Gruiformes; family Psophiidae; genus Psophia; species Psophia crepitans. Next base: position 21,736 of record VWZZ01005024.1, read on the forward strand.
GATTAATAATGGACTAGTTTGTGCAGGAAGTCTACTTTATCCATGTAAAGTTCATTTGGGAAAACTGCAGTGAAACCAGTCAGATAAGCTAGGCATATCCACAAGGTAACTTAAACGTGTTGCTTCCACGCTCATTTCTAGTTTACTCCATGAATCATATAGCAAATGTTTTCTAGTGATTAACGAGCAAGCTTCTAGGTTATTTTATATAAAAAGCACACAAAATATAAATTGATAAATATGACTCTAAACTCAGATACATCAGCAGGATTTGAAATGAAACAGCTTGTGTGGCTGTTCTTTGAATTCAAGCTTTTGGTCTGAACATATTAAATATGCCTAGGTGCTCATGCACATCTGCGCACAGACTTCAGACTTCTGTCCCTTGCTTTTTAGTGTTTGCTTTATTTTCCACTGCCATATATTTTTCAAAAATAACTAAAAATCTACAGTTGGAAATAAAAAAGGGACACATTAGCTAATTCCTAAAAACACCTTTTCTGGATTTCTCCAAAGGTAACATTCAGTTTTCACTTGAGCAGACCAGGGATAGAGGAATGGGCTAGGAAAAAGAAAGATTTCTTATTTTATCTTAGACTTTTCCATTCTCCTACATTCATTCTTTTCCAGCGGCAGTCCACTTCTTCATTTAAAGCATTTCAGAAGTCCTCATGAAACCAGGACCTTGCATTTAAGTACTCTAAAAGTTTTATTTACATATTATATCACATGCATCTTTTGTAGACATGCTTAATCTGTGAGTATTAACATTCATGACTTCTGAAACATTTTCTAGAAAAAGTTAACAGAAATGAATTCAAATAGTTTCTTACTTTTGAGCTGAATGGGGATCATCTGCTTTGAATATGTAAAATAAAGTGTTTTTGTGCAGTAAATGGAACACTCTAGACTCTGAGTTTTCATCTTTTACTTCACTGACTGTGAATCCAAGTAAAGGCTGGCTCTCTAATGCTGCCACATCCTATTTTACAGGGGAGAAAAAAAAAGCAAACAAGACAAAATTAGAGCTTGTAAGACACACGAAGGAATGCATTTAGACTTTGCTCATGCACCATACCATTGGAAGGGATTATACAACAAACAAGTTGTTACAAATAGTCATGCACAAACTGCTGCTTTTTATTGTCTCCATGCATGAATCAGGGACAGCAAGTAACAAAACCTCGTAGACTTCAACATTACCATTCCTTTCTATTTCCCTGATAACATCTATCTTGTCTTTCATTGTATAGTTTCATCATCCTGCCTGGTAAGGACTTCTTATATGACAAGATCGACTATCACCTGGCAGCAAACTAAAGATCCATTTAGTGCCTAGTGCTCTCTCCAACAACCTAGTAGTAAAGTTTCCATGTCATACAAGTGATATGGGAAATGCTATTAGCTGCACTGAGGAGGCTAAAAGGAGGAGCTATGGATGTAACCTATGTTTCTCAAGGACTGCAGTCACACTCCAAGTGGTTTTGATGGCTGAATTACTGAAAAATTAACAGGATGGGGAAAAACCATTGCTGAGTGTTCATAGAAGGTCTGGGTTAAAAGGGACCTCAAAGACCATCTAGTTCCAACCCCCCTGCCATGGCCAGGGACACCCTACACTAGACCGGGTTCCCCAAAGTCCCAACCAACCTGGCCTTGAACACTTCCAGGGATGAGGCCTCCACATCCTCTCTGGGCAACCCATTCCAGTGCCTCACCACCCTCACAGGAAAGAGCTTCTTCCTAATATCTAATCCAGATCTACCCTACTTCAGCTTAAAGCCATCACCACTCGTCCTATCACTGCATGCCCTTGTAAAAAGTGGTTAGCTAGGAAAGAGTAGGAAGAGAAGCTGGAGCTGTTTACCTTTTCCTTTAATTTCAAAACCTGGCTAAAAAGGCAACCTTTCCCCTTCCTCATTCATCTCAATTACTTCCTTACTTTATACTCTCGTCTTTTAATTAATAAAAATACAATGCACAGCATTTTTGGAAGGAAAAAAAAAAGTGGAGTATTTGCATCGCCTGCAAATTCCAAAATACTGTTTTGTAACTAGGCGGGGTCCTGCAATGCTTCTGGATAGAAAAAACAAAGAATGTACATAAACACGGACACGTCAGGTGAAGACTTTGGTAATTGCCTCTGCACTGAAAAAAAGAGTACCCTGTGAAAGCTATTCTTGATATTGGAGAATAGTCAAGTAAAGGCTTACCAATCTGGTTTATTATCTTAGGTTTTTATACCACTAATAAGCAGTCTTTTTACCACTAATCTTTATATCACTTGGAACTAATGTAAGTGGCTTAAGTCAGGTTTCCTGGCTAAGGCCACACTGGACCAACCATCATAACCTTCCCTTGGGACTCTCCAAGCAACGTCTCCTGCAACGGCTTATCAAGATGAAAAGGACAGATATGCCTTAGTTTAGAGAAAATAGGAAAGCGTTAATTTTGTGATTGCAACCTGCAAACTGAAGTTACTCTGCAAGGCTGGTATCTCAGAGGAAGCCAAGCAAAAGAAAATTTAAGGTGACTGTCACACACTAATATGCCTTTCTTTACAGTTGCCAAAGTCTCCTTCGCAACTGCCAGAAGAGACACAATGCCCTAAAATATTTTTCAAGTCTTTGCAGAAGTAATTGTTTTGTACATAATTATTTAGGATATTTTTAGAACTGCTTGCTTTTTTTACTATTGCCAACGCTGTAATGGAAATAACATCACAGGTTCTGGACATAATTCAGAAGTGCTAAAATAAAGGTTGGCACTCCAGCAGGAACAACCCAGGAACAAATCTGAGCACAAACCAGGAAACAACAGGGGGCGGGGGGGGAGGTGGTGCAGCGATGAAGAAAACATAACTCTCTACACAGTCAGGATAGGTTGGGCCTTACCATTTTAAAAGAAAGCAAGGGATGGCAATATCTTTTAAGAAATGCTTTGGATATTTTGCTCTTGAAAGCTATTAGCAAACTATAACATATCATAAAAAAAAGCAAAACCCAAGATATTCCAGTGCTACAATACATCCATGTATGTTGGAAAACATTGTAAGATGCAATAAAACTACATCCTCAACACCCACTGGGATGTGCAGAGCGTATGTATGTATTGGTTAGAGATTAATCCACACTGCAGCAGACTACACATTCTAAATAAAAATGGAAAAGCCATTAGACAAAATGCATTTCTTATTCTCTACTTGCAGCACTGTATATTAAATAATAACTCCAGGATGAAGATGACAGTTTGAGAAGTCAAGAGATTTAGTTAGCTCGTTTTCCAAGCATTCAAAATACCTTGTGGAACTGCAGAACAAGATACTTCAAGATGCTTTAACAATGTTGGCTTTGCCACTAGTCCAGCATGATGCATCTAAAGAGACCCCCATGTTTTACTGACTCAGAACATACCTACAACTGTGCAATGGTGTGTAGTGCAGATACTCAAAGCTAGGTCAGGAATCAGAAACAGCACAGCTGTATCAGCATATTATGGTACCAAGCTCACTGGGCCTTTTCAAAATACTACATCGCAACCAGATCCATTACTGTAAGGTGATCTAATTTTATAGCTTGTTTCTAGATCATAAAAATCAACAATTTTATTACAAATACAGTATTATCATTGGACATTTGATTTCTAATATGTAGGCTCTTACCTCGCTAGCAGCATATGTGTATAGCACCTTATTTTTTATAACAAACCATAGGTGTTTCCATGGTTTCTTACTGCCCTTAGATCTGTGCAGGTAGCCACTCATTGTAGAGTCTTCGGTATTCGCTGAAACCTGAAGTGACAAGAAAAAAAAAAAAAAAGCAACCACCCAACACCCAAGAGTTGTGCATCTGTCCAGGTTTTTGCAGTAGACCTTTTTTAAAACAGATTTCATAGAATCACAGAATCATTAAGGTTGGAAGAGACCTCCAGGATCATCTAAGTCCAACCATCCCCCCCACCACCTATTACCCACTAAACCATGTCCCTAAGTACCACATCCAACCTTTCTTTAAACACCCACAGGGACGATGCCTCCCCCCCCCCCCTGGGCAACCCATTCCAATGCCTGACCACCCTTTCTGAGTAGAAATTTCTCCTCATCTCCAATCTGAACCTCCCCTGGCGCAACTTGCAGCCGTTCCCTCTTGTCCTATTGTTAGTTACCCGCGAGAAAAGGACAGAGCCCTGTCCTGTCAAAGACTCAAATTCTCACCCAATCTCAAGTTCATGTTGCTAATTAGCACAGATAGCTGAAAGAAAAATTATTGTGTCTGCCACCACCTGTCTGGTCTGCAAGAGAAGCTTCTGCAGACATTAAGGGTTGGAACTTAAATTGGATGCAACAGGACAAGAGAGGGCTGAAACACTAAGGACAACGTACAGCTGGAGAACACATGTTCCTATATAAGGAAAAATTACACCTTCTCATTCCCAAGACCTCCAGTGTAGGTAGGCAGAGATTAGCTCTACCTTTCCTAATCATAAGCCCGGAGCTGAGTTGGTGAAGGAGTCTTCTCATCGACTGTTGGTGCAGAGGAAAATCACAGTTCCTTGAAACGCAGAGCATCAAGAAAGTAATTACAATTCCGACTATCTCTCTGAATCGCAGTCTCATAGGTGTTTATGCAGTTTACATGCTGCTTCAAGGTTCAGTTCCCTGTCTATATAAAACTATGGCCCAAATCACTGTTACAGGCAAATTTTGACTTTTGATTCTAGAGAAGATAGCTAAAATATGGAAAAAATTTTTCATTGTTAATATTGATGATAGAATACTAACAAGGCATTACTTTTGACCAACAAAGCACTTACTTCTTTGAGGGCTGCAGGAATTTTTTTCTGCTTTCTCCCAGAGGGAATACTATGCAATACTGTAGACAAGGCACTTGATGGAGATTTATGATTGACTGGGGATCCGCTCTTAGGAGTGCACTGGTTATCTAGAATGCATAGGATGAATATATTGCTCTCATGTCACAGATGACTCAATACAGACCTTCTTGGGCTTCTTTTCTAAAAAGCAGCTGATATTATTCTGATTACAGTACTTCAGATTAACAGGTACTAACATTAAATTCAGTGTTGTTATCATCAACACCCAGAGTTAGAATCTCCCAAATCACTATCAGACTAAAAGAACCCACAAGAAATTTACAACTAAACAGATTGATCTAGTTTGTTTTCAAAATCTGTTGGTTTCGGTTTTTGCCTTGAACTACCTTTGCCCATACATTGGCTAAAAATTAAACTCTTAAAAAGCACACCAAGTTTTTAGAGACATCTTCAGCAGTCCAGTCTGTGCTTTACCCCTGTTCCCCAAGTGTCTGTCCCTTCAGTTCTCTACATCTGTTATCTCCTCAGCTTTTTTCAGTATGGATGCTGTAGGGCTCCTCTTCAGCATCATGCCACCACACACACACACTTCTGGAGAGTTTCATCTCCAGAGAACATGCTGTTTTTCTCCGCTGCCACAGGCAGTTCCTTCATCTCTTGGAAGACTTCTGCAACACTTCACTCCTCTAAAACCCCCTTTTCTAGCAACACCCACCACTAATTTACAGCCCAGCTTGGAACGAGTAGCTTCATTAAGTCTACTTCTGGAGTTGTTCCTGAACATGGTGAAGCTCTGAAATAATGAGCAAAGCAGGAGAGTAATTGGATTGCCAGCTGTACCGCACCTGCTCTGCAGCTCTTTTCCCAGCTAAAGCACCTGCAACTGCCTGCAGCACAGCAGCCTCTAGTGCCCAACGCAGAGACCTGCAGTGGTCCAGACAAGCCGCCTTCCTCATCACCACAGGCTCCCACCACCACTTCAAGGGTTGTCGATGCTACTTTCCACATCCCCAGGAGAAATATCACCCCCAGCATGCTGGAAGCCATAGCTTGATTATTCCACTAGGGCATCACTGATTTCCTGATACCCTGGAGAGCTTGTGTTGAACTGGAGCCTCTGCCAGAAGGGCAGCAAACTGTTTCAGTCCCTGCTTAGGGCTCATTTGTGTATTTTATAACAGAGTCTTTGGACCACAAATTCAGAGTAAGTCTTGTGAGATGGGACTGGAATCCCACCTCACCAGGAGATGCTTCCATTGATTTTACATTCATTTTCTGCATAATAGGATGAAGCTCCTTCAAAGCGCCAAATTTGACTTCTCTCAGGATGAGGAGGAAACTGACCCTGGACCTCCTCTCTACGCAAATGTTATTACCACCAGGCTATCTAACCCTTGCTTTCCAGCAGGCATCAGTAGTACCACATTCTCTGAAAGTGTTTCAATGAAAATAGCTCTAACTGTGGTGTTTTACATTGAAATCCATGTTGCCAGTAGGCAACGCTTAGGATTTTGCTCTCAGAACTGAGGTGCAGATATGCCAACTTCTTCAATTCCAGATGAACCGAGGCTTGAGGCTGACGAGACTCAGCTTCAATAAGATGAAGACCTATGTCTTCACAGAGCCCCAGAACTTCAGCTATTTCAGCAGCTTAGATGACAAAAATGAAGTTTACAGGCATACAAGTTACAGAGTAAAAGCACACGTGAACCCACTGGGAGGTCATGGTAAGCGGCAAGGACTTTAATGTACACTTGTACCTTTTGATTAATGAGAAGCAATGTAACACTAGTTATCTCAAAAAAACCAAAAAACACCAAAAACAAAACCAAAAGGCAGCATCAGCTACATGCCAGTACTGCAGGGCAAATGCATGTGTGTTTCTGGAAGGAAGAGCCCATGTACTGCAAATTCACTTCCCAGCTTACTCCACAGAAACTTGTGTGGGCTCTTATAACCTCAGATGCCTGTCACTTTGCAGGCACTAGCAGGATTAGGGACTTGAACCCAGCAGTAACTATGAGGCACAGACATATCACATTAATAGGGGCCATAAAAAATAAGACAGTTTATGAAAATTTTCTTTACCTTGTTTCTGTAGCTCCCTGAAGCAATGATCACATACTCTTGCTGGCTGGTTTTTCATATAGTCTAAACCATGTTTATTTGATGAACAAGCTTGACAGACAATCTGGAAACATAAAAGCATTATTGCGCACGTGATGTGCACCTGTAAATCACCAAATGCTCAAAGATGTTCACTTCCACAGTTAGGCCCATAACAGAACCTGAAATAGGCACTATTTTTACTTTTAAAATGGTTCAGCATCTTGGCTTTTCCCTCTGTCCTTATGTTCAACATGCTGCTCTTTCTTCCTCTAAATAACAATTAAAATGTAAAAAAAAAAAACTTTAAAAAATCACTGAATTACACAAGTCAATAAGCCAACATTAACAAACCAAGAAAAGTAGAACAAGCCTACTGAGTTACTGAACTGTTTAAATCAGAAGCTTTTAAAGAAGTAACTAAAAATAGTCATGTTCGCTTGACAATTTCTCCACAACACAGATGTCTTAAATGCGTTGAATTCTGTATTCTCACTTGATTAAAACAAGAAGAATGAAGGTTCATTAGATACACCTTCCATAATTATTAAATAATTATAAGAATAAGCTTGGAACTAACCTAAACCCAAAATCATTATTTATCTTACAAAAATTTGTAAAGGAGGTATTTTTCTCATTTCAGCTAACATTCTTCATTTGCACTACATAATTGCAGAAGCAGAAGACAACCATAAATAGTACTCCAAAATGCAAAATAAGAAACATGTAACAGGTTAAAAGGTTGAACACTGGTCTGTCACAACACCTTCCTCAAGAAACCTGAAGGACAAATAGAAATGGTAATCAGAAAATTGCCCAACCTTTCCGCATGCCCGGCAGTGATGTCTTCTCCAGGTCAACGTGAATTCACTTGTACAGATCATACACATAGTGGCTCTAGTATCAGGGATCCAGATCGGAGCCTTTGATCCCAGCGGACTATCTTCTTCCTGTTTTTCTGGGTCTGCCTGAGAGAATATAGGCCAAATACCATTACATTCAGCGATGAGAAATAAGATTAACACTTGTTAGTGATTGCTGGTTAACGCTAATCAGCCTTCTCCGATAAATTGTCATGGTCTTAAATGCTATCTGCTATTACATCAGTGACCATTACAACGCAAGCCTGAAGACAGAGCTGCATTTAATTAGTTCAAATAGGCTGTATTACTTTCAAGCTTTACCAGCCTATTTAAATCAATAGCTTCTATATTTTAAAATCTTTTCATTTCATCTGTTTGCAGGATTACCAAGAGAATCAAGAAAGTGGGTTTAGGGTTTTTTTGAAGAAAATAATTTTAAATTTATGAAGTAGATAACATTATGAAATATCATTCTGTTCTATCATCTGTTCACTTACCATTTACCATCCTGTTTTATTAATAATTATGGAATGCCTCATTTCTGTAAACATCTCCAAAGAAACTTTATATTCAAAAAGGGAAGAAACCAACATTAATGATATGACATACCTCTTCAAGACTTTTGCTAGGATTAAATGTAATTCTCTTTTTTGTATATTCTTCAATTGACTTGGAGATAGCTTCTAACCACTCATCTCTTTCTGTAGCAGAACTGTTGGAGTAAAAAAAAACCAAACCATTATTTTTTATTATTATTAACATTTTAAACTAAGAAGCAAGTATTGATTAGAATTCCATTATTACACATTGACCTAACTCTATTGCAATTTCAGTTTTATAGACCATCTCCAGCTCCTACTGAAGCTGGCATTATTTTTTTAACTGTCCGTATGGTGTCAGTTTTTTGTGTTGATTGATACTAAAAAAACCAAACAAACAAACAAACAAAAAACATTCCTGTGTCTGTTGTTATAACGTGGATTCCCTCCCTCCCTCCCATTCCTTGTTCCAAAACACGCTGTGATTGTTTCAAGGCTTGTATGTCATTGCTTCTCCCTGGGCCCTTCCATAGCTTGAGTAACACTGGTGTAAATGGTGCTCCCAGCACAAAGGCACAGGCCCTCCCTCCTGAGAGGGACTCTGAAACTTCAGCAAGCCTTCCCCACCCCCGAGCCCCAGCTTCAGTCTCAGGGTGTAGTTATACCCAGCCCTGTGAATTCTGAGCTTCTGCCCAAAGAAACCTGCTGTCTCTTCCCCAGCCTCATGCTCCTGCCTGTTTGCTCCTACTAGGCCATGCTGCATTGAAATAATTATTTTTTTTCCCCCTAAATTTTTCCACCAGATTAGCTATCCCAAAGAGATAAACAGATGAGCTTACTGTAACTCTTTATCCCACAGCTGGTGGATCCCTAATCAAGTGCAAGGAAAGCATTTGGCTGAAGTGGCACGGCGTGGTGAGCGGGGAGAACAAGACGTGCCTGGCACGGCAGAAGCCTGCAGCTATACCGGCTTACGTGCAACGCCAAAGCACTTCCTCAGGCCCTGGGCACAGCACCGCTCTCGTATGCTATAAACCCACGCTGCTGCTGCTCCAAAGACCATCCTACTACACTCCCTCTCAGTCACTAGGTCTTATTTTCTCCCTTGTGCCAGGACACACACGGCTATGCAACGAGCTGGGCCAGGAAACAAATCCGTATTAAAGCAAGCCATCGACCTGCCCTTCCTCTGGACCGATTTACCGACTGGGTTCATCAACAGCCACTTGTGCCGGCACCAAGGAGGGGGGTCTGAGAAAGGAAGGAGCAGTTTTGTGGCAGAGGAACAGCTAGACCGCTTGTTTAAGATGGCATGCCGATGTAAAATGGGCTTCTAAAATTTAAACCAGTACCAACATTTTTTAAATTCCCCACTTCTTAAATAGTATCAAAAAAATTAATTTTTTAAAACAAAGGGTTTGAACGTGATTAATATATACAAAGGAAAGTTAGGGAAGAAGAAAGCAATGACTTCACCAAATCAGGTGTGCAACACCAATTATTGTTTAATGGCCTTTGTAGGTGAATCTGGAAGCTTTGATCATCTTTGAACCTTTAAGGAAAATACTTTGAGCTGGGATTTTGAACTGAATAAAACTGAGCGCGATACAGAATCAGAGGACAAATCCAGTAAGGTAAACATTGGGGAAGCCTGAGAGGCACGAGAGAAACAGATGGTGTAGCACACACAGCAACAAAATCAGAACAAAAGGAGAGGAAATAAGATACAAGCAAGGGCAAAGCAATGTATTATTGTCTGTCCCAATCTCTCACCCTCTGAATGGAACATTTTGTTCAGTTTATTTACCTTTGCTTCCTCATCCGGTAAGAACAACTGGTCTGCATTAGCTATGTAACGCTCACAATTCTAATAACTCCTTTGGCTTTTTCAAAATTCGGTTCCTAAAACTATATTAAATAACTACATTTAAAGTTGGCCCATTAAAGTTTTTTGGAGATGAAGCATCCCCCATCACATGGGGATTGCTACATACGGGGCTGCTCGCACAATGACCTATACTGTTTACATCCTAATATTTCACAAGGGAGCTCGCACTCGGTAGGTTTGCTAGTGCTAGCTAGCCTTTGGGTTGTTTACAGTCCTTCAGAACTCAACAGCAAAGGCGGTGCCATCAGCAACTGAATTGATGTAATGGTTTGCTGCAGCAAAATAGGCAGTGTTGCTTCTGCTGTCACTTCCAGTCCTCCCCCACAGCTGCACAGCCCTGCCACCTCCCTTGCTGCAGGTCCAGTATTTGTTACATCCTTCCAAAAGTTGTTTTGTTTACTAAAATTGCAGGGTTTTCTTAGGGTTTTCTTAAAATTATCTTTTAAATTCATTTAAGATTTAACAAAGCAGTAGAAAGCTTTAAATGGACTGCAGAGAGCCCCAGCAATTATTACCGGAACACGTGTGTGCTAAGGGTACACGTCGCCGGTGCCCAATGGAGCTGAGCAGCTGGGTGGTCCCTGGAGGGCTCACAGAAGTATACCCCTCTAGTTTCCAGGATGAGAGCCTTGGGGCACCTCTCCCAGCTGAGCTAGCCTTGCATGAGCTATCCTTGTTAGGGGAGGCGATGCAGCTATGTCTGCCTGCGCTAGCTCTTCGCTACCCTTATTGAGGGGGACGGGGCCAGCTGGCCTCCCACCACGTCAGGCTGGCATGACTATTGTTTTCAGGACCGAAGCTTTACGTCGGCACAGTGCTGTATCGTGCAGATGCGTTAACTTGTTTCTCTGATTAAGACGTTTCTAGTACAATACTGCATTGTACCATGTAAAACAATGCACATCCCTACAGATCTCCCAGCAAGACCGAAATCTCAATCCAGACTAGATAAAGGAGAATACTAATGCAGTCAGTAAAACTAAACCTGAAGTGACAAAGACTCTTGTCCAGGCATTAATCTATACTTCTGTTATTAACTGGCTTCCTTTTTATTACTAGCAATTTTTCAGCAACTTAATTCTGCCCTTCTCCATCTCTGCCCCCAGGAACATCTCAGAATCTCTTCTTTGGTGTAAACTGCACATAAGGCTTGTTATTTAAAAAACACACACAGAAGTGGAATTTGTCTCCAACGTCTGTAAGATTAATTTGAACAATTTTGTAATGGAGATTTTTACCACACAGGAGTCAAGAAGCTGTTAGAATGAGGTATCATCAAAAGGAAGATGCAGTCTGTATTGACAAGATACTGATTCTCTCCACATCCAGGATATTTATCAATAGGAACAATATAATTAATTGGGAAAAAAATTATATGCAAGCACCTGTTGCTGGTAGTTTTTTCACTTGTTTCCCTCCTACACCACAACAGACCCAGGTCTTGCTTACAACCAGATAGCAGTTTGTAAACCCTCATTTACACTTGCAGCCCCCAGCACTTTCTTCATCCAGGGCAAATGCAACCTCTCTCTGTCACTGTTGTGTAACTTAGGGCTCTTGCACACATGCACACCCCGATTCCAGTAAGAATAAAAATAACAGAGCTGAACACTACAAGAGACAGAGCAAATCAGAGCTGCTTTAATGCTCTGTAATGTAAGAGTAATTCAGTAATTTCAAGGTCAAGAAAAAAAGCATGTCTCAAACTCTGCCCAGTTTGATGAGAATGTTTATATATAGGGATTTTCCACTATGGACCAGCAACTCAAAGCAGCTGGTCTTCCCCTACCACTTACTCAGTTTCTCAAAAAGACAAATCTGTCTTGTTTTGTGGAAAATAGGTAGGCTGTGTTTCAAGATGATAATCTTTTCAGAAGTTGCAATGATTTATTTTTTTTTGCAATCTTTCAAAATGACTGAATTAAAAGTGAAATGCTGTTTCAAGTTAAGCAGAGATAAAGCCACATTGCCTACTGCAATCACATAAATGTCTTCATGTACCTGTGTGACATCCAGCCACCAGGGCACCTAAGCAGCATGGACACTACCCTAACACTGTGAAATCCATCTTATTTTCCCAATGTGCAAAAAAATCATAAAAACCCCATTTAGATTTGTGGAAAAAAAAAACAAAAATACTCCTTTCGGGTCTGTTGTTGTAAATAACTACTGCTCAGACAATGGAGCTACTTCCTCTGGCTACTCTGACAAGGTTAACCTTGGTGTACCCCTCAGCTAGAGATAGTGCTGTCTTTGTGCAGGCATCCTCATGTCTGTATTTACAAGGTCACACCAAACGAAGCAGTCTGCCCTTGCTCAGCTTTGCTAAACAAAAGAGAAAACATGTCTGTCTTCATTGCTATCAGCACTGTCACAAATGTCAGAACATATAAAACTCCAACTTAAACACAGTAAAAAACAACAATTCACAAACCGAGGTCTTTGCTAAAGGCATCTCGGGAAAGGCAGATCAGAGCCGCTCTGGTTTAGCGACCATGCATCCTTTTGCTGCTACAGTCCTGTTTTCTGGTAAAGACAAGCACCACTCCAGCTATGGAAATCACAGCAATTATTTCAGGTTCAGTGACATCCATTTCTTTTTTCAATTACACTGTTATTTTAGCTAAAAGACCATGACGACTTCTTCCAATTTATATCAGTTACTGACAATAACATGAAAATGTATTGTCATGCGTCATATTCTGTCCTCTTAATGCACTGAGAGAGCATATCAGTAACTCTGAAAGAACAAACACATACTGAAAAGCAAAGCCTAAAATTAATTGAATTGAAACAATTTTAATTCTTATTCCTCTCAAGGAAATCCATCACTTCACAATGGACAGTCTTCCTTACAAGTCAGGGTGAACTGTATTAGGAACCACAAATTCATATGGTGTCTGTGAAACTTAGGCTTCCTTTCTGTCAGCCCATTTAAAAATAGACTTCAATTTTCAAAATCAGATTTTGGATGTGAACAAAAGTAAATTAGAACAAAGCCTACCTTCTTTCCAGAAACCTATCTGTCATTCCCTCTATTCTGTAATTACCCTAGCCAAGCGTAACTTTTCATTACATAAGTGCAAAAGAAGCTATAAAACACATGGCCTGTCTAAAATCACATCGGTTTTAAATCATTCTTCATTTGTCACTTACCTTGCTGAAAGAATGAAGGATCTCTCTACGCTTTCAATGTTCAGTTCATTCTGATATGCTTCTTGGGTTGGCTTTTTAACCTTCAGTCAAGAGAGAAAACTTGACACTGAAACGGTACTTTTATAGTTGCTTTACTTTTACTTACTGTAAAAATCTCTTACACTGTTATTGTAGAAGGGGTATATTGGAGAGAAAAATCACAACACTAGATCATCATACACCAGTTGAGGGCCCACCTACACTCAGACGACACACAGCCCACCATTCACTGTAGCCCCCAACACTGGAAACGTATGGGGGAATGAAGCTCAGGAGTTGTCAGACACCTGCTGTGTTTCAACATGCCCAGGCCCCTTGCCCTCTAGGCATCTCCTGCAAGTGGGCCAAAAAAGGCACTGTGGCTGCTGCAGGACAAGATGTAGCCTTTTTGGGGGGGCATCTGCCCCATACCTCAAGGGCTGGATAATCTTGCTGACCCTTCTGAGCTACCAAGTTTCAAACATAAGGAGGTTTAAAACTTAAGAGTGGTTCTTAACCACCACGAGACAGCTGCTGGCAGAAGAGATTTTGCAGCTCTGCCTGCAAAAGCTTGGACCTGGGCACCAGATCTGCACTGCAGCTGGACTTGGTGCTTTTCTCTGACAGGACCAGAGACAAGCTACTTATTTCTGAGGCAATGGCTTGTCACTTCAGACACCATATCAAGATAGGGCATGCATGTCCCTTATCCCTACCCAGAGGCGCTCACGGCTTAACTTTGATGCTTTTCACAAAGGCCGTATCTTCCCTCACAATTACCAGATCTCTATAAACTGTGGAGATTTGATCCACCAGAAGCTTATCAGGCAGACAAACCTAATCTCTGGGTGTGGGCAACAAAAAAAACCCCCACAGTTACAAGGCAAAAGTGAGGCAGTCTAAACAAAATACAAACAAAAAAATTAGTAGGCAGACTATTTCACAGTAGGCCAATACTGGATGAAATGCCGGTGAGATGATCCTGGGGCAACAGAGGTTTTTTTGGGGAAACCTATCAGCAATCCCACAGCTCATATCATGCAAGAAATGTTAAGCCTGTAGGATTTCTCTGCAACATAAGCATCTCCCATGTCTCTTTCCAATGACAACCCTAGTTGCGTTTTTAAAATTGGAAGGCCTGAGTTTAAACAGACTTGGAGTAAGACTCCTCTTACCAAGTGACTCACCTTCATTCCAGCCAATGACAGCATGTTGTTGAGTTTATACATCCCTGACTGAACTGGAGTAGTGTACAACAGGGCATCGTTGAACTGTAATATAGAAGCAATGCCTTTTAATGACTAAAGACTGTTTAGAGAGAGATAATTTCAGATGCATTTTAATGAAGTACAGAACTCATACAGCACTGAGATGAACTGTCCAGAAGGGCATCTTCTACTTCCTATATTCCATTTAGAACCCAAGAAACATTTTCATGTATGAATTTAGATAACAATAGGTGTCTATTTATATCCTCCTTGTGTAAATATATAATAGGGCAAGAGGAAATGGCCTCAAATTGCTCCAGGGGAGGTTTAGGTTGGATAGTAGGAAAAATTTCTTCACTGAAAGAGTGGTCAGGCGTTGGAACAGGCTCCTCAGGGGGATGGTGGAGTCACCATCCCTGAAGATGTTCAAAAAGCGTGTAGACGTGGCACTTCGGGACATGGTTTAGTAGACATGGTGGTCGTGGGTTGACGGTTGGACTCAATGATCCTAGAGGTCTTTTCCAACCTTAAAGATTCTGTGATTCTATGATTTGGCACACAAGTAAATAGTGCACAGATGTCAAAGAACAGGCTGTCAAAAAGGACAAAAATGTTTCTCATGTACACAGCTATAATGTCTAACAAACTACTTTAAAAGGTTATTAGAATTAACCATTCAAACAAAGCAAAACATCCCAGAAACTTGGGAGACAGCAGAATTAAGATTAGCAATTTATGATTATAGGGATAAACTCATCCCTATGTACCACACGGTTTAAATGTACATCTACTGTCCGTCTCCTGTTCTACCAAACTTGGCTTCATTTGATGCACTTACTGAACAGCTATTAGGATTTTTTTTTTCATTTTCTGTGCTGTTCAACACATGGATCCAAACTTCATTTACTGCACGAACACGGACCAGAAAATTGAACTGTCTCATAAGTTTTTGTTATGAGGTTCTTTGCAAAAACCCAAAATGTTTCATAAGCCTTACTAAATCTTCACAATGTGATCAATGGAAAAATCACTCTAGTGTCTAAACACTAGCCTGCACCTAAAAAAAACCCCAGTATCTAAAAAAAACCCCAACAACCAAAACCCACCCCCAAAAACAACTCACCTCAAAACAAAGAAAATCTGAGCTAGAGACACTCAAATTAGCAACATCTGATTTGGTGCCTGAGACAGCACCAGATTTTCGAGAGTACTACCTTAACTGAAATCATTTGCAGTTATCTCAGTGCTTTGTATGCTACAAAGTCATCTCCAGAGCATGACAGGCATTTGCAAGCTTAGAATACAAAGGGAGGGACTGCCTAGGGATATATTTATTCACACTACAGTAACTACAAGACAGATTTCAGCCAGGATTGTGGACCAATGATGCCACAAATTACACACCACAATGGCTGCTTTACTAAATAGGAGAGAGAAACAAAAGGTTCAAGTGAAAACAGAAGCTTCACAGATGCACAAAAGTTTCAAAACAAAACAGTAGCAGAGACAGGAAGAGAACCCAGCACTTAACTTGCAGCCTGGTGCTCCACTCAGGGTGCAAGCAGGCTTGTGCAGGGGAAGGAGAGGAGGAGGGAGGGAGGGAGGGAAGGAGGGAGGGAGGAGTGCAATAGCAGTGGTGGAGTTGAAGGTTTTAAGATCTGCTATGGTTAAGTGGTATGAAGTAACTGTGCTAATTTTCCCACTACCACAGATAACATCTTCTCATAAGAGTGCTCAAATTTTAAATGAGCGTTGTTCAAAACAGTACCTTTCAGTGAGAAATTGTTTTCTATTGAAATTAGCGCTTATGCAACAGATCATCTCTCTGAATTAGAACTGAGCAAGTAGAACAGCAACTACTGGTCATTTTTTCCACTACCTGAAGTTACTAGTTACTTACGTTTGCAGTGTAGTGTTTCAACCACTTAAAATTACACTAGTGTTACACACAGTGCAACACGCACAGCATCTTACCAGAAAGAACATTCGTGGCTGCATGACTTTCCGGGACAGCTTCATCAGTGTTCCCTCTTTCAGAAAGACCTAGAAAATTAAAACAAGCAATTCAAAACCTAGCTCTACAGGGCACAAGCTATACAAATGAGCTGATTTTCTCACCATCATCATTATTGCTACTACTACTACACTTGAACTGCTGCAGAAGTTTTGGGATTCAAGGTTCCCCTTCTGAGAAAGGCTGCACATCCTTACGTTTCTCTAAACGTGAGTATGAACGGCTGCGTTACGGTTTTCCATGCTGCACTTGAAACCGTGACAAATACAAGGTTAAGCTTGATGGGAAAAAACTGCCTGCAAGATTTGGCAAGAAATCATATTCTAAAAATCGTAAGTTTTCATCAGATAAATGTCTGAAAAAACAAACAAACAAAAAAGACACACATAGGAAGAAGCAGCGTTCATTTGACTATTAGAACCAAGTAATTAAGGGATGGACCATTTTTCTTCAGCTTCAGTACTTGGCTTGCATATCATCTGTGCTGCACTTCTACTGCAATCTGCTGAATGCCATCTGGAGGACCTACCCTTCCTGGCTGTACAATCTCATGGTGTCCATTTAAACTGTACTGAATCTGCATGAGTTTCTGAAAGTTATCCTACAGGAAGAAAAAGCAAAAGGTAAGTAATTGCCCTTGCATCCAAGATTATTTTGTTTAAAAAGAGAAAAAAAGCTTTAATCAACGAGCTCGATAAGTCAAAATACTTACTCCCTGCTTCATGATGTCATTGGCATGGTTTGCAACTTCTATGACAACAGCTAGAGCATCTGAAGGATGAAGAAATGATGCTTTTGTTATACAGACTAGTTACCATTGGTATTCTGTACAATATCGCCCTTCCACATCATGCCAAGCTTCAAGGACCTGATTGTACAGTCACCACATTCAGGAGCGCTCCCCATATATACCAGAGTCTTTGGATCATGGTTTAACAAGTGTGCCCTAGCAAGTCATTGCTTTACCCAACAGTGTCAATCATTTCTTCCAGCTAATCAAAACAGTCCACAAGCAAAATTAAATTCTTGTTTCTCAAAGAATTACTTTAATTTCAACGTCTCAACTTAGAGCAGAAAAGTTAAAATGTTAACTGAGTCATATGTAGAGATTAAGTTTTTTTCCATTTTACATAACAGCCTCCAGTGCCAGAAGATTACATAGAAGAATCATCCAAATCTTCGTGATTTCTTTCTTCTGCCTTTAGTTTTGCTGCACCTTAAGGTAACAGTATAAAGTTCAAATGTCTAAACTTCAAACAATACCAGAGAAAGAAAAAAAAATAAATCTCTGAATGAGAAGTTAAAGAGTTACTTAATAGTTACTTAATAACTAGCAACGACTGTAATTTATGCTAAGGTGTAACTGCAAAAATCCTTTACATAAAAGGATTATGTAAAGTACTGAATAGTGAGTGTGAGACAGAACTCATCCAAGGATGTTAGCCAAAAACCTGTAATTTACTGAAGGGGTGGGAAGGGGCGGGAGGGGGGAAGTTTCATTTATTTGAAAGCTAGAAGTGCTCTGATAAAATGTAGTCTCTAAAGCATTTATCACGTTCTGAGTAACCAAAGCGCAGTCAGGCACTCTAAATAAAGGAACTCCATTTGCTTAGAAGTCCACAGAGATGCCTACCAAACCAGGTAAAACCAAAGCCTTGGGTTTGTTTTGGGTTTTTTTTTTCCCCCCAGAGAATCACTAGAGTATTAGTACTGCAGAATGTTTGTATTTCCCTATTGTTGAGTTGATATTCAGAAAGAAAGCACATAAAAAGATACAGCTTTCTGAACTGAAAGGTTCAGAAGGTCACGAAGCCATGTAAGAAACTAAACTGAGGTGCTAACAAAAAGCTCCTCCTAAGTCAATCTGAGGAAAATTTTTGTTCGCCAAGGCAATGCAAGCACAGGAGTCGAACAGTTAAAAGGCATAGCACATATCAAGCATTTGATAAAAAATTAAGTTTAGATATAGAGGTCATGATGTCAATTGCGCCTGCTGAAAAATAGCTGGTGGTCTCCTATTAGGAAATGTTGGCTGCTCCAGCCAAAACACTCCCCAGCTCCAATCCACTTGAAAGAAAATGAAGGGAAATTTAGCTAAATTCGCAAAGATAGAAATGAGTATCTGAATTTTGTGTTATTCTTTCCTTCACCTATCAGTTATTGTATCTGTTAAAAACTTAAAATTTTAGTCATTAACTTCAAGAAAGACTGAAAAGAAAGTTCCAGAATCTCAGGGCTACTTACACAGCCAAGACTAAATTAATTTGAAGAACAACATAAAATAATACACAAAGGGGTTTTTGGCAGGGAAGAGCATTCTACTACTTATATCACTTTGCTGGAGTAATGTATTCAAATTAAGGTCATCAGGAAGAAGTGTGTTCGGAATGTTTTCCAAGAATACTAACCATAACCAAACCTAGTCTTCACCCCTCCCTGCAATTAAATTAACCAACTAAGCAAAGCCAGAACTAAGTTAAGCTTAATTATCACAAGATAGATCTTGGTGAGTAAAGATTAAATTTTCTTATCCAAAAAACAGACTATCAAACATGTCAAAAGCATAAAATTAACGCTGTTATTGTTACAACTAAGCTTCTGCTTTTTAGCTTTGACATGTCAAGGAAGAGAAAAATAGCGTGGAAGGTACAACTACAAAAAAACACAGAAACTGGAGAAATCAGAAGAAAATGTCAAGTAAAATATGTATTTAAGTTGCTCAGTTTTCAAGTGGTCAATTATTTAATGTGCAGTGCAAGCACTACTTTGCCCACAGCCATAAGAAGTTCAAGACAAAATTTTCTATCTCTTAAAGAGCCATAATTTAAAACACTTTTGGCTTATATTTTCAATATATTCAAACAAATATGTCTAAATGTCCTAAGAAAGATATTTACTCATCAATGTTATGGTACTGTATCAGCAGACAAATCTATAAAAAAGCAAACTTGGCTCAGTGCACTGAAGGCACTCATTTAGTGCAGTCCAAACATCTACATCTCCACAACCTTCCTAAAGATAATAGCCTTGCACAAATGCCACTAAAGAGACTGAAGTGACAGGGGCTCATGCAAATGAAATGGAAACATTGGCGAGGAGCATTTTTAGTACTGCTGAGGCACACACGTGGAAGAAGGAAGCAATCTGAATGTGTACTGCATTGCTACGCTCAAGTTAAACCAGCTTAATCCCAAACTACCATGAAACATGTAGTCCCGTCCGCTCCCATTGCCAACTATTCCTTCTCACTCCCTCCCCCCTCCTTTCCCCCCCACACGTAGGCAAACTTGTGGAAGACACTTGTGTTTGTGCAACTTGTGACAAGTCAAACTGGAGAACTCCTCAGGTTAAATATAACCCAGAGCAGCTCCTTGATCTTGTTCGCTCCTGCCACATGAACGCTTGTCCTGGCACAGAGAGAGGAGGTGGCCAGAAAGGCTCATAGCTGAGGGAGAACAGCTGGTAGACCAGACTGCCTATCATAAAAGGTCTACAGATGTAAGGACTGTCTCTCAATACCGGTACCCAAAATATCTGCTTAACCAGCCTGTGGAAACTTCACTCTTATCACTTGGTTTCAACTCAAGGGTGAGCTGATAGCACTGTTGGCTCCAGACTTTTTTGAAATACAAGTCTGCAATCTTTCAGTATCTCTGCTGAGAAGCTTAGAACTAAACAGAAAACATTCCTATTACTGGCTTTGCATTTTGCACGCATTTGAAATTTTGAAACATTATTATAAGTACATAAGCTGTTACTTATTTAATCTAAAGAGACATTTACCTTGAGTGTCCCTATAGTCCGCAGATTCTTCTAAAAGATTCTTTAAATAATCTGTATAAAGAAAAAAATAATACAGAGATAATTTTGTTAAAGAAAGAAATAGCACCAAAAAGTAGTAAAAACCACCTTTTTCCTGGAAATATGCTTTTCAGGCGGATCTATGCCACACAGATCTAGTACTTTATCTTTTAAATCTGTCAAAGCAGTAACAACAGGAAAAGTAGCATTTCCATAATGAAAGTATATCATGGCATCTTGCTCAGGGAAGAGAAGGTTATTGAAGCAGTGACCTTCTCTATTGACAAATGATATGCTGTATATATTATTCCTGAACAAAAACAAGCAAGTGAAAAATAAGTACATACTTGCAACCATTTAGATTTAAGATAATGCAAACAATTTTGAAGATTATAGGTATTTACCTGAGCACCTAACCTGTCTATAGGAGCTAAAGAAAAAAAGTAGTCCATTACAGAAGATCTGATTATGATTAATAGTTTTCAATAATAAAAGTATTATACCCCTCAAATGTTCAAACAGGCATTTCTAGTTTTCAGTCATAAATTTAGTTCCTCAACCACGAGATGGCACCCTCAATCCATTAAAGTCTTGGTACTTTTAAAATCTATTTTACTTAGCTAAAATTAACTCCAAATGTATGACTAGGCAGCAAAACATTCCTCTCAAGCTTCCATTCCCTGGTTGAGTGTCTAGTTCACCAAAAAGTACAATATCCTATAAAAAATTAATATATATCCTCAGTAAAAAGTAAAACATCTATTCTCTACAAACTCGAGCTTTGAACTGCTTAAAATGGAAAGAAACCAAATCAGAAACTTTCAGAGAAATATACATGTTAGATTGATAATATCAACAAATACTGATTTATAATGATGTTTTAAATGAGGTATTAAGATTCTGGCAGATCTGCTGAAAACTAATCTTATGTCATGTAGCAAGCGTTCAATTTTAGCTTTGCAGTTGTACAAGTTTCACGTAGGAGTGAAATAATTCAACTCCCATATGCTTTGCCCTACCCAAATTCATCCTTTTACTCAAGAAGGATCAGGAGCCAATTGTTCCTGCCTTCATAACATGTCTTACTTCACGCATGCCCCTCAGACCGTTCAGTGTATTGTAATCTTTTCCTTATGCCAAAAAAAAAAAAAAGGAAGAAAAAAAGAATTATGAAACATGTTTCTGCAATAGAAATGCTATGAAGAGTGAGACAACATGTCACAGTTAATGAAACCTTTGAGAAAAACAGAACTACAGGAAAAAAAGTATTTGGCAGTGAGATACTGCTTTTTGGCAAAGACCTAAGGGAGGATCCAAGAGAGAAGCATGAAGAGTAGGTTGGGGTGAAGGAACTGCCAGGGTCTCCTGCAGGGAAGTGAGGAGGGAGCGCTGGGAGGTCTGGCTGGCTGGGCCACGGAACACCCACAGCTTTCTGTCCTCCTCAAAGTTTTGTCTGATCATTCATTAGCAGGCTCTGGTCAACACATTATCTTTTAAGACAAGTCTGACATGGCACCAAAACCTTTCCATAAACATTGGATCCTTCACGCCCCTCAAGCTCTTGCACTGTAGTAGCTACCAGGCATTCCAGTGCTACGCAGTGCCACACTGCCCAGGCAGAGCCCTCGTTGGAGCCCACCATAAAGCAAACAAGTCAAAACTTGTGAAACAAGTGAATAGAAGAGGGAAAATTAGAGATTTTAACACAACTGCGTTCATTTAAAACCTGTATTTAAAAAGGAAGGCAGCTTTTGCACTACGAAACTGAAGCAGTCAATAAAACTTGCAACTGTAAAATCCTGAAAGTGATAAATACTTACATAATTTTCATCTTAATACTCTCTATGTACATCTGGTAAGTGGACCTCAGTTCATAACAAAAACTCAGCTTCAGAGAAGCACCAGAACAGATATTTTTAGTCTCTTCTGTGAATACACACTGGAAATTCTGTGCTTCAACAACTTTCTGGAGGTACTGGCTTAAACTATACTGACAAGAGGATTTCACAGACATGAATAACATGACAGTAAAATTTAGCAAAACTATTCCTAGATAAAATAAATACAGAAGTCAAACATTAAGGTGGAATGGTATCTGCTGTCTTTGCCAATTTTTTGCCCTCTGAAATGTACTGTAGTTGTTCAGACTAGGAAGACCTTAAGCATATCTTTAGAAAGGCAGACTTAGACGTTAAAATCTGTAACTCCGCAGGATACTCCAACACACACACACACAAAATCAACACAAAGGCACACAAGTACTGCTTCTGTGAGGAACAAAATTTCCTCGTCCCTTGCTTCTACCTGACAGCAGCCAGCAATTCTCTCTTCCTTCTCACTTGGGGGGGGGGGGGGGGGGGGGGCGGAGGCAGTGACTACTGCTTCTTCTGCTGAAAATTCCCTGCTGCTTCATTAAACTACTTTTTGTCTCAGGTTGTCTAATTTAATTATATCAAACTCAAAGCAATTGTTCCTCAAGACGTAAGTGGCCTCAAGTCTGGCAACTCTATTTCCGACCTGCAAAGGAGGGGTGTGCCTAAAGGCTTATTTTTTCATCCCCCTCAGCCTCCCCTCACTATACCCCAGTCAGAGATAATAAAAGACTCTCTGTAAACCTTATGCTGAGAAAAAGAGGAGAGGGGCTTATCTCACGACAACAAAAAGCCTGTTCATATTCTACAGTCTAAAGTCATCTACTCAAATCAGAGGTTTTCAGGAGCAGAGAATCACCTTTCCTTCATTTCTATTAGAAATCAGAGGCCTCTGATTAACCTCCCCAAAATCCCATCTAATATTTGCTGCATAGAGCTTGGGGCCAGTATGTGGAGAAGTGGAAGTTCACTCGTTGGACTGGAGAAGCTGTAAAATTAAAGCAGAAACACAGCTGAGCTGCGCCTCTCCTCGGCTGATTTATGAGTCCACCTGCTCCTGCTTTTGTTAGCATAAAAGTAACTCCACTTCAAAGCACAGCCACAATCTTCTGATGTGACCGTGTAGCAGCAGGTTACCAGTACAAAGCTGTCCCACTGACACAGAACATCTAAATAGGAAGAAATCCCCGCTGACTCAGGTCTAGCAGCTTCGTTTCCTGGATTATTTTCGCTCCCCTGCCCTTTCCCGCTGCCCCCTCATCCCTCACCCACAGATCCCCCCCCTGTTTCTGGCTGCACCGCTGCATCTCACCCACTGCAACAAGAGATCCAAATATTTCGTGTGTCCTCCAATATTGCAGCACATATTTATATAGATTGCTTAATATTACGCAGGGCCGCTGGAAGGTAACAGAGCAGACAGGTCATCCACAGAGATACGGAAGAATGAGAATCTCAAGGAAAACAGAAATGCACAATAGATTGAACAGACTGAAAATAAAGCAGATCCCAAATAACACTCTCCTACCTCCAGCATAACTAAATTCTTAGTCTGATCTCTTTTATTGCTCCCATAAAACAAGAGAAAATTACTTTTCTAAATCAGCAGCCAGCACTGCAATCCCATTACTGGCAATAGTATTTGCATTTGGAGGTGTATTTAAAGCTGGGCAGCCACAGTAAGGTCTGCAGACTGGGGACACCCACAGCAACCCTCATCACCAGAGAATGAGGCTTTTTCAGGTCGAAAACAGCCTGTTCCAGCCACAATGACAGTTAATGGTCATGAGGAGTTCCTCTTCAACATCTGAGTTTCGTTTCAGTGCCGTTCACCCCTGACATCTCTCCCTTTCCTATGTATGTTGACAAAGGCATTTATACTCCATCCTGATCCTCTGTTCAACCTTTTTCATTAAAACCTTTGAACATATCCAAAGCTCCGCTGAGTTTGGAGTGTATAACAAGCCTGTACCGTGCCCTAAGTCAGCAATCTTTTAAAATAAAGCAACTCCCCAAATGCCATTTTATGGTTTGATTTCATCAATTAAAGAGTCACTAAGATTTTCCCCTACAAAGTAGTCCATTTAATAAGGGCACGTCACTCTTTTGTCAACACCTGTGACTTTAATGAGATGATTAAAATGAAAACAGCCAAGGTTAATAACTTGGTAACTACTGTATAACACTTAAGTCTGTATCTCCCATAGCATCACTAGTCTAAGTACTTGCTGGGGAAATGCCAACAAGCTGCTACAGAGCCAAAAATAAAGGTCACAGAGCATTCTATTTTGCAGTTACTACATAAACAGAGGCTATTTTTAAATTGCTCATCAAGAAGCAATGGCTTTCAAAAACAATGCCTTAAGTATTTCCAAATCCTTACAGGAGCCATCCCCCTCTTACAATAAACACATCTCAAAATACTTCACAAAGGAGGTCTCTATCATGTCCCTCCTTTTACAGAAAAGAAAGCACTGCATCATGGACATGACTTGCTCAAGGTCACCCAAACATGCCAGTGCCAGAGCAGGGTATAGAGCCCACATTTCCTAATCCCAAGCCAGCCTACAATGCCCCTGTAACAAGTCTTAAGCACTTACTGGTAAAGTACGCTAAAAACATGCATTTTGCCTTTAAAAGAGAATGGGTTTTACAGACAAAACACCTGGGTGAAGGAGAAATGGAGAAGCTACTTGAAGAAGGTTACAGTTGCAGAAACTTCCTTCGTTTCTTTCTCCTAGTCCCAATTGTCCACGCTACCCTTTTCCTTCGTAAAAACAAACAAAAATCAGCCCCAATACCAAAACCCAAAGCAAAACAGGAGCATTTCCCTCTAAGGAAATTAAGGGTTTTTATTGCCACTGAAAAAAAACCCACCACAGGTTTCACATTTTCCAAGTAGTGCTGAATGTACTCAGAGAACATACCACAGCACCGGGAATATTAGCGCCTCACTTGTGTATCTTATCGTAATCAATATTAACAAAGAAAATCTCTAAACTCATGTCTGTTTTTTTAAAAAGCTTCACATATCTGAAGTCAGATAAACAGGTTTTTTAGATACAACCGCCTGAAAAACAGTTTCCTGGGACGTGTGAAGACTGGCTTTGTAAACCTGTAAAAGAGCTTGACTGTACCTGTCAACAGGAGCCTGTATTGGGGAATCCTCTGAACCGGCTTGAGCAGATAGTGCTTGAGGGCCAGGCTAGCACAGCGGGGGCTCATCTGAAAGAAACACCCAAAAATAAGTAACAATTCCATGGTAGTCAAGAGTTCCAGCAAAAGAAAACAACCAACCGCAGATTACATCTGATAAGTTTTATCTTAAAAAGGCAAGACTACTCAAGTGTTACACTGCACCACAGAGCAAGAATTTCCCTGTGTGGGAGACTGCAGGCAAAATTAATCATGAGTTAACAGGCATCAGTAAGCACTCATGCTCTCCGTGGATTCAAAACAGGTGCTTTTGCTTAAAAGGACAAGAGGTGAAGCTTCCCAGAAATAAAGGAAACACCAGTGTCAAGGGCAACACGCTCCTTTGTAATCGCTGTCAACATCCATTAGGCAGAAAGACAGAGAAGACAGCAATGCTCACTGAAGAAGTCTCAATTAATCGACACCTCTAAAGACCATGCAGAATTTAAAGATCCATGCTCCAAAATGTTAATTAACTTGAGTTTGCATTCAAAATAATGTGCATTTGTCCTTAAAAAGGCCTCTTATCTCCTTCCTTCCTGCCTCTGCTGATGGTACCTCAAGCTCTTCCTTTGCCCTCTGAACCATTCCTAAGCAAACAGAGCAGGGATTGCCCAAGGGGAAGCCCATGCAATAGGAGGTAAACTCAGTTTGTGTGGATCACGTGCCTAGGGAGCTTGCACCTCTTCTCTGATTTGTTTTAAGGGAATTATGTAAAAATCTGGCAACGTTCTTGGGGAAATGAATCAGCTTTTATCTGACTGCTGCATGTGCGTGGTTTGAAACTTCTAGAAATATGCAGATCAGAAAATGCACTTTTTTATGTTTCCAACTGAAATGAAACACCACTCCCATGAGTAAGCTACTGCTCTATGATGTGGTAGAAAAGCCAACCTAGTTAAAATAGGACAGTTAATTGGTGCATAGTATGACCAGGAGATGAAACTAAAGAAAAGAAAAAAAAAGAAAAGAGAAAAAGCAGCTAATGATTTTGTTAATGTGTCTTTGATATAATTTGTAGCAAGTGTGCTGAATTTTCTGAAAATCCAAGTCCTTTATCGTATCTCACAGTGGAAGCCAAAATCTGAAGTTACTGCTTTCCACTTCCACCCTACTAAGTCTCAAGCCAAGACTTTGCAGAAAACAAAACAAACAACCCCCCTCCCCACCAAACTGGAGGATGGTCTCTAAAGCCTTGTGGAAGACCACAACTGCTGGAAAGCCATAAAATAGGACAGTTATTACAAAAGACTACAGTACCTCGAAGTCTTTGACTACTGATGCAAAACCTGCATTCTTCTTACACTGTTCATCTAACAGTGCAACATTTTTATCAAATTCTTTGATGTAAGTTGAATACATCTTTAAATATGGACCCTTTTTCACAAATATATCGGCAATTCTTTGATGTTCGAGCCTAGAAAAAGGAATAGAGCAATTAGAGCTCAAAAGAATGTACATCTTAACCCTACAGCAATACATCAATCTTTTTCACAGTAAGATGTGCCATGTTATATTCTGAACAAAAAGCTTACAATAATTCAGATAAGCATCCATCTCAGTAGCTACTCTGAAAAAATCTCACCAGGCACACCTCAATCTAACACTAGTGTTAGATCACAGCCACTGGATATACAGTCTGCTTAAAATTGTCTTGAACCATTTGTACATCTTAATACAAGCTGGACTTCTGAGGAGACATGGACATATCTTCAAACTTCAAGATGCAGTCTCCATCCCTTAATAGGAAGCATGGGATTACAGTCTTTATCCATTTCAGTGCCTTTGTCAGTACAGTTTGTATAGCTGATCTAGATCCAGCCACCAGTGTAATTGAGAATGGACTTCAGTGGGACTGTGGCTGTCAATCTGCACTGTGTCTGGTTAGTGGATCTCGACTACCTTTAAAATGCAAACTGATCTTCAGGACAGCCCTCCTCTTCCTCTAATGAAATCAGACCATTTATCATGTCCATGCAGGGACCAGAACTTTCAATTAAAAATGAGATCTTAAATAAAAAAAAGTGTGATTGCTAAACACATGTGTTGACATGCCTTTTGGACCTTTCTGGATACATCTAAATGGCAAAAAGTACATCTAAACAGAAAATTCTCTCCTGTACTTTCAAAGTAAAACCCGCCATTTAAGGCACGTGAAACACAAACAAGAGTTAAACTGTGGTCACATGGAGTCAGGTAAGCCCCACAGATAAATTTCAACAACATCAAAGGAGTGGTATCCCTTTATTGATAGTCACCAGTGAGATAATCGCTCTTCCAGTTCCCTCAGGAGGTCCCGATTGAGTTCGTACAGCTGAGGTAGGTAGTACAGGATCTGATTCAGGATTCTGTCCTCAATCACTGGCTTTCCAAGCTGCCTAGAGGCATGTGCCACAGCGTCCCGGAAATCCTGCCAGAGTACAAAGAGGACAGAAACCCCCCTTCCCATGAGCGAGCAGCCTTCAAAGCACCAACACAGACAAGCGTTTTCTCTGCAGACATTCCAGGCGCTGCTCCCTATTACCGAAGGCAAGGCGGGTACCATCTGGGTTATGTTTCTCTGCAGCTTCAATTTACTCCCCCGGGACTGCCTTAATCCCTTCGGTTTGACACTGGAGCTTTACTTTCTTGCTCCTGTATGCATACTATACAAGTTGTTCATTATTTTTGTAACACACCCTAAAGAAATGTGCTGGTACTACATACACAGCAACTAGGCGGGGGGGAAGCTTCTATCTGCAAAGGAACCGATAGCCTTGAGTATCTTCTTGCTAAGATTTGGGTCAAAAAGCAGAAATGTTGTATCAGTGAGTACAATCATAATATCTCATTTTAAAATACCATACTAGTTTCCTTAAGGTATCTACAAATGTCTTTTTGGAAGATGTGCCTTGGATTAAAATGTAGCATCACAAAGTTACTATACATGGCAGCTCTTCCATATACAGGAAAATTAACGTATAACAAAAATATATTGTAACACCTAGGATACATGAGATTTCAACTGTTAGTAATGGTCAAGAACAACCTTGATGTCTTCAAAGCATATACAGGGAGGAGGAAAACCCCACCTACACTTGAAGGATCACCTTGCAGCATTTGTATACTATAACCAGCTCCCAACAGGACAGAGGTGAGGCTTATTGGTCCTTATTAAACTATCTAGAAATAAAATCTTGGCCCCACACAAGTCAGTATGGCCAGGATTGAATCCATAATGAAACTCAGCATCCATTAGGCAAGGTATTTTCCCTCATCACATGCAAACGCAATTTTCAGAAAAGGTTAGCGATTTAGCATTTCACTTGAAAAATAATAGTGTCTAAACTGACAAAAATGAAAATTCAAATCAGGTGGTGTGCTGTATTATCATCTCTCACTTGAATTTGGGCAGCAGCGGAAAAAAAGACAATCCGTAGTGGCTCTTTTTAAGTTTGTGGTCTGCTGAAACCTGATAATGTGTGCACAATCTATAGGTGGCCTGAAAAACGTGACTAAACAACGTGTTCCTAAGTACAATGGTGAGTTATATTTTAAATGTGCATGGGGTGCACACCTGCCTTTCAAAATCTGTAGGGTCCTTCATTTGGGGAAAAAGGGGGGGGGGGCAGAAATTAAGCCCCCTCTTCCTCCCTCCTCAGATGTACTACTACAGGTCTTACTAGCTATCTCATCAGTCCAGCATCTGGCACTATTTAGGGTGTCTCAAACTTAAGTCTCAACTTTTCCCTGCCCTCTCTCCTCATTACATCAGCTCTGATGGCAGCGCGAGCTCCAGACACACTTTCTTGCTTTGTGACCCCCTGGGTCACAAAGGCTGTGACTGGGCAGAGTTATGACAAGAAACTGAAAGGAGATACAGGGCGATGGCTGTGATGGGGGAAGGCTGAGAACTAAATGCAAGGGAGTTAAAAAACAGATGGCGTTATTCATATGGAAATGTTCTGTTTTACATCCTCTGTGCAGACTAGTGACACATAGGTTAACTACCAGCTGCATCTTATGGGTTTTCCTGACCCTAGGGCATTGCTTAACACTGAAATGATACATGGAATTACAATGGCAAAAGCTCAAATGAGGCATTCTGGAGAGCTTCATGCAAAATGCATCATCATATTATGATAATATTCTCTACACCACCCCCAATCACATGCACACACAATAATATACTGTACGTACTCTGCTATGGGATGAAACAAGAATTTTGTACGAATGGTATAAGGCTATTTGCACGATGAAAAGAAAAGCAGTTTTGTCTCTAGTGTAATCAACAGCCCAGGCTTTTCCCTGACCAAACAATAAAAGGAGAGCAGGGAGCCAGGTTTAAGTACCACAAGATAAGACAGGAATGTCATTTGTAGTTAAGAGAATTTATTTAACTTCTAGCTATAGCATTTGAAGAGTCTGCAGGATGTTTTCCAAATACAGATCTGGTTTTCCATCAGGTTCATCAGACTTTGCATCACACCATGAGAGACTCCATCGTTAAAACAGCCAACCAAAACTTTGTTTCATCACCCCCTCCATCCCCCCCTTCCACAACCGAGTGGAGGAAGCCCTATGGAGAGGAAACGCAGGGAAGACAGATAACATGAAGCTTTCAAATGATGGAAACCAGCCTGCTAAACAACAAAAGAGCTAAACTTCAACGCTTTTTCTTTCGCTTTTTTTTTTTTAATTATCATGCCTTCGCTACACAAGCGGTACAATGCATTTGTCACTGTAATAATTTTAAAATTTATTTTTAAAAGTGCAGTGGGTGTGAAGTAACTGTCATGCCAAGTTCATCTTGAGATAAACTTAAGAGCTGAAGGCAGAGAGCACATGCCTGAGGAGTAGGGGTAGGAAAAGTCAAACAAACGTAACAAGGTCGGAGTTAACAGTGTTTACACTTGGAGGTACTGGCCTTCTGAGAAAGTATTTTCTTATCCAGAAGGACAAAACACAGAATAGGTCTGGTTTAATTACCAAATGTAAAACATGTTAACTTAAAAAGTAAACCCTGAAATTTTCACTCCAAAAGTAGAAGGTATTGAGACAAGGACAACTTTTTATACAAGTAGGTGAATCACTTAGAAACTGCTGTCGTAGTAATTTCATGCATCAGAACCCAGTTCCTTCGAAAACTAAATCCGTTCACTGCTAAATAAAAACAGAACTGCTGTTGCAAATAATATACAGGCTGCTCTGATATCTATATATACCTGCAAGAAGTGATTCATACTACAAACATTTATATTTGTATATATAGTACTATATAACACTGCTTTCAGCAGTCTGTTCAGTCACCTGAGTTGTCCTAGAAATAATTCTGTTTGAAGCAACGTAACAATCCGCTACAGTGAACTTTGAAGACAGAGATTTATAATTTAAAATGAGCCTATCAAATATTACAAGGTTACTCATAAAACAAACCCCAAACTACTTGCCATACTTTGGAATTAACGTGCACGTCACTGAAAAACACCATTTACAACTCTAGACAAAAGTTTCGTATGCTGCACGACAGAAAGGAAAGATTACGACAGTTATACCGAACCATCCCAGCTTCTAACTAGGATAGTTTTTCCTTTCAGAAGCAGAAAGCATACCGTATGCTTTCTGAACTGCTGGTTTGCAGTTGGTAGTTTTACAGTGTATTCTGGTCCAATAATAATCTTCTGATACCACTTTTTACTGCTTAGGCAAAGGCAACTGTCTTCACACAGCTACTTTAAGAGGACAGCACTTGTCACCATCCCTGCAAACCACATTCTTATCAAGCCAGAAGCAGTCTTAATTTCTCCTAGACTAAGACAGCATCCCACGGGATACTTGTCCGTATTAAAATCAGGTTTAGGCAGTTTTAAAGGCTTCTTAGTACATAGTACATTGAGGCTGCTGATACAGCCCGAATCCTGTGCTACACCTAAAGAACCGTGACCAGCAGGAAATTATTCTCCCCCTCTACTCCGCACTTTTGAGACCTCACCTGGAGTACTGCAGAGCTCTGGGGACCCCAACATACAAAGGATATGGATTTTCTGGAGCAAGTCCAGAGGAGAGCCACGAAGATGATTGGAGGTCTGGAGCACCTCTCCTATGAAGACAGGCTGAGAGA
Source organism: Psophia crepitans (assembly GCA_013399095.1). Taxonomy (NCBI): domain Eukaryota; kingdom Metazoa; phylum Chordata; class Aves; order Gruiformes; family Psophiidae; genus Psophia; species Psophia crepitans. Next base: position 53,328 of record VWZZ01005024.1, read on the forward strand.
ATTGGGCTTGCTCAGCCCGGAGAAGAGAAGGCTCTGGGGGGACCTTAGAGTAGCCTCCTAGTACCTAAAGGGCCTACAGGAAAGCTGGAGAGGGGCTATTTACAAGGGCAGGGAGTGACAGGACAAGGGATAACGGCTTTAAACTAANGGGGTTGGAACTAGATGGTCCCTTCCAACCCAAACCATTCTGTGATTCTATATTGTTGCTGAATTACTGCCTGATAAGACATTCCGAACTTGAAAATGTTTAGGGAATTTTATTTATTTTATTAGTATACACTCCCCCTAGAGCTGTTCAGCTTTTAAACAATATTTGAGGAGGATACCACCACCACTGCTTTTGTTTCCTCCCACCCCTCCTTCAATGCAGCTTCCTTAAATAAGCAAAGGGCTGTGATATCTGAAATAATCCTGACCCTGCCATGAATCATCTGCGATCAGCCCACGCACTTCCCCTCTGCAAAGGCCCTGACTCACAGTCCCTCTCAGTTCTTTCCACCGGAGGATTCCTAGCACACAAAGTGACCTGCCCACATCAGTCTAGGGAGCAAACGAGTAAGTTTAGTTGTCAACCAAAACAGGTACTGACCAGACTAAACCCTTGCTCAGCTGCTGACGGGGTTAAGAGCATCTTCAGGTATCAAATAGCTGAATGAAGATAATTTCAAGTGGGTCAAATTAAAACTTCTTGTGAATTTAACTGGAAGAGAAAGAACTAAATGATCTAAATGTGGTCACGTATGTTACTCCTAAGGCTTCAACCAATATTCATCTTGGATCCGTTCTCCTAGAACATACCATCAGCAAAGCAAAAACAAGCCATAATCCCTTCCGCTGAGGTACAACTCCCAGATAAATACACCTGCAGACAGCTCAAATATCAGTTTAAATTAAGGAAAAAAAATATGTTTGTGCTTGGACGCTTTTCAAGGAATACACACACACATCCTACAGGGGGGAGGAGGGAAGGGGAGGAAGTTTCGCACTCTGGGGAAGAGCCAGGCTGCTGTATGTGACAAACTGTAAACACGACTGCTACAGAAGATTTCACAAATACATTATTTAAAATATAAATAGGCAGTCTGAAATAGAGTTATACTAGCCATAGACTGTTAAGTTAAACAATAGCAATGATCATTAATGAAGATCATGAGTAAAAGTGGTGGATCGCAACATTTTCAAACATGTGAGATTGCTTCTGAAAAGCTGTCAAGAAGTTCCACACCTTTTTCTTAAGTAGTGAAATAATTTATAAGCCTTTAACAATATAATATAGCTAATTTTTTACAGTAATCAACAATGTGACTGTGGCATATTCCAGAATGTTATTTGAAGGAATAGGCTGGGTAGTAGACCAATGTTTCCTTCCAAACCCAAGCTATTTCATTAGCCTTTTTAATAAGATGACTACAGCTGCAATTCATTATCAAATGTCTCAATCAGCAATTTCAAAGCACTTTGCAGACTAAAGATTTATCAACATATTCACCACAGCCTGGTCAAGTATTAAAGCTTTACAGTTGGAGAAAAAGGAGTTGGAGGTTGAAAGCATTTTTCACAACCAAACAGTAGGTCAGTTGTAAGCCAGGAGCAGAGGTCAGGACTTCTTTGCTCCAAAAGCCATAGCTATTTTATTCCTCAGTATGCCCACTACATTCTTTTTCCAAATCTACTATGAATTATCTTTTACAACATTTGGCTACAATATACAAAAAAGTCTAAGCTTACTATATATATATAGGCTTTTATATGTACATATATAAAAAATTTTGAAAATACCTTCTGAAAATGGAAACATTAAACCAGGATTTCCCACTCTTCTCAGTGCCTCTGGAAGGACACACAGGGCGGGGCGGGGGGGGATGTTTGACGTCTTATCTGCCTTCTGCACCAGGAGGCTGATCTGGTGGCTGCAGAAAAGTTACAGGTGCATCCTGACAACCTCCTACTTTCTCTGAGTCCTAATAAGGACTGAACTGGGATGTAAGTCAGAAGCACAGACCTAAAGGCTCAGGCAAAAGCCTGCAAGCCTAAGGTTTTCTTTACTCACACAGCACAAAGTCACACATTAAGCCCTTCAATGGAAGGAGCCATCCCAAAAAGCATGTTCCTCTGCTGGACCAGAAGAATCTCATTGCCCATACCCTAACAGGAGGAGGGAAAACAAAAACAAAAAGGATGAAGAGCAAAGGAGTGGTGGGTTTTGGCAAAAGAACAAAAAGAGGAACAAAAAAGGACAAAAGAAATGACAGCAAATAGCCAGGCAGGTTGCCCTTACAGCAACAGGATGCTGCTGAGGGGGTCCTCTCACTTGGCAAAGCAAACCATTTCCAAAGAATCCTGCAACAAAGAGGTACAAAAGGTGCAATCCTGCCTTACTCCTTTTCCAGGAACACAGGGTGTTTATTGGGGACAGAGCATCTCAGACAGTGGTGACAAGCTTACTTATTCCTACCACTTATAGTAGTTCATGGTTCCTTTTATTCCTGCAAGTGCCCTTAGGGAAGAAATAGCACTTCTCACATCTTCTCACACCCTTGTTTATTCTCTGACAGCCATACATGAACCATCTCACATACAGATGAGCTGGTTTGAATTAAGCCTCTTTGTTTTCAGGAGTTTCTAACAGCATTTAACTGGAATCTTGTCCTCTAAAAGAGCATTACATCAGTTAACAGAAATACAGAGAATTCAAGATTACATCTGAAGTTTGATTCCTCCAGCAACTCCATTCACCAAGTATGTTTGAGAGCCTGCCAGTGTGCAGAGCCAGTTAAGTCCCTTATCTCTGCTATGACCAGCTTATTTTATATTATAGAAGTGTCCCCAAATGTTCATAATTTTCTAGAGAATTTTTGTAGTCTGTCTTCAACAGAAGCAGCCATGTGTACTTAAAAAGTGCAACAGTGTCCAAACAGGCAAGCACCCTGATATCTTGAAAAAAATGCTCACCTTACTTGACTTTGTCAATATAAAAGAAAACAAAAATGCTAAAAAATAGTTCAGTGGTACTTGTAACCAATTTGCAACCACATGCCCACCTTCTCAACTGCTTTAGACTCTTCTTCAAACGCTCTAAGCAGTAGCAACTTAAAATCCTTCTTCTTGCATCAACTGTCCAGTTCCCTGGCTGTAATAATAGCCATGAGGTGTATTAACTGGTTAGACAGACTAAAAAGAATACTATTGATTTCAGATCGTCACTAATGGATTTAATTACTAAATTTCAAGTATTTACTCTTTGGAAAACAACTGATACAGGGTTCAGAAGGTGTAATGGAGCCTCACCTGATCAGACAAATCTTTACTATGGATAAAATAGTCCAGTCTGTGGACAGCCTCGGTTTTAATTTCAGAAATCTGTCAGAGGTTGCTTCACTGGCAGTTGGTAACCCTGACGCTGAAGTCAGCAAGCATGTGAAATCAAAAGGGTAGTTTTATCAACATTTAAATACTATCCATAAGAAATATATGATTAAATAAACAGATTTAATAATGTCTGTGATGAACAAATGCAAATCCTCAGGCATACCGCTCTGTGGAAATAAAACTCCCTGTGTTTCTGCAACCTTTATCAGATACGGGAATTTTTAGGTAATGAAGAACGCACACACACAGAGCCTCAAAACTGGTGCCCACCCTGACAAGGACACTCACCAACGTTCACACCGCAGGCACACGGACAAGTTGAGGACAAGGTATTTCCTGGACTCCTAGCCGAGCATCCTCTCTGTTACACCAAGCTGAATACACGTCGATTGTTATTGCTAGCCAACAAAAACATTTCTGATGGTTTGTATTTGGCAGCTAGAAACTAGCATAGTGTCGTGAACAGAGCTGCGAGTTTTCCATTAAAACAAAGCAAAAAGCATCCTACAGCACTGCACAATTACACTGTGCAGACAACCTTAAGTTTATCCCAGAAACTTCCTAATCTCCCTATTTTCCCTTTTCCACATTCTTCTTTCTCTTGCCTGCGTCCTCCTCACCAACAGCCTCTCCTTCCAGTGCTGCGTGTGTTACCAGAAGAAATGGTACACTGAGAAGCAGAAACACCTTTTAAGATGCAAGTTATATGCCTGAAAAATATGATAATTAAAAATCATGTAGCTTAAAACTTGTCTATGCTCATTAGGACAATTCTCTTCCTTTACCCAGTACTGAAGCTTGAGCTCTGTACTGGAAACCATGTTGAACATAAATTATACATTGGCCGCAACTGCCTGACCCAGCTTTTAAAAACCAAGCTTGAACAGACTAAGAAAATCAATTACTAAAATGGAAGGCAAAAGAGGAATCAGCAAGTAGTGTGGTAAGTTTTTTGTTTCCTGAATGACCTCTGTATTACAGGACTGTGTACATCCATCTGCAAGAGCCTTTGTTCCCAGTTTCACAGAACATGCTTCTCAAGAGACCAACATAGACCAACGCATCTGTTTGCAATATAATCACTTCTATTGCCCAAGGAAAAAAAAGTAAAATCACTATGCTTGCACTTAATAGAGTGACAAAATGGTACAAACACATATCACTTAGAGGTTGGCAGAAAACACATAAAATGGAGCTAGAAGAAGCTAAATAATTCTTCATTAATTTACTGTAATCACCTTCAACACAGCATGTTTAACAGATGACTGGTCTGCATAAGCGTGGATTAAATACTTAAGCCTTGCTGCGGACAACACACTGTAAGCACTACAATCACAGCTGCTATCAGCAAGCATCTGTCAAAGAACTGCAGCCCAAAAAAAATATGCTGCCATGGTGATAGATGCACTGTTAGTGCTAATTAGTTACATTAGCTAAAAAAAAAAAAAAGAAAAAAAAGGTGTATTTTATGTATCATTTCTAAAGGTAAATCATTCCTGCCTTTTCCCGCTACTTTAAAAGTTATTCTAACCAAAGATTTTATTGTGGTTGCTATGGTACAAGCTGGCTTATAAATATGATGATGATGAACATAAATGAATATATATTCCATTTTCAATATTCAAGCAATACCCCCACTCAGCTGGAAGACTGCACACATTAATTAAGGAGATGCAGAAGGAACCACAAAAATATTTGTTCATTGTATAAAACATGAAACCTTAAAGTTCTGCTTAATTAGATTAATTTTTGTATTTTGAACATGTAAACACAGCAGAGAAAAGTCACATTCACTACAATAAAGCCTAAAACCAGAACTTTAACAGATTAAATAAACAGAAAAGGATGCTTCTCTTAGGTACTTACAATGTGTAAAAGCTTTAGCACATCCACAAACCTATCAGAAAAGCAAGAAAAAGCAAATAGTTACATTTTAATTGCCCAGTTAAATGTAATTGAGTAGCTGTTAAGTTTAGCACTGACACTTACACTTTCTCTGAGCTCATGATCTCCTTGGCAATGTGGTAAACCTTTGTTTTCTTTCCAGCTGCCTTGGTCTGCAAATAAAATTATACGTTATACTATGCACCTACTAAAATTACTGTACAGATCATTTTCGGCTCATAGTTCCTCAAATCCAATGTAATTATACAATAGTTATTTCTAATAAAAATGTTTTATACACATTTGAAACCTCTTTGCTTTGAAATCTTCCGGCTTTTCAGGATCTGTGAGAAAATCAATTTACCTTGTAGCTGGAAACAACAAGAGTTGTTTGAAACTACTAAGAGTAGTTTCTATAAAATAATCAGCCTTTCTATTTAATTATTACAGGAAGCACTGAAGCCCATAACAAATGAAGCCCTAACAAGTGACAATTATTGTTTAGCAAAAGCAGTAAACCACAGACAGTATTTCTGTATTATTTGATACTTTTTTCTGAATACAGCAACAGCAATATTTGCAGTAAACTCAAATGGATTTCAGGAATATCTTAAAAGAAATACACGTTTTCTTTACTGAAAAAGATGAAAGGAGGAAAAAAATAAAATAAAATATCACACTGAAGAGAAAAGTCAGCTTCTGACAATTTACTAAAGAAGCTGCTGGAATACATAGCAACCGCACTGCAAAGACGTAGAAGCGCAGTGTCTCATCATCTACCTGAGACACTGTGGAGATGATGCTGGGTTTTATGTGCATGCGTTTGGCTTCCAAAAAAATCAATGTTACTGTTCAACATCAGGCAGAAGGAACTGGTATAGCAAAGGAAAAAAGGGCAGGTGTCAGGATGCAAATGTGTTTTCTACACAGTGTAACTCCCCTGCACAATTTCCCTCAGATAGAACATCTTTCTCCATAACAGCTCTCATGGTTTGCCATATGCTCCTCTGCTGCCAGCTGTCACCACATCTATTAGATATTCAGGCTTTCATTTCAATGGGCTGCAAAGAAAGAGCATGGATGAGGAGCACTGAAACATCACAGGATATACAACACAAGCACGATGGAAGTCCTGGGGAGACTGTGCCGACTACGGTAGTATAATACAGGCATTGAACAGTTCACCTAGAAAAGAAGGTATCGGTGGCACTGCATATATGAACCTTCAGTTCATAAGCACTAGTGTTGCAAGGTTCATCTGGAGTTTTAGGTCTTCTCCAAACCTATAAACGAGTCTCTGGTGCTGGAAATCAAACCATGGAACTGATGACATTAAGTCAAAGGCTGGTTTTAATGATGCTGTTATATTCAAAATAAAAAATATATCTAAATTATTTTTTCATTATTGACAGAGTGCTGAATTACTACATTAAAATTAATTCCTAAATTTAATAATTTGGTGTTGCATCACATATATGCAAAATACATTATTTATTTCATATACTGCATAGACATCTTCACACAGAGATGGGATTTTATGTCTAAAATTAAACTTCCTTCCAAAAGCCACTCAGATCTACCCAGTGAGGGTCAGTCGGATTCAGGCGAGATTGTAACACCCATCCTCAGGCCTCGATGCCTTTTTAGAAAGCACAGCTGACACGCTCCCTACAAGACTGAATTCACAAGTAACTCAATTATGCAGAGCAAGGTATCTGCCGTCACTGTAGACGTGATAGTTGCAAATGAGATGAAAATTAGTATTTTTGAGAACAAGATGCTACCACTAAACAATTACAGAGCGAAATACCACACTCTGTTTTCAACCTCATTTGAAAGACTTTTCACATACCAGCTGGCACTGAAAAGGCCACTTTACATTTGCTCAACCCAAGATACTCTGGGCCTAAAGACAGTCCCTAACGGGAGAACCAAAGGGACACAAATCGGGCTTTCAGGCGTGGCATTGGGGAAGAACCTTGTACCTGCTCTAATAGATAAAAAGCATCAAAACAGCCAGATGCTTGGGGTAAGGAAAAACAAAACCAAGTCCAGCTGATGACCGATGTAGAGACTGCTCCGTTCTCCTCTGCAGCTGCTCTCCCCGTTAGGAAGTTGGTTGTTAATCCCCAGCTGCCGGCCGCACGTGCCGCAGGCGGCTAAAGCAAGCCACCGAGCAGATGCTGCACAGCAACCGCTCAATTACCCCGTGAAACCTGCCCAAGAAGCCTTGTAACGGGGGCGCTTTCCTGTAAAACTCCATCAGGAAAGGCTGAGGGCATTTCTAAAGGGATGCAAGGTAAGGTAACTTCTGTACAGGTACAATCCTGCTTAGTTTCACAGGAAAAAGTTTTTCCTCAACTCTCTTTCCCTCCCCCAATTTATTCCTCCCAAAAGATTTAAATGGCATTCAGGTCTGACACATCATCAAGTCTTTTCTTCCACCACTAAAAAGTCTATTGATTTTTATTTCTTCTAAAAACTATTATTCATTTTAAGGAAAGGAAGCAAATATAACTACTATCAAAGGAAACAGAGCTGCCAGGACTGGTGCAGAGGAGAGGCTTTGGTCTATGGGCAGGCTGGTGTCAGGGCATCTAGAACTGATAAATAAGAAAGCAAGTATCCCCCAAGGAGACGGATAGGACCCCCAGAACTTCTCTTCATTCTAAGTAGTTCATGCTGTCGTCTTGCTCTTCGTTTGAAGAAGAAATAAGGTTAAAATCATTCCAAGCTTGCACTCGCAGAAGCTAGCAGAAGGTCAGACCTCAACCACAACCGTCAAGTCTGGCTTTATGCTCCTCCAAGGGCCATGGAGGTGGCTCTGCAACCCTACAACAGGTCTCTCGCACACACACCAACAGTCTCTCCTCAGCACCAAAGGAGTCCATTAAGGAACTTAAATGCTGAATGGCAGGTTGAGCCCTTTGTGTATCATGCCACTGAAAAGAAAGAACTAAAAACTTCTTTGGTCATGCAGCTCCTATGCACCAAGCAGTCATTTGGCAGGTTAGTATGCACAACCTGCAAACACAAGAAAGCTGTCTGAACAGAAATGGTTAATAGGAGATGGCCTTTGCTGCATGGCCGAGATGCCAGAAACAGGAGCATCCAGGCAAAACCACAGCTTCGAGAAATTTTTCTGAAGGACCTTCTCAGACCTTACAACCTTCACTTAGCTCCTTTCATTGGGCTTCACCAAGGCTGACAAATCAAAGGTTGAATTTAACTGTTCAGTGCACACAAGAGACATTGCACACTCTAGGATCTGTGAGGTATAGACAGTCTCATTAAAAGGTACTTAGAAGGCTTAAAACTGAAGATCTCTAAACAGACATCTATGCACATAGCTCTACTAGAGGGACATGGTAGCCATGTCTACAGCTCCACGACTCAGTGGAAGATTAAGAACAAATATGCCAGGCAACATGCCCTTTCTAGTGGCACTTTTCTAAACTTGACCTCTTAATATCAGGCTAATGTACACAAATTAAAATTTTAGAAAAAAGTAAATAAGAATGAAGAAAATAAGTATATAATATTATATTGACTCAACGCCTTTTATTTGAAAATATCCCAACTAGTTGCAATTTACAGTATAGTGCAAGAGTGAGGAATACCTTCAGAATATAAAGATAAAAAGATACCTGCTTATCTTCTTGAAGATCAGGCTCCCCTTTGCTGGAATCAGAATTTGTGTCATCATCTTCATCAGAACTGTTTATAATATCTTCTTCATCTGACTGAAGATCTCCCATTACCACATTAGGATGATCATGGTGTTCTTCTAAGGACCTAAAATTAAAATACGTGTAGTCGGTAAACATACCATACTTTATTTATGCAAAGAGCTTTCTGTTTTACTCCACAATAAACGGTCTGCTTCGTATCAGAAACACTGAAAACAGCAGTGGGTAGTCTGAAGAGGACGACGACAATGGTAGGCTTTTTCATGGTGAACTCATACCTCTGCAATGTTTTCTCTATGCTGGTATTGATACAATGCTCACTGACAGCGAGCAAAAGCCACAGGACCTTTGGAGTATTTGTGCTATTCTTGTCCATCAGAGTTTGCCTGACAGCAAAGGTTGATAAATCCAGTCCCTTATTGCTATGTGCACGTATAGTGTAGCATTTGTACTATGTGCCAGGATAAAGAAAGATCATAGCCATTTTGCTTTCCTCTATCTCACAGCATCAGGACTTATTCCAAATGTGGTACTCAGACTAGAGCTTTCTGTCTGAAATTTTAGATGCATATATATCAGGTTGTTTCTCAATGCACACGCTAAACAACTGCATCAGAGATGACAATATTATAACTGTTCTGTCCAATAATTCTTCTTGAAAAAACAAGCAAGCTGAATCTTTTGTGGTTAAAAACTCCCATCCATCAGAGACAGACGCCTTCCATGTAGCTGTCCCAGCTATAAAATACAACCTTGTTCTGCCACTGTACAGTGATTATAGAGGTCTCCTTTCATTAGCTTCAGCCGTATTTGCAATACAGAAATTGGATGAGACAGGCACACAGCCTTCTTCCTCTAACTAGTCTTGACAACTTCAGCAGAGATTTAAGCAATTGAATTCTAGAAGAAAATAAAAAAGGGGGTAGGGAACGATAAAGGAAACAGAGACTAGAGGAAATAGAGCCTGAAGCTTTGATGAAGTTATGCAGAAACCCCTCAAGTCCCTGAGATCCTACTTTTAATCCTTAAAAATACCTGACAATTACCAATTATACTAAAATTGCATCTAAATTCACATAAGCTGTGCTCAAGGCCTGCAAAAAGATGCTGGGATGCCACACGCTAATTGTGACACAGGCCAGAAGTGATTAGTCACACTACAAAACAAAAAGCAAATCCAGAAACCCTCGTCCCCAAGATGTTGCAGCCAGCAGAGATCTTACTGTGCCAGCCAACACACGTGAGGGCTACACGCTTCTCCACACAGCTGCCCTCTGCCTCCCTACGCAAGGGATGGTTATGACCGATCTTTTCTTAACTCTGAACCACAAGAAATCAGGGATGGTGGGCAACTCTTCAGACTCACCACCTCCAAATGTGATAGTTACCAGGAAGAAACCTGTCAGTGTGGATCCCGTGGGAAGTGGCTGCCAGTAACGAGAATAGCAGAAGGAACACCAGCTCTGCAGGGATGCTCTGGCAGCCACAGCAAGGTATGGATTATTCAGTGCTCAAGACCAAACAAACAAAACAATGCACAAATGCTGATCACAAATAGAAATATATTTAGAGAGGAACTCAAGATAAGTTGGTCTGTGGACAGACCTCGGTCAGCTGCAAAGACGCAGAAGAGATTAAAATAGCTTGGTTCTACTAAGACAACATGGGAAGAACTCAGGAAACACCCGAATAGTTGCTGTCTCCCAGAACTGCATGGGGTGGGGCAGGGGGGAGGAAGGAGATTGCAAGCTCATCGTGAATTCAAACGAGACCCTGAGCCAAGACAGCAGCATCCAGGGTGCACAGAGACACCCACTTATTTCAGTTCGGAAATTACCAACTTCACAGAGAGTATCCACCAGGGAGATGAGCACTGAGGACGGCAGTGCGTGGAGTGCCCCAGGGATGGGTCTCGCAGAGCTTCCGCAAGCTTCAGGAAGGTGAAAATAAAAAGTGGTTTTTCATTGGAGCTTCCCCTGGAACTGCATTAGAAGGATACTAAGACTTCTGCAGTTAATTGTTAACTTCAGCAATTCAGAAAACTCCTTGTCCGGTCCATCTAATTCACAGTGAAATGCTCTGCTGGCATGAGAATGTTATTTTAGCAGATGCAATCTCATATCCTTTTATTTCATAGGTGACAGCTGTCTTTATTTCATCTGTAATATTGCATGAGGTAGATCTATTCCCCTACTTTATTCAAAACCTGCAATAGAAATAACTACTGCCACTCCTTCCTTTACTATGTTATTTACAGTTTTACTGTTCACATCTGTCACTGAATCTACACCGGATCTGGGATTTTTGTTCTCCATTGTAAAATGTATTAAGTGCTTTTATCTCTAACCACATGGGGATTCACTTTTTAGTCCCTTATTCATCAACAGTTAATTTTCTTATATACATTTTGTTGCTCTTTTCCCTATCCTTAATATTTGTTCAATTGCTGCTTTAGCTTCATTTAACTAGGATTCCTTCCCAGCAAGAAAACATTCTTTTCACACTTGTGAAATCACAGTTCTTTTGCCTAAGCATGTTGTACAGGATGCCACCTCCAAGATTTTACTATGATTTTCCATTTAAACTTTTCAGAGCAACCTTGCTAACACTTAAAATTTCAGAAAACCAGCCATTATTGAAGTCAGAAACAAGCATATTTCTAGGTGAGGCTGTATTTTGCTTGCACAAACGTAATCCTGTTGCTACTGAAGGATTAAGATCAAACTAGTTCACTTGGGTGAAAAATTGGCTTATTTAATAGAAAGTTTCAGTAAAAAAACTACTAAAAGTTTTTAATAATTAACTACTGATAATTTAGAACATTTAGTAAGTGTCCACAAATGAGAGCCACTGAATGTATACATTTTTTTTCTTCCTGTGAATCATAACAACATTTAAGCAGTCAGCTCTTTTTCTTGCCTTTCTGGTGCGTAAGCACCTGCTATTTGTGTAAAGGAAAGTACGAGAGCTGAGAGAATCACCTACCAAATCTTGCCTACAGTATCTGCCCTACCAGCCAGAGTACCTCAGAGTAATCCCTACATGTCTTTATCCTGTGTTTGCTCAGTCCAGCCTAACACATCCCTCAGGTTCTTCCACCTGACACATTTCGTTGAGGGTTTTTTGGTGGTTTTAAAGTTTTCTTTTTCTCTCTTTTTTTTTTTTTTTTTTTTTAAAAGTAAAACCACAGTGGATGAATAAATGATTAATGATCAAAAGTCAGTTCAGACCCAGCCGCTTTCCAGAATCAGAGATGCCACCTGTTCAGGGATGGGATGCAATCCCCACGTAGCCACGGGTAGATGCACTCCTGCCAAGATCTGTGTTTGTGTCCTCTTCAGAGGAACTGGTGACAAAGTCACTGTGTTGATCTGCCTTTATCAGTGCTGGAGAACACGTGATTCTCCTTGTACCCTACGCCTTAATCTTTCACCATAAATACTGTGGCTTTTCTGTTGAAACAGAAAGCAGGTTTCTGTTTACTTATTGCTCTTTCTGTACTTTTACCTCTGAAGTCATCTATAACGTAAGTGTATACATAGTTCTCAAAGTTATCTCTGGACGAAGTGAAATCCCTGGTAGCTTCTAAGTGAGTTTAGAAATAGTAGTAAATCTTTAAATAAACAGAATCCTTTCTACCACATATCAATTCCCCTCTTCCAAAATACCACAGGCACGCAGTAGCGGTTATTTTTAAGCAGCTCTTCTGATAGGTATTTTGGGGATACTGTGAACTATCTCTATCTTGTTCCCCCTTCATCACGATTCTTTGCCATACCCACAGCACTACCAAGAGAAACTTCTGCATTATCAGTCATGTGAAACACCATCACTGCCAACTCACCATGCTGCCCACTGAGTAAGAATATCTTGCTGTATCTCGTGAGCAAGTTACCTAAATATAGATGTGGGGCTTTTTTATTTGACACGTAAAATGAAGGGATCATTAGTTTGCCTCAGAAAGAGCAGATTATGAGATGAAGCATATACTTTGTGCTGTATTTTCCTAATGTGATAGTAAAATATTAACGAAACAAAGCCTGCTGGTCCTAGTCAGGCATACTGCAAGATAAATTGTGAAAAATTATGAACTGCCATCAAGCTACTAGAGACAGAAAAATAAATCCTAATCACCATATAACCCTCTTATTGTCTTCAAAAGATGACCAAGGCTAGTTCAGACTAGCTGATTTGTATTATTATAGAAGAGACCTGAGGCTTCGCTTTCAGACACTGTTGATTTAGACACTGCATAGGACGCTATAGCCTGAAGTCACAATTAACATTTCAATCTCAGTTCCCAATTCATTTAGAAGGGAATTAGAATTTTAAGCTTGACTGAGATGATTCAGAGAGATTCTCTGCCACGGAAAGCACCAACATTCAGAATTTTATAATATATTGGAATTACTTCAAGTGTTAGCATCACCAGAACTACTGACAAGCAAGTTTCCACGGCTCCAAAGTATTTGTTAAAATAGATTCATCCATGCTGCTGCTTTACACACGTTTCCTTGTGATCTTCATTATCTTTAGATATTTTTTTTCTACTTCCAGTATGTAATAAAAAATAGGCAGGAATGCTGAATGAGCAGAACCTCACACTCAACACACTGTTAAATTCTTCTTTTCTCATCCTTTCGTTATTTTAAATGGAATGTCTATTCTACTCTGCTTTTTGTAGGGGTGTCCCAGCATCTTTATCCTCCTGTCTCTTCCTCCAGTATTTCATCACAGTTTTTGGTGTGTGTTTTTGTTTGTTTGTTTGCTTTTAAAGAAAGCTTTCAACATACAGGCAAAGTTACACAAACTGAAGTTCCTACTCAACTGAAAATACACACCAAAACATCAGAGATGCAATAAGCGTACCCTACTGTAATATTTCATCTCAAATCCTTTTTGTATTGTTACGGTATTTCACAATCCTTTCACAGCTGCTTGCATCTTATTTTCATCCAGAGAGGCAATAACTACCTTTACTGTTCACCCATTTTCAGCCTTTAATATCACCAGTCCCTGCAATGAATTTCAATAATTAAGGCATGTTCAGCTGCCTTTTTTTTTTTTTTTTTTTGAGACCTAAAGCACACTGGCTTTCTGTGGAGGCAATGACTGATAAGGCTGTCGTATTTTTTCATAGCCCTTCATACTTGCAATAGCTGTAGGTAAGGCAGCATGCCTGACCAATTCCCTTAATGGCTCCCAGTTGTATGCTTCTGAAAAATCCCAAGGATAAAAGACTTAAAAGCCTAAGGGGGGGGGGGGAAGTTCTATACCATCTTTTCTGTTAGGTCCTATCTAAATTCAGAATCTCTCTCCTGATGTAGAAAGAAGGGCTATAAACACAGAAATTGACTTAAGATCCCAAAACAATTTAAGATGATGCTCTTGGAATGTCAAAGCAAAAGGGAAATTATTGCTTTGTTAATAAACTGATTTGGTTTAGTGAACTTCCTTTTGCTTTAATTTAGTACTTTTTATTTAAGACACTTCAATGTCTTAAATATTTATGTATTCCAAGTTTGGGTTCTGTGGAGTTTGTTATTATTTTGTTTTGGTGGGGTTTGTTTGTTTAGGTGTTTTGGTGGTGGTTTTTTTTGAAAAGGAAATCAGTTCTAGAAAGCAAGTATCCGTGGCCAAACACAAAGATAGTAATTAATACTAAACAAGATCACTAGTGAGCCCCTGTGGAAGGTTTTATGGAAATATATGAAGAGATTAGTGATCAGCAAGATTAATTAAAGGCATCAATTGATGTACTTTTTGGATGAGTTACATTTTGGTGCAATACCTCAGCTCCACACCCATCCGGAAGAAGCCAACACCAGCACACGTTTCCTTTTGCAAACCAGCCTGGAAAGCATAAAGATGAACTTCATATCACTACAGATGCACCTGGACCCTAATCTATCATGTCCACCTCATCATTTAAACTTCACATTCTCTGAACAATGGTAACTGTCTACCAGTATAGCTAAAAAATTCCCTCCCTCATTGCCCTCTTCATGTCCCCCAACTTTTCATTTCTCCTTCAGGCATATCGGACCATTAAGCAGTAAATGAGGATGAAATGCAGCCTGGACCAGGTGGCTTATCTTAGTTATTCCTAGAGCATCAGTCACCTCTCCGGTTTACCAACAGACAAACAGATGGAAAGATCCCAAGCTGAGATCACACCTCTCCCCTCCAGGCACAGTGGACAGTGTGAGAAAGGCTGGTGGATGCTGCTGCGGCTCTCGCAGCGCTGACTTGGCTGCCAGCACTGGGGACTGGTCTTATTGCAGTCAAGCTGGTTCAGCTTCAGCTTCTCGGTCCAAAATGGGGTTTTTTTTTCACAGTGAGAGTGTGAGATAGCAAAGTGTCCTCTCAAGTAAGATTTAATGTGATATTGTTAAAGTTAGGCTATTTGTTCTCCTGCAGTGACAACTCAATGGCTTAAGTAAGTTCTTTGTATTATTAGGACCAATAAAAACATAAAAGGCAACAGACCAGCAGTTTCTATTGGTCTGATGCTAAGGAACACGACAGGCAATTAATCTTGATCTCCCTTTTACTTACATTTTTTAAGACTGCCTGCCTGAACATAACGTGCCTGCGAGATTCATTAGTTCCTTTTGTGAGCTACTCTTCTATAGGTGACATGGCTGAGGAATGAATCAGACCACCAGTCTTTAAAAAAAAACACAAAAAACCCACAAAAACACCATAAAGCAAGAGGCAAACCAACCAGACCGATGAATCCATAATTATTTGCATCACTTATAACAGTTGTGCTATATTATCTCCAAGCTGCTTAGGGATCTTTAAAGAACACAATTGCAAGCAGACACTCCTCAAGAATCACAGCTAGAAAACAGAAACAACCCACATCCAGCTGAGCAACTCAAACTGAAAATGTTCTGTGCATGTCACGTTACTTTTTCAAATTGCAATTTAAAGACTTCAAGAATTCAAACAGAATTATTTTAAGCAATATCATATTTAGTGTACGCATGCATAAGCATCTTCACATTTTATAGGAAGTCAGGATCCTTGACGCCTGTGATACGCTGTCAAAAGAGAAGCTCGAGACAATCTACTTTAACTGGATTTTGGTTCAGAGCTGCTTGTACTTTGAAAGCTGTCTGCTGCCTCTCGGGCAAAGGGCTGACTGGCTGCAGGAAGAGGCCACGTGGGAATGCCAGGAGTTCGGTCCTGCCAAGAGAAACACCAAGAACTACCCTCTTGGTCCCAGCCTTTACCTCAGGCACTCTCTGCTCACACCTGGGTTTTCTGGGCACAGAAGATATCACAAACACTGCCGAGAGCTGCCACCACATCTAGCCTGTTAGATCATGCCACCGGCAGCTCCTTCTATACTTGGCTGAGCATGCTGCGAACTGCAACACCTGACTTGCTGGAACCACGTTATCCTTGTGTTTGCAGCCAGCAGCATTTAGTTTAGCATTTGTTATCCTCAGGCCAAGACAGCACTTACTTCTTTCCCTAATAAGAAGGAAAAAATAGATCTGACTCGCATTCTAAGCAAAAAAAAAAAAAAAAAGGAGGCAGCAAGGCATTTGGCATCTGTTTTTCACGCTTAATAAATTTTGTACTTTAAGTAATCTATTCTGTTGGTCTCCCTACTTCAGGCACACTGTGATCAATACATTCATGCACATACTTCACAGCACAATTTTAAGAAGCACGGTTTAAAAAAGGGTGCAAAGAACTCTCAGATTATCTCCATATTTAGCTGCGATTTGGAAACAGGAGCTCCCGCGGCCAGAGGCGCCCGAGGACCGCTCTCCCCGCAGGCAGCCTCCCGTGCTCGCAAGGGCCATCTTCAGCGAGACCATTTGTTGACAATTCCTCAATTCCTTGGAAAGTTCAACATAAACACACAGACATGCTTCAGATGTTTCCACACTCACCATAGAAAAGCCACATTTAAAGAAAAAAAGACAGATCTCAGTTTTAAAAGCCTTCAAGAAAACCGGTGCCCGCAGCAGGCCAGTTCAGCTCCCGTTCAGTGTGGCACGGTTACCGTCGTGACACACGGGAGATGGTCACATCGCCCTTTCTCCAACGGGACTGCCCCAGCAAAAGTGCCAAAAGAAGATGATGCAAATGCAGCAGAATATAATCCAAGAGGATACAAGTTTCAAGCATTGGTACTGGAAAATGGAACACTGTGGGATTTAAATCCTTCCTTGGAGACTTGTACAGGGGAAGGAGTTGCTGCATCGGTTCTTCTCATCACCACCCAAAACTGTGAGGGATTACCTACCTACCCAAGGTCGATAAAGAGGGAAGTCTTTGCAGATTTTACAGCTTTTTGCCTTCCCTTATCATTAGTTCTCATTTCATAGGGACAGCTGCGCATCAACAATGCTCATGGCCAAGACCTTTGGAAAAAACTCCTGGCGTGGAAGTGATAAACAATATAAAACAGGACCACCAAAATACAGCATTGTTTTACAAACACAACCTGCTATTCCAACTTCTCTCAATTCACAAAAAAACAACCCTAAAGGGAAAACATTTATTGGGAAAGGACAGCAGGATCAGAAGAAGAGTAACACTTTACTTTTCAGTCACACACAAAAAAACCACCACGCAACTCGAGCACATACCAAATAACTTCTAGAAAAACTATAATAAAAATTTTTACAAAATCTCAAACTGAATGCATCCAATAGAAAAGTGAAAACTTAGACAAGGTGAGAGAAAAAACCTCCTATTAATGCCCATTTCAAACAAAACTAATTTTATCTTGCCACAGTTATCGTGACATTCCAATGTATAACTACTACTATTTCACTAAAATCAGAGTTAAAGTAAGGGCCTAAATATCTTCTGTATTGGCTCATCATTATTTTTATGACTTTTGAGTGACTTTATCCCTGAAATCAGGGCTGTAACACCTCTCTTCAAAAAGCTGCTCATTCAATTTCAAAATAACACACAACCTATTGCACTCCATTTTTTACATGTCAGATGATGTCAACGGACAGCTAAGTAGCAGAGTACTCAAATGGTAGTGACTTAGATCTAAAATAAACATGGACTGGCTTAACTCTTAAACACAGTCTGCATGCACGGGAGCTGATGCAGCTTCCTGGATAGTCTGCTGAAAAACACAGGATGAAATAGTTTGGTTGATATCAACACAGACTAGCTGTAAAGAATAACCAAACTGCTTGCAAGAATGGATTTGTGCTCTCTCGTCTATTAATCTTTTGCACAGATTAGAAGAATAGAATTTAGATAGTTTTTCAGAACTTTTCAGTTCATCTCACAATCAATACAGAACATCCAACCTCCAGGAACACCACTGTGGGGGAAAAAAAAAAATGAACAGAAAAATCATAAAATGGTTTGGGTTGGAAGGGACCACAAGGCTTATCTAGTTCCAACCCCCCTGCCATGGGCAGGGACACCCTACACTAGATCAGGTTGCCCAAAGCCAAATCCAACCTGGCCTTGAACACTTCCAGGGATG
Organism: Psophia crepitans; assembly: GCA_013399095.1. Lineage (NCBI taxonomy): Eukaryota > Metazoa > Chordata > Aves > Gruiformes > Psophiidae > Psophia > Psophia crepitans. The sequence goes on from VWZZ01005024.1 coordinate 71,754, forward strand.
GTGCCCTCCACAGCTTCTCTGGGCAACCTGTTCCAGTGCCTCACCACCCTCACAGTAAAGAATTTCTTCCTAACATCCAGTCTAAATCTCCCCTCTTTTAGTTTAAACCCAGTTTTAAATCTGTTGAACTCTGCGCAGTTGAAAGCACTGAGCCATCAGGCTTCGGATGAAATTATCAAAACGGCAATTCTGATATAAACTCATTTATTGACATGCATCTTAGAGATTATTTTTTTTTAGTCCACTTCTGCTTGTTTGAGTGGAACAGTTTTTCATAAGCACAAAGATATAATTTTAAGGAAAAAATAGAACTTGTGCAACAAAGTTTTTAAAAGAAACTTACTGGATTCTAGTAACTAAAATAAACCCTGCATTCCTTAACCTAAATTTTGTCTAGTGCATTGAAATAATATAGCTGGGTAGAGTTTTGTAAGTCTGTTCATTAGAACATCTTTAACTAGATCAAGTTTAAATGTTAGGTAAATGAGACATAGTAATACCTCTGTCAGCAGTTACATAAAAACTGAAGTTAATATTCTGACTGTTTTCTTTCCTAACATTTATTCTATCCCCCCCACCCCCCATCTTACTGTTTCACTATATACAATTACATTAGACCCTGCTGCAGTTAAAATATCACCATACGAACCAGAGTACTACGGACACATTTCCTGAGCCAATGCTGGAAATAACCCACAGGAAAAGGCTGTTGTTAAGCATATAAATGGGTCTTTCATCAATGCTCATGTCACATTTGACTCTCCATTCTACATGTGATACTCTCTTGAGCTACATTTTCTTAACCTGCAGCTTATACCACTGCTGGCAAGCAGAGACAGAGCGTGCGGGCTGGAGGCAGGCGAGAAAGGGCAACATCCAGCGACAAACAGGCAGCATTAACTTAGCTTCCCTCGTCTTAAGAAAAAGGAAATACACACAAAGAATGCCAAAATTAGGAAAAAAAAAAAACAACAAATGTGGAACAACAGAGGAAAGAAAAATATTAAGTGTTGGAGATTCATTTATGGAAGTGCGTGACACCCGAGTTCCTGCTCGCCGTGAGCAGGGGGTGAGGACGCAGGCTGAAGGACGCAGCTGCTTTGCTCACTTCAGGCTCCCCCCCACAAGATGCTAAGCCGCCCCCCTGGCCTGAAGGTAAGAGTCGACACGCTGAAATGAGGCGACATCACTGGGAGGAAGGACGAGGACATCCTTGTATTGTACCGGGGGGAATGGATGGGAATAGCACAGTTAGGACTTTTTTACCATCTGCGGTGAGCGCTTCTTCAACAGAAAATGAAGGACAGTTTATTATTTGGTGCTTAACAAACATTGCATTTACCCTCAAAAGGACTCTTTTGATGTATACGGACCGCATGCGCTCCAAGGTTAACACGACGTAATTTTCTAGACTGGGCAAGATGATGACCAACTTTTTTTTTTTAACTACCAAACTTTTTAGAGCGCAGCAGAGGGATTCACCGAGCAGCTGGGCCGTGCACCTCATCACCGCCACCACTGTCAGCTTGCTCCCAGTGATACTGACAAACACACTCAGCCCCAACAACACTCACTAAAAAGATAACATCAAGAACTTAAACCACATCTATTTTTATGTAGTGCTTGTGACACCTTCTGACAAATCAGAAGTATTTCATTATTGCACCTCCCACTCTGCCAAAATTTTCCCTATGTGTTGTGTCCACATCAACCTGCTTCCTCCACTCCTTTCTTTTGCCAAAATCAACAGGGAGCCCTTGAAAACAGGGAGGAAAAAAATAGCAAAGACAAAAATTCTCTTTTATGACAGTCTTGGAGATCATCACAATCGTTGTGGTTTTTTTTTCATAAGAGCTTTCAAACCTTTTCAAGACTAGATTGTATACTAGAATAATGGACTTGGTGTTGGAAAAGTGCAGTCCAGTTCTCCAACTGCTTTCTCTCCCTCATTGGAGGAGGAGAGCATCAGACCTCAGAATGTTTCCCAACATCAAAACAGATGAAATCAGCACATCTCAAACACATTTGCACAAGATTCTTTCAAAGAAAGTAAGTTCCTGTTTATTCTGATTTTA
>VWZZ01005024.1:73862-91617 GCA_013399095.1 Psophia crepitans
AAAAAAAAAAGGAATTGGCATACCTCTCCCTGGTTATCCTGCACACAGACATCCTGTGCAACCTGCTCTCGGTTGCTTTAGCCAGGGGGTTGGACTAGATGGTCTACAGAGCTCCCTTCCAACTCCTGCCATTCTGTGATTGCTTTAGAAGATTTAAGTATTTCCCCAGAGCACATATTTTCTTATAATATACACATTTTACCTCAATTTGCACAGCAGACTAAACTACAAAGTGGTATGACCAAAAACCACACCAATACTAAGGAAAACTCCTCTTACTGGAAAAGCAGACCATGGAGACACTGACCTGTGTAAAGATTCTTGCAAGAAAAACAAATAAATACCAAAACACCCCCATATGCTTTCCTGAGCAAAAAAATTCACTGCAAGTCCTTCATGTAGTTTCACATGCTACCCCAGTAGTATAAAATAATTAACCTGACACTACAAAATAGAATAATTCCAGACCCAAGGTCAGTGATTTGGGAAAGAGAAGGAGCTCCAAGAGCAGCATACAGCCCCTGGATGAGGGTCCCACCACCTGTGTACACCCATCTCCTTCCCAAGGTCCCTGTGTTAGCACATCAATAAGCCCAAGCAACAGTGCTACCAATATTTCCACTTCTCACTGCTTTGGACCCTCATTAGACACCCCACTGTCCATAAAATAGCAAAACGTGACAAGTCAGCATATTCCTTATGTCTGGTAGCCAAGAACTGCTTTGTCCATTCCCTGCTCGCGAGCTGCCAGGCAGGCTTTGCGCTGAGCCTCGCGGGGGACGGGAAGCGGAGATGTGAGCCATCTGACTCCTCACTGACTCGGAGCTGGCAGGAACCTGCCAGCTGCATAACGTGTGCGTGAGAAAGCAAGGTAGGGAGGGGAAAACCAAAAGGCAGGCTCAAGGAAGCAGAATACAAAAAGAGAGCTACTGATAACACATGACCAGAGATAACGAAGCCTGATAGGAAACCTAAATAACATATCATCAAAGCTATTCCATTAAAAACTGCAGAGAAAGGATTTAATGTACAACTAAGGGTGGCAGAAGCCAGCTAGAAGCACAGGGGGAGATGGCAGGATAGGACAAGACTACAGAGCTGATGGAGGAAAAGGAACCTGCCTTCTTCAGATCAGAAACTAAGTCATTATCATCTTTAAGAAGCAGATGAAATCCAAGAAGTCTACACACCTGGCCTCTACTTACCGGGAAATTATACCCTTCAATAAAATTCAGGAGGAAGAAAATGTGTTTTTTAATGTACAACACCTTCAGTACCTAAAAAGTATTTTGTCCATTCAAATCTCAGCATAAGTGTTTGAAAACCATTTTTTAAACACTATTTAGACCCTCCAATATTTTACAAATTAAAAGTTTCTCTTGAAATGTTTTTCAATGGGAATTTTGCAAGTGCAAGAAAAACCCTTCCCTAACATAGCCAAACCCTAAACACCACCACATTTATCTGGTGCAATACTGCTCGTCAGAAGCATGTCTCAACCCTAACAAAGTTCAGCACATCAAAGAGGAATATGTATCAAAGCAAAGTGCTTACCCACGCAGATTTCAATACTAAATTCAGTATTCCAGGAAGGCTTTCATGGACACTTAATTGACCTCTGGGGACTCAGTCACCAAAGCAGAACTCAGCCCGGAAAACTAAACTTACATTTTGCATTGAGATGTTCATTTCTGGAACATCAATGGATTATTCTAAATCAGCAGGGGTGGGGAAAATAGGAAGCAGTATTTAATTAAACCAACATTAAGAGCTCAAAGGATTGTTGTTGCATGGTACTCTCCCCCACTCCTTTCCAAAGAAAAATCCTAGCTGGAAACACAATGACACAGCTATAAATTTCATCAAAATCAATTAGGAGTCACGTACATTTGCAACATCTTGAAGGAACAGTCAAAAGCAGTCACTAAATACAGTATGTTATTCCCTGAAGGGTGAAAAAGCAGACTCATTCAACCTGAAGTACAATTCTCTTGCCTAGAACGACATAACAAATATCAAAAGGAAGCCCACATGATCCAGAAGTTTAAGTTTCTGTTTACTGCAGCGTTATAGATGTTCCAAGGCATGTTTCAATGTTCCTTTGCATCTTTAGATTACTGGACAAACATTACTTTTGGTTTTAAGTAAGATTTTGCTGTCCAACTCAGAACAAAGGTTTGTCACTAAAAAGAGGATAACAAAATCATAAATATTACTCTTTCATTAGGTGTTTAAAAATGGTGTTAATTCAAAACAGAACCATTTCAACCACTGTCCTCTGACAACACTAAAATGAATTATGGTAGTACCAGCAGCACTGACTTTACACCTCATTTTTCAGGCCTGAATCATTCATTTTAAAAAACAAAACAAAAAAACCCCAAACAAATCCAAAGAGCTGCTTTCCCTGTTGTTATCTACAACTGGATAATTATATTTAAAACTTCTTTTACATTTAACAGTACATTTTCTATCTCACAGCAACTATTCTTCACTCACTTTGTTTACAGAGTCATAATAACCCATTCACCTTCATTATTTATTTTAAATTGGTAGGCAAACAGGTAGGTTAGGACAACATAAACAATCCTTTAAACTGTTTCAAGAGATTTCTTTTTTCAATAGTGGAAACAAAACATGGATTATCTGCTCCCAGCGTACTGTCATTACTTTCTTTATTGAGAATGTTGCCCTGAACTACTTAAAACAAGCAAACCGCATCAGTTTCCCATCAGCAGCATCTGTCTCGCCTCAGTGGTTCACACACTGAATCAGGACCCTGGTTCTCTTCCTTTCAAAGACAAGCCCATCTTCAGTAGAAGGAAGGGTGACACCAAATAACTGAAAAAAAACAAGTGACAACTGATAACCCACCATTAATTACCTAGGCCCAACATTTGCATTTAAATCCCTGTGGGAAGGCCCAAGCAAACAAAATGTATCTGAATTTAATAAGATATACGAATTTAGGATAAGAATGTCAGAAGCGATTACCATTCTCCATTAAAGCATACGGGTTTCACCAGGGGGGATTGGGAGGAAATTTCTCAGTAACCACCAAAGCACTGGGAACATTATGAAAATTTTATTTCTTCCTCCAGAAAGAAACGTAACATGGGGTAAGACACCACCAAACTCTTCTGGTAACGGCAAGTCTGGCGTTCAGACTTAATACACTGCATATGTGCTATTATGACTAGAAGCGCAGGCAATCTGTCTCTGAATTTCTCAGAAGAACAATCTCATTTGTACGTTGGCTTTAATCATAATTTGCTTTGAGATCCCCATTAGCAGTGCATTACAGGAGTTTTATGTGCCACAATCTATGAAAAAGAGCTAAGTGCGTGTTCTGACAGGCTGGGGAAAACACGAGTGGTAATTATTTCAATAACATCAGCACTGTTTCTCTAACCGGTTTTATAACACCACCTGGTCCAGGAAATGATAAAAGGCTCTTAAAGAACTATGGGAAAAAGTAAGACGACATTGATAAAGCAGCTTCAAAGGATTTGAGATAACAACAGATGAGAGAAGTGGAGTAGCTGCCTGCCTGGCTCCATCTGGGCAAGGACCCTTCACCTCCCAAGCCAGAGCCAAAAGGAATACCTGTACCTGCTTGTCCAGCAGCAGCTGATCCAGGTTAGGAGACCACTGCCCTGCTGTGTCTCCTTTGTTCCCCAAGATCTGCTGAAGTAACTGCATGCATTAATTGTTTCCTAAAGCAGTTTCTATGTAATCTAGTTTAAAATTAACACTTCATAGATTGGTTTGGGTTAGACAGGACCTTGAAGATCATCTAGTTCCAACCCCCCTGCCATTGGCAGCAACATCCTCCACTAGATCAGGATGCCTAAAGCCCCATCCAACCTGGCCTGGAACACTTACATAAAGGGGTCTGGTTATGGTTTTTCTATGTGTCCTTTTTAAAGAAAACACAACACAAATTCAGTTATGTCAAAAACATCCAGCTTAGGGAGCAGCTACAGTTGCAGATGTGCCAGGGTGCAAGAGATCACTTAAACCCTTAAATCACCATTGGTACTGGGGAAGGTTTGTATGGAGAGGAGCTATAAACCTCTTACACTCAGTCAGGTAGGAAAGCTACAGAATTTCACTCAAGAAGCGACAGCAGCTTCATGCCTACCGCTCTTCATATAGCAAAACCTTCCTTTTCCTAAAACAAAGACATACATTCACCTGATGCAGAACCACACCACAAACCAAAATAGATTGCATGAACACAGAGAATATATCCTTATTTAAGTTTGGTCTGACCCTTCTTAGGTAAACCAAATCAAGGGAATACTAAGAAAGTCTGGTCAAAACCACCAAAAGATACCCAAAGATTACATTTAAACAAAAAGTATACGCTCAGTCAGGAAACTTAATTATGCCAAGACAAAACCAAGAAACACCCTACTGTAAACAAGAAAAATACTCAACAACCACACAAATAAATATACCAAGCCGATAACCAGAAATCCTACTTCCCACGATAAGGCTTCATGCTTTCCATCAAACAGTCCACTGTTGAGGATATCAATTCTATAAACAAATATTTGTCATCTCCTATACAAGAGGACACGCCCCCCCTAAGAAATGGTCAGCTCTCAGATTCTTTGGAATCCACACACATCCAAAATTAAATGAAGCTTAGTAACTGTGAAAAATGAAGTTAAATGTGACTAGAAGCTAGGTCATTTATTCTTGTCAATATGCATACACTCTCAATAGCATAAAGGAGTTTGCTGGGGACTACGAAGTGCACAGGCTGCACATTTCATTCAAAACCTTAATGCTGGCTTGAGATAAATCTCGAGGATCTGTAAGACCAACTGATTAGCTGATACCATAATGGGTCAAAACAATGCTTCACCTGTTACCTCACTGACGAACACAGTACGCAATGCTGTTTAGGAAGAACATATGAACCTGGCCACTCTTTGTTGCTCGTTCCTCTTCCCAGCATCCACAATCACAGTGTTACAGAAATTAAGCTCTGTTCCTGCCTATTCCATTTAGCATCTGTTTCGGGCACATCTGTGAATCTGTCCAATCCCTTTTTGAACCTGCTGGTATTATCTGACTACACCACCTTCCGAGACAACAAAACACAGCAGGAACCTGCAGAGTCACCAAATCCTGTCTTTCAGTAATATTCTGTGTGAGTCACACTGAACTTGTGCACTACTACTACCTTTATTGCATCTGGGAGCGCAAGGCGATACAGAAAACCCACTACATTCAGAGAAAGGCAATATCTTTTGTTATATCCTAAAAGCTTTCAAGACCTGATGGAGAATTTACATACTCAAAAGCTTATCTGCTTTTCCCAGCTCTATCAGCTGATCTAAAAATATATTAATTCCCCCTACAAACCTAGCAACTACGCACTCCATCCATGCTTATTCAAGTTCATCCTGAGATTGCTGTAAGGTTCATTCCTCCCCACTGAAGTATTCTTGAATATGAATATATTACTATATCTGATTTGCTTTAAATCTGGAAAAGCACATACTTTAGTTTCCCCTTTTTTTACCATATATGAGGAATAACTAGCTTATTTTTCCTCTTGACTCTTTACCAAGTGCAAACAGTTTTCAAAACAGCAAAAACATACAAAGATATAGAGCAACAACTGTCCTGCTGACATTTAACCAAAGTGGTACAGTCTCTCAAGTCATCATCTAAACATGTTTACAACCAACAGAGTTTCATTGGAGCTGTCTAACTTCCTTTTTCTCTTTATTTTACCTGCCAAGTCTCAAATGCCTGTTTGCAGCTTCACAAGGCCCCTCAGCCTCATAGAGGCCAGGATTCTGGTCTTCCACGCTGCTGGAATTCTGCCATTCGAAACAGAGATTTCTCCTAGCACCCATAGCAAAAGGCAAGTTCTCATACTCAGGTATTTCCTCATAGTGACGCACGTTCTCGTACTCTGGAGCACAAGCGCTGGTTACGGAATTCAAGTGCATTTGTGACAAATTCTCTCCTGAAAGTATATGCCCATCTAAAGACTCAAGCCTTTGGTTACTTCGCATCTCAGGTTGACTTCTGTTTCTCTGCCTCTTCTTCTGTAACGCTGGACTACTTATTTCAACAGAATGCGACTTGGCAGATTTAGCTTTCCTTTCATTGCCTACAGATGCTATATTCCGGTTGCTACCTCTTCCATACCCATCCCGGGTGGAAAGGTTGGCAATAGCACTATCCATTGACTGGCTGCCTTTAGACAGAAATTTGTGGAAGTCACTTTTCATTAAGCAAACTGACAGTTTCATGTTGAGAAACTTTTTCAAGCTGTTTTTCTTCTGATGGTCTTTGCAAGGTTTGTCTGTCCTTTCCATGTCCACAGAAGAGAGAGATTTGGCCCTAGGCTTTGTCACAACAGTCAAGTGGTTGAAGCTGGTAGCAACGTTAGCAGTTTTTAATGATTCACAATTTCCTGAAAATGGAAGAATAGGATGAGGTAACTTCCAGACAGGTTTCTCGGAAGAACGTTTGGGTATGTCACAGGATGACAGTGCATCTTGCTCCTTGGCTGGTGGACGTGCAAAGTGAGATCCTTCCAGAACACTGTTCAATTTGTCCTCGTTCGAGGTGTAAGAACTTTTCTCTACAAGCTCTGCTGATGCAGCTTTTTTCAGCAGGCCAGCAGCTGGTAGGCTGTGCCTCTGTGGTTTCTTAGGAACAATTCTTGGAGAACTTTCATCTTGTATTTTAACTTCTTTATCTTCCAATTTTTGTGGGGAAACATGAAGGCTATTGGAAGCAGCTGACTGATGACTGCCAGTTAATTTGAGTTGCTTTGGCAAACTCATGGACAAAGCATCACATCTGACAAAGTTAGTCCTTTTGTCCACAGCGTCGAGCATAATGGTATCATCTGTTATCTCATCCATGGAGTTAACTAAGTTATGGTACACAGCTAAAGAACATTCAACACCTTCCACCAAATCAGAAGTTTTGTGTGACAACTGAGGCAAAAGATTTTGTGAAGTTGACTCTTCCATAGAAGGTTCCTTTGCCTGATGCATTTTGTCTGTATTGCTTTGAGCTATCTCACATTTTTCAGGATGAAGCACTTCTGTATTATTGTTATAACAAACACTTTCACCAAGGATATTAATTTTTGCTGGCTTTTTAAAGCTTTGCTCCACAGGTCCAGAGGAATCTTTCTCTGAATTAGATGGTTCCTTTGTTCCCTCTCCTGCAGTGTCTATGCCATCCTGACGGACTAGACATGCAGCACGTGGCTTTCTTGGCTTCGGGACAGGAAGCACTTTTGAGCTCAGGACTGAAGATGTTTCAGAGGAAGCTTTGTCGGCATCTGCTTTCATACCCATTTCATCTGAAAACATACTATTGCTACTTAAATTTTCATTTTCCAGGAGTTTCTGGTCCAACGGGCAAGAGCAACTGTGGTTATTTTCAGTCAAACCAGGACAAATTTCAGACATCTGAAACTCATCAGCAGCCAGCTTACCGTCAGTGTTTTGTTGCTTCCCTTTAGCTACCTCAGAAGACGACGAAGACTGTACAAGCTCCATAAACTCTATTTTAATGTCATTCTTGGAACTGCTGCCATCCCCTTTGTCGAGTTTGTCAGCATACCTGTGCCTCACGGGACTGCTATTAGGAAACACACCTTGAGTTAGAACATCCTTAAGTTTCTCTTCCAAAATGCTGGCTTTCAAAACCACCTGATTTCTATTTGCCAGTTTTTCATTGTGACTATTCCCTAGAGCTAGTGCAGTTTTTTCACCAACTTTTATGTTCTCTAAGTTTTCAAAGTGCTCAAAGATGATCTGAGTTTTACAGGTGTTCTCCCCATTCCCAAGCTTATGAATGCATTCAAATTTGCAAGATGACATTGGTAGAATATATGTCGTGTTATCAGTACTCCCTTCTGAGGCTTCATTTTTATAGTTCAAGTGGTCTAGTGTTCGAGAAGAATCTTCCCTGTGCTCCTCAAAGCTTTTTGTGCTTTTTTGTGTAGACGACGGAGGTTTAACTTCTGGAACAGATGAGCTCTTGAGAACCTTCGGTTTTGGTGCAATTGCTGGCTTGGTTTTCCTTGCTGTTTGTATAACACCAGAAAGTACAACGTCTGGCTTCGGTGCAACAGGTGGAGGCGTCGCCTTGTGTCCTACCACAAATTTTGGTTTGGGAGCCACTGGTGGCTTCTTAATTTCTAGGAAGGATGGAAAAGAAATACTTTAGTCACCATCAGCCCACAGAACAACGTCACCTGCACCACAATATTATTAGAAGTTTTGTAACATTTAAATCCTGTGATCTGATCTACAAGATCTCAATGTGTGCATGCATACATTTCTCTTAAAAGCGTACCCTCCCTTCCCTACCACTGCTTTTTTACTAGTTGCCCTTTCTTTGTTTTAAGGGGTACAATCAAGGAATGGTAGGAAAAGTCTTCAAGGATAACTTGCTCATTTAAAAAACTTTTTGAAAGTGCATGCCCTTGCTCAAATGCTAAAGTATGATGCTAATAAAGACAGAGCAGATTAGCCTGGCTTTGCAGTTTGAACTACTATAATACCATTTAAAACCAGTTCAAATACGTTAAGTGCCTCCTGTATAACAAGCCCTGAAGACAACAGAACAGCTAGGGTAACTACCAGGACAGTTCAGTGCCTTTCCCTACCGCCTCTAGAAATGTGGAACCTAAAATTCCCCTTTCCCTTCCTCTTCTTTTCAAAAAATACCAAGATAGATTACTGTATCAGCTGTAAAACGGGCATGCCACTACCATCAGTTCAGTGAAACAAGTCTGTGGTGTGAAGTTAATGCAGCAATTTGTAGCAAGTCAGTACCTTCCTACTGTAAAACACTATTTCTGTACATCATATAAAATTACTCTTCCCAACACGTTACCATCTGACCTAGAAACAGTCACCACTGCTATGACTTATGACCCACTTGACAGCACAAAATGACAAACCCTGGGGACAGTGGATGGCAGGAAAAGGAGCACATGAGGAACTTGGAGATTACAGAGTTTTGATTGTGGTGTTGGTTTTGGGTGGTCTGGGTTTTTTTTTGTTTGTGTGGTGGTTTGTTTTTTTCTTAAGGTATGCCTGAAACATTTTAACATTGAAGGAGATAATTTATGACCAAATTATGTCCATATGCTGGAATAATTTCATATTTCTACGTGCTTTGAGTGATTTCTGACATGCGAAAACTGATTTATAAAGTAAACAAGTTTCTCATTCTGGGTCGTTTGGAGGTCTTTTTTGAGTCCTACCACTGTATTTACTACCTTTGTTTTGAACAATATTTTGGTATACTTTCAGGAAGTCATACGCATTAAATAAAACTCAAAACAACATGCTAATTAATGTGTCACGTGCAAAGAGATTGGATAACCCATTGATTTATTGTTCCCTTTGAACTGTGGGTTTGATGTTTGGTTGTTTTTATCACGATTATTATTACAGATGTGCAATTATATCCTAATCTCTAGTCTAGAAATATGCGAATAAAGTTTCAGGCTTGGGGCTTGTTCTGTTTAGGATTTTGTTTCTTTGAAAGAAATCAAGACAGTTAAAAAAAAAAAAAGAAAAAGGCAGATGCCCTCAGTTGCAAGCATTTCCCAAACACTAAGCCACTGCTCTCAGCAGACAGCCAGAAACAATGTCTCTACTACAGAAACAGGAAAACCATGTATTTCCAGAACATGAATCACTAAATGGTATCCAGACTGACTTCACTTACACTTAGAATAGGTGTCCTTGCTGCAATTATATTAGCAAAGGGGTAAACCCAGTGGCAGAGACAATTTTTGAGACATTTTGCAAAGGGGAACGCAGAATTTCTTTCCAAAGGTACAGTTCCCTATAGCCACCCATGACAGCCAAGCGTGACCCAACTACCAGCTACCGCAAATGACGTACCACCTTCTGCTTCCTGTCGAAAGACAGAGCCTTCCCACACAGCGGAAGTGAATAGTTTGCTAGGACAAAAAAAAATTAACCCTTTGGAAGGGCAACTACTGATCCTGAAGAGCCAATGAGTTGTACACTCACTTTCAGATAAGGCTGCCGCATATTCAGCTGGAGAATGAAGTGATGGCAATAAAGGAGCCTGTTTTCCACAACAAAAACTGAGGAAGGGATGACCAGTTCACCACAGAACGCAACGCAGTAGTAGACCTGGGCCATGTTCAATAATGTTTATTAAGTTATTAAAGCTTCCTGAAAACAGGAGAGAGAGAGTCTGCTTGGGAATCCTTCCTGATGCCCAAATGAGAGAAACAGATTGCAGAAGATACAGGAGATTAAACCCTGGCTAGGGAAGCAATATCCTGTGGATTATCTGTCCCACTCCACAAATTGAAGTCCATAAACCTTCAAAGTTTCTCCCTCTCTAGTGGGACTGCCTAATGTTTTGCATAGCAATCAAACTAGATTACTCTGCAGGGCTTTCAACCTGCATTCATTAGGGAGGACATTCAGAAGGTACAATACCATCACCTGAGCATAAGATTCAAAACTGAAACATCAAAATGTAAAGGGATGCAAAAAAACCCCAAATAGTTGTTTATATGCCAATAGTGAAAACTTGGATAATGAACAGAGGGTGAAAAATTCACTTGTGATAAGAAGTGTGATTCACTATCATTTCTGAGGCCTACTAGAATTTTTCAAATGACTTCAATGTTAAAAACCATTGGGACAGACAGAAGAGATAGGCGAGCTGTGTGGTACAACAAAGACACTACTATCTCCTTTAAAGTGATTGCTCATTTCATCTAGAGTAGATAGGGGTCAACGTATTAACAGGCACATTACTGTCTCGGTATCAATACCGATCTGCAGTCAACCAGTCAATCAGAAAGGAATGTGATGAAAAGCCCTTTCAAACATAAATATGACATGAGAGGACAGACTCCAGGAAAGGAATGCATACCAGTAGATTTCCTCAACAAAATATCTTTAATTTTCTGAAAAATACAAGTGATGAACTTCTTAGAAAAAAATTATAGCAGCTAGGCAAGGGTAAAAGTATATTAGATTTCGATTATAAATTGAGAATTAAAGTTCAGTTGACTATAAACTAATCTAGTTCATCATGTGTGGATAAAAACTAGTTCTACATAACACAGCGCTTTAAAAGGGACAATTTCCCATCCTGAATAGAAAGAAATCTAAGTAGGAGGCAACTGTTATATATAAAGGTGTAAGGAATGACTGGAAGTCATATGAGAATGACTTTTTGTTAAATGACAAGCATAAGCAAGCCTCTTTGGTGAAAAGCGATAAATATAATCAATTATACAACAAATGCATGGAGTGGTCAGTTGTTTGGACAACGGGCTTTTTCTCGGTGCCATATGGAACTGTTCACCTAAGAATAGAAATCCTTGGTTATGCTTCAGCGTAAAAACTGAAGAGAATTTGGAAATCATTGTAGACAGTTATCAGACAGGTCTGCAGCTAAGCAGTAAACAATCCTCCAAATTACAAGGAGATAAATATAAAAATATGAAGGGAGCTGAAAATATTTCTGTACACAGCACCTGCCAGACTAATAGTGACATGCTATGTCACCTTCTGGCATTTTTAAGTGAAAACTTGGGATGAATGCAAGAAATAACTACAGAAGTATCCAAAGTCTAAAAATCATGCCTTGAAACCCAAGAAAGCACATCCTGCTTAATATAACCAAGAATTTAAGAAGTGTGATGGTAATAGTATATATACTTATGCACATGTGAAAGATTTTTGATAACAAATGGTTCTTTAATCAGGGAGGAAAAAAATAGACATGATGAGATGCCATAACTGACCACTGAAGTTTGACAGGTTCAAACTAGAAACAAAGCTTTTAAACTGTCATCAAAGGCCAAGAATTAACAAGAGGAACATCACGTCTAGGGCAACCTAAACTCACTTTCCGAGACGTGCAGAAGTTTTGGAGGAAATTTTGGATTGGACGTTGGATTCTCTGGCTTGTCTTACTCAGGAGATTAGAATAGAGAATCACTATGATTCTCCCCAGTCTAGTTTTACCCCATTTCTCAGAGAGGATCCCTGCATCCAGACTAGCATCATGGGTTACCAGTAATAAAGCCAAAAGTAAGAGCAGAAACACAAAGTTTTATTTGTATAAACAGATTAAATTATTTGGAGCCAGAGAAGCAACCAGAGAGATCCTCTGACTTTCTTGACTAGGCAAAGGAAGAAATCCATAAATAAAGTGACTAACAAAGCTGCCATCACCAACAGGAAATCTGCTGCTCATCTAGGAATAGCCAACACTGTGTGCAGTGCTGAAGGGGAAAAAAAAAATGCTTAAAAATACCAACATACCCAACACCCTTAAAAAAAGTGGCTTTAAAAAGGTATTATTTTTCTAACAATAAATAGCCATTAGCACCACCTATGCAGGTCAACGCGTGCGCTCTTCGTCCGACTTCAGGTCACAGCACAGAGAACAGGCATTTGTCTCTGGTGAATTATCTCCTCCAGTGTGCTGAGGAAAAAGCAACACCCATTCTCATCCTGCTGAGCTCCTCTGCAACTGACACTAGCACTCATTCCTCTCCTACCTTCAAGTTCTTGTAGAGGACAATGAGAACACCCTGGAGCAACTTCCAATCTCAATGTTTTGGCCTTAAAGTGTCCACTTCTGTTCTTCAGGTGACAGAATTTGGCAACTGAAAACCTCACTTAAAAATGCTCATGTGTCTTCTCCTCTGCAATATCATGAATGAGCAGGAAAACCAGTAAGACAGTGCAGTCTTAAGCACTGTTATTACACACCTTTAAATCTCCTTCTTAAATTTTTACCTTGTTATCTTGTCTGCCCAGCACAGGAAAAGGGAAAAAAGATGATATATGAGGTTGAACTGAGGCAAAAAAATCCAATGGCACTACTTCTTCTGCAATAAGCCCTACTATTGCTACAGGAACATTTTCCCAAGTTATGTTTATGCCCGTAGTTTTGAGATTATGTTAACAACTTCTACACTTGGGAACAGCAAAAGAAATAATTATGTTCACCTGCATCTCTCCAAGAAACAGGGAGAAGTGGTTCTGGACACTGCTGTGCAAACATAATTTGATATTCCTTTCCTTGCAATGCTTCACACAAACAGAGGCCTCACTCCGGGTATTCAGGTCCCCTTGGGACTGTCTCTAGCCACCCACAGGTATCCCTGTAGCAAAATCCTGCATTTCCCCCTAAAGTTCCCTCCTTTTTGAACCATGAAACAGTAGGAAAACAGTGAAATAACCAATCAAGTGTGACATAAGATTTTGACAGCAGCTGGACCTTAAATTAAGGTACAGGTACACGATCAAGTTACTATAAGGTAAGACAAGGTGTGAATTTAACAAACCAGCTACTCTATAGAAGCTGTCCATATGTATACTCTTATCGCACTGTACATGAGGTAGCCTACTCTTTCTCACCTACAAGTTGAAATCTATTTCACATACTACTTCATATATCTAGCTCACATGTACTAGGAAAAGAAAAGGAAATGGCTTGAAACGGTCACCATCTTAGCAACAAAAATGGGGAAGGGTCTAGAGGGGAACATGTATGAGGAGAGACTGAAGTCCCCTGGTTTGTTCAGCCTGGAGGAGACTGAGAGGAGACCTCATTGTGGCCTACAGCTTCCTCACGAGGGAGAGCAAAGGAGCAGGCGCTGATCTCCTCCCTCTGGTGATCAGCGACAGAACCTGACGGAACGGCATGAAGCTGCAACAGAGGAGGATGACACTGGAGATCAGGAAAAGGTTCTTCCCTGAGAGGGTGGTGGGGCCCTGGAACAGGCTCCCCAGGGAAGTGGCCACAGCACCGAGCTTGGCTGAGTTCAAGAAGTGTCTGGACGATGCTCTCAGTCAGCTGCTCTGATTGGGCTGGTCCTGTGTGGAACCTGGAGTTGGACACCGTGATCCTTATGGGTCCCTTCCAACTTGGGATATTCTATGATTCTATGAACTGGCCTTCTGTAAATGTACATGTCAGCTTTCTCATGGTACCTTGTTTACATAGGCATACTGTATTCTCAGAGTTAGGGAATCACATCCGCAGGCTATATATGAAAATAATACAATACCCAGAAGGCATCCACCAAGGGATCAATGTGCTGTTCTTTCTTACGTGAAGGAGGAGCTCACTCCAACAGCCCATTTACTGTTCCTGGGACTCCTTTTGGCATGACAGACACAAAACAAGAAAGCCAATCTAGCATGTAAAGAGAGAAATAGTTACTGCTGTATGTTTGGGGTACATTCAGATATTATTGCAATGACAGCTAATACATTGCACAGAGAAACAAAGTATTTTAAAACTCCCATTTTCCAGCAACTGAAGTTTTAGTGACTCTCCTAACTCTGAGAGTACAGTATGCCTATGTAAACAAGTTTAGTTCAATTCCTTTGCTTTCAGTTACAGAGAGAAAGTTTTCATTCGGTAAACACCTCAAAAAAGTATTCTGAGATCATTAATTTATTTCCTCTGAATGTGTATTTATTTTCTTATTATGCAGAGGCTCTGATTTTCTCAGGTGCCACAATGCTCAAAAGAAAACAAAAAAAGGAATGAGTCATGACATCCGGGAAGATAACACACGTATTTTTTTAAATACAAGGGAAAATGATAGTTTCCAAGTCACTACAGTTTTAGAAAACATCCTAAGTAAACTGCAAAAGGAAAACATTAATTTCAAAATCTCAGGTTGTTCAACGACTTGTTGAAATAAAACAGGAAAACTGGGGATAACTTTAAAGTAAAGACAAGAGACGAATAAACAAACTTTTAAGATCACATGCGGAGATAGAGCTGAGTAACTTTAACAAGACTTGACATATTAGAGGGTTAAAGGGACATTAAACCCTGTAGGCCTCATTTTTTCAATCCCTGAAAGCAATGAAGTTTGACTGGAAAAGTCATGTTGATTTAGTTTATTCTGTTCCTGCTTTGTTTTTTTCCCTTTGAATTACATTTTTGACATTAAAATACATTACATATTTCTCATTGCTGTTGTCAAATCAGATTTAAAAACTGAGCTATACATTCTGCCCACATTAAATAAGCTGTATAGATTCACATATAAGGCCTGTTTCTTCAGCAAGAAATAATAAATGTCAAACTCATAACCCTGAGCTTTTGTTTTTCCCTTTTAAAGTCAAAGTACATACTGGCAGACAGCACAATAGTTCCATGCAAAAAATGAGTAAATGTGCATTCATCAGCATCGTACATAAAGAATATGCAGTACATGAGAAAGCAATGAGAAAAAAATAGCTATAAATGAAGGCTGAAACTAAGATACAGGTTGATCACTACAGTAAGAACTTTTTTAGATTATCTAGAATTATTTTTTAAGAAGTGCTATAGTTCCTTAGTTCTAACAAGTCCAGATTTACATATACATTTTTATATATGTAAGCAACAGCTACGGTAGGACTCCTTCACCTATCATGGAATTATATCCAGCTCTAGACAGACACATGACTGAAATAATTTCGTAGAGGAACTAGAACAGATATATATCAACAAACTGAATATGCACTGCATTGTTTAGAAAGGCAGAAGGCAAGCCGGAACAAAGGCTTGGTTATTGATGTTGGACCTTTTGCAGCTTCTGTCCATGGAAAGAAACTGTGTGTGGTATTTCTCTCTGTATCATAGTCCCCTTAAGTAGCACAGTATTACTTACAGAGAGTCCTGCGCATCAAGCTGAAGTCACTCATATCTACGAATTCTCCTTAAAAATATTATATCAATACTGGTGATGTTGCACCAGGTTGCTTTGTTCTGAAGGTACACTAAAAGAAGACACAAGAGAGACACTCAAGCCCTTGAAGTTAAACTGAAGGAAGGGCAGGATTTCTAGGCATTTCAAGTTCCGTCTGAAGCCACAAGTGATGATAACACTTTTACTGAAACGCTGTATTACCTATCAGTCATCAGAAAGCAAGCTTACATAGCACAAACCAGAGTAACAACTGAATTCACAGTCTGAATAATTTCAGTGTAAGAAATAGATCTAATAGATCACAGCACTGAAATTAAAATACAGGAGTTGGTAAATTTTTACTTGAACAGCAGCTTTATAAAGCACGCCTAGATATTTCAGGAGCTAAATTCTGCAGCAATGCAGAGAGATAGATGTTTAACCTTCGGAACTAACTTCTGGCAGTCCTCAGTCTCTTCATACCCTGCCTATGAGCTCCTTAACTGAGATGTCAAAAGCTGTCACGTCACTGTCAGCAGCATCGTCAATAGGCGATGTTTCACCTATTTCCTGTATATTTTTTTTATCCTCACATACTCCATCACACACAAAACACTCTTCTTCCCCTCTTCAATAGCCTTCACATACCCCTCAGCTGCCCTCTTCCTGCCCACCAGGATTCTCTCTAAGGCTTCGCCTTCAAATCCCTGGCTAAAATTCACATTTTCCATTAAACTGTCCCACTTTCTCTTACTGATATTCCTTAGCATTCCTTCCCCTTCTGCCTTCTAAGTGACTTTGCTCAGCAGAACCCCTTCCTCCTCACCTTCCCCACAGATACCATCACAACATAAACTAAACAAGCCACACAACACAGCTCTGGAAGTCCTGAAATCACTGTTTAGTGCTGAAAATCTCCGCAACTCTCTGAAACTTAGTACCGTATCAAATCTTATTTTAACAGCCCAGCTCTAAGCTCTTGAGCACCCCCTAACACATACTATCTGCAAAGCTGTCCAACTCTTAAAAGAGCAGGCGAGAACCACACCACCAGCAGCACTCCTGACCAACGTCAATATACGATGCAGCTGTTAAGCTGAGATGGCATCCAGCTTCATTAGGTGTTTTTCGAGATCTGAACAAAATCAGTGCTGTCATATATATTAAAAGTGGGACTATATGAAATGAAGCAGAAAGAGGCATTAAATAGCTTTTTGTTTTCCAGTAAACTCTGATCAAGAGAGCCCAAACAATTTAATTAATGCTGGACTTGACAACCATTTGACGTATTTGAGAGGAAAGCACTGAGAATTAGGCTGAAGGCTTTGCTTGACGCCTGTGCATCGCCTTTCCTTTAGAACACCTCCCATCCTAATCCTCACAGGAAGCACGCTGCTCTTCAGGCTTACCACCCAACGCATCGTAACCTACACACGACATCTTTTAAACGCAGAAGTGACTCTCGTCTTCAGGCAGGCCAAGGAAGGAATCCACTGATCTAACGGACGGGTGAAAAAAGCGCTAACAGCACACCACCGTGCAGCCAAACAAAAAATAAGCGCAACTCCCTTAAACACGGGGAGTTCTTGTAAACCAAGAATTTGCCTTGCAGCTCTTTCAGCCGTAAAATTGGCAGCGGTAAAGAAAAAGGGGAGGAAAGGTAAGGGAAGCAGAGAAGTAGGTCAGCTCACACCAGCAGCTGGAAAGGCCAGCGGGGAACCCTTCCCGGTACCCCTGCCTCTGCCAGCTCCACCAAGGCAGGTTACAGCTCCGAAGCAACGCACCAGCCCCGCCGCTGATAAAACTTTCGCAGCTCCGCCAAGTCAGACGGAGCGATGACCCAACCCCCGCTAGGAATCACCCGGCCCCCGGCGGAGGCTCTTGGCAGGCTTCACCCGCCGCCAGCTCAGCCCCACGCCGAGCTACCCGCTCCCCCGCCGGGCACGAAGTGTCCCCGCCGGGCACGGGGGAGCGGCCAGAGCCGCACATCTGAGCCTGTCTCTCGGCCCAGCTCCGCGCAGCGCCAGCCGCCGGGGCAGG
>VWZZ01005024.1:92622-205362 GCA_013399095.1 Psophia crepitans
TGCTCGGCGGGACCGGCGTGGGATGTCCCGCACCCCAGAGCAGCCGCGCCGCACCCCTTTGCGCAGGCCGAGAGCGGGACCGCTGGCGGGAGAGGCAGCCGGGCCGGGGAAGGCTCAGCCGGGGGAAGGGGCCATCCTTTGTGCGGCGGCCCGCCTGGGCTGTGCGGCTCGGCGGCTGTCGGGCTGCCTGTCCCCGCGTTTCGGCCTCCCGACGCTGCGATCTCGGTGAGGCCCGTGTCGGCGGGAATTCCCTCAGAGCCGCCCGCCCGGCCTTGGAGAACCGTCGGGGCTGAGGGGGGGTTCACGGCCGGCCGGGGGGTGCAGAAGGCATGGTGTGGGTGTGATGCTTCGCACTGCTCTGCTGGCTAATAAATCCTGCCTCGAAATGGGGGTAATTCATGTCAAAGGTGCATTTCGGCACACTAGGTGTGTAGTAAGTACTAAAACTACCTGTCTTTCGAGTGTTTGTATTATTTGCAGGATTTGCATAAAACCTTTACAGTTGTATTGCGTGTCTTAGATAGCGGGGCTGCAATAGCACATCGGCCTTATTTAAAGCAATGGTTAATTAGAGCTGCTGTTACAGTTCAGTGCCAAAATCAGATCCGTTTGCAGCACGTGAATGTAATTTCATCTTCACAGAGGGTACACCTGTTTTTGTGGGTGTGCAGAGAAAGTGATTATAGAGAAATGCTGTCTTTAAAATGATTAGTTATTATAACAGTAATAAGGCTTCTGGTTTTACCAGGGTGCAAAAACTCCTTCCTTTTCTCAGCTGTGTAAGTAATATCTGTTCATGGCTTTGGTCTGTACCACAAAGTTTTGTGTTTATCCGCAACCAACTTTGAATCCTAACAATAAAATCAATTATTTATATTGCTACTGTATTAAATCACTTCCTCTAATGACATAAATCCGCGGTGAGAATTTATTTCACGGGTATAATGCCTGCCCTCTGCATTTCCTTCTTCAGCAGGAGTGATATTTTTTTTACAGTTCCACAGTTCTTCCATTCATACAACAGTTACTGTTTTGATGGAAAAAGTTCTGCTGCATAGGGAGTAAAAGATCTCCCTGCATGTGCGTATGCACTTCACTATTTTCTTTGCATTTTGGGAATGGATTTTTGCCACCAGTAAAAGCCCTTTGATACATTACTCTGTCAAGTCTGCCTGTGTGTATACACACTTACAGGTATACTGAGTGACATAGTTATGTATCTTTCATATATTAGAGCATCAGATAAGCAGCAGTAGGAAAGATACAGATTTTTTTGGTTGGTTGATTGGTTGGGGTGCAGATCTAGGTGAGATACCCACTGATAGTAGCGAGTACCTTGAAATACCTGCAGAAATTATCTTCGGAAGCGCTCAGCAGCTTTCATACAGAAAGAAGGCTCCGCAGAGAATTATGAACGCAGTCCACACAGATGAACCAGAGGTGGGAAATAGCAAGGAGATAAAAAGTATTTGGGTAGTTAATGCTACAGCATATTCAATTTTTAATTGCTGTTTTAATTTTTTTCTTGGGGCCCAAACTCTCCCCTTAAATTATTCTTGGTTTCTGGTAAGCAACTACATTTTTTTGTGCACCTTGGTAGGTCATTTCCTATGTTGTTCTTCAGCATTCACTGTTGCAAGGCAGCCTTCAGCATTTAAACTTAGGTTACTGTGAGCAGCTGTTTCCTCTGTGCTTTTGGAGCTCTTGTGTACAAAATATCAGTCAATATTGTAACAATAATAGTAGTGGTGTGCTAACAAATGCATGATCAGGAAAGAAGTTGTCCTTCATGTTTTTCATACCCAACAGAATGAGTAGGAGAGGGAAGTGAAGCACATGGGGTGTGCCTCACCTGCTCCACATCAGTTATGGCCCAATGTTACTTTATGCATGTTTTTCAGGTCAGAGCTCTGTCCAACAGGCCTTGAATACATTAATGGCAGCAGTCTGCATTACAAATCTTGCAGTATCAAACAGATGATGGCCCGCTGTTAGATATTTATCAGCTCCCAAGGACCGATCATTTTTCTCACTATCAAAATATCTTTTACATTCATGAATCTGGATGATCTAGATCAATCTAGATGATCCAATCATCATGAACTAGATGATCTTTCGAGGTCCCTTCCAACCCTTGTGATTCTGTGAATCTCTGAAGAAAGGGAAACACACACATGGCACCGCTGCCTTGGGAAAGCAGTGTTTTCCATTCAGTTCAAGAGCCGTTGCAGATCTTTGTGATTGAACAGTAATAATGGTGGACGGTTTACTCTGCCCAGTGAGTGCTGCCATACTCAATCCAGTTTATAAATGAATTGCTACAGCAGCCAGCGATTTTCATTCACTGACTGCATAGTCCTCAGCACTTCAGTTCTTGTGTTTGGTACAACCAGTTGCTCTTGTAATTAAAATGCTACAAATATTGGAAGGAGGGACCAGAACCCAAGAAACACAGAGGTGCCCCTCGTATGCTTGGCCAATGGTGTGTCAAGTGAAAAATTGTTGCAGTGTAGAACAGGTTGTACTAAAAAATGGAGGAACAATCAATCACATTCTTTCTTAGTGTCTGTCTTAATTAAGGGAGATCATGAGATAGGACATTTGTCAAGTTACTTGAGGTTTTTACAAAATGGGCTAGAAGATGGAATGCTGTAGTTGCAGTAGAGTGGGTACTGCAGTTACAGTGTACCCTAGAGTCCTCTGGAAAATTGCAGTGTTTTGTGTATTTTTATGAGACTGGAATTGTGTTAAGGTTTTTCTTGTTGTTGTTTGGACATTGATATCCCCACCTTGTTTTCTTTTTTAACATATAATTAAAGAAGCTCCTTGTTTGAACTGCCTAAACTTCTGCATCATTATTCCAGTGGGAGGACGGTGTCAGAACTTCATTGCTTTTGTAATTCGTAACTGCCATCTAATTTCTGAATTGACATTTATTCATGAATGCTTCATACCTACCTGCACTTCTGCTAATATTGTCCATTAGTTTATATAGTTTTTATATTTCTCTAGAATTTACCTCTGACTTGGTTGTAATGTGATAGGGTAACCACTCATGTCTCTACTTATTTTGTGAACAGCTTCCATGTTGTTGGAGAGTTTGTTTTTATTATTCCCCCGTGTAAGATCTTGCTATTGTCTACTGTTAAATTGCATACCATTATCAGTAGCCACTCAAGGTCATCCAGTTCTTTTTGCATGATGTTTCAATCCTTTTCTGCATGTATGATGTTACTTGGTGTTACTGGGAAATTTCATAAGCATGCTTTTTTGGTATAAGGTTAACTAAGGAAAATTCAAAAGCTTTGACCGAAGACTCATTCTTTAGGAACTCCATTAGTAACCTTCTTCTGATCTGATAGCTTTCCATGACCCACTTTTATCTCTGCCATCTACATATTTGGTTCCTTTCCCATCATTTTCATCTTAACTGATATGGCACAGTATCAAAAGTCCATACCCCATATGGCATAGTATAAAAAGTCCATATAAACTTCCTGCATTTCTTTTATCTAGAAAAATTGGCTGTCTTGCCAAAGAAAGATGTCGAGTGAGATTGGCACAATCTACCTCTGGTGAGCCCATGTGATACCTTCTTTGATGATCATGTGTTTTCTTCTTTGTCTTTGAATTCTGCAAGCAAGAATAATTATTCTCAGTGGCATACTGGCTTTTGATCATATTCATAGGCTTGACATATTCCTGATTGCTTTTTTCTCCTTGTAAATATAGGCACTATGTTCTGCTTTTTTTCCACTTTTGAGTTTATAGATTTATTAAAAATCCTTTCTGCTGGATCTTTGATCTCCTGTGCCCATTCTTTCAGAGCACTGGGATGAAGGTGATCCAAGCATGGCTCTTTGAGTGCATTTTCAGCTTCTGTTTTCTGCTTCCAGCTAAGTCATTTGTCCTATATTTTAATGAGCTTGTGCAAGTTTTACATTTGGATAGATATTAAAGCTGTTGTCGTGGTTTAACCCGGCAGGCAGCTAAAATAACAACTCAGCTATTTGCTCACTCTCCAGTGGGATGGGGGAGAGAATTGAAAATGGAAAAAAAAATAAAACCTGTGGGTTGAGATAAAGACAGTTTAATAGCACAGAAAAGGAAAATAATAATAATAAAAAGAATATACAAAACAAGTGATGAACAGCACAACTGCTCACCACCTGAAGGTGATGCTCAGCAAGACCCTGAGCTGCCCTGCCTCCCGGCCCACTCCCCAGTTATACAGAGTGTGGCATCATATGGTATGGAATATCCCTTTGGCCAGTTGGGGTCAGCTGTCCTGGCTGTGCCCCCTCCCAGCTTCTTGGGTGCCCCCCGCCTTCTCGCTCGTGGGCCACTATGAGAAGCTGAGAAGTCCTTGACTGCTTGGCAACAACTGAAAACATCAGTGTGCTATCAACATTATTCTCATCCTTAATCCAAACCACAGAACTATACCAGCTGCCAGGAAGAAGATTAACTCTGTCCCTGCAGAAACCAGGACAGCTGTGCTCACAAAATCCAAGAGTGGTTGAGGTTGGAAAGGGTCTCTGGAGGTCACCTGGTCCAACGCCCCTGCTCAAGCCAGGCCACCTGGAGCTGGTTGCCTAGGACATGACCAGATGGCTTTTGAATACCTCCAAGAATGGAGACTCCACAACCTCCCTGGGCAACCTGTGTCAGTGTTCGGTCACCCTCACAGTAAAAAAGTGTTTCCTGATGTTCAGAGGGAAACTCTTGTGGTTGAGTTTGTGCCCATGGCCTCTGGTCCTGTCACTGTGCACCACTGAAAAGAGCTTGGCTCTGTCCTCTTTGCACTCTCCCTTTGGGTATTTGTATACATTGAGGAGATCCCCCAAGCCTTCTCTTCTCCAGGCTGAACAGTCTCAGCTCTTTCAGCCTTTCCTCATGTGTAAGATCTTCCTTCAAGTTCCCCCATTGCTGGAACCTAATCCCAGAAAGTCTTCCTGAGTCTGTCAGCTATATGATTTTGTTGGAAGGACTGAAGCTGATTTTTGTTGTTTTCCATTTTAATGCTGTGTTTACAGAAGAAAGTTAATCTGTGCGAGATTTTTCATCAGATCGCACACAAAAAAAAAGAGATTTTGACACCCACAATGTAAACTGTCACCACCTTAGGTTTTTAAGGGCTTTTTTGTACACAGTGTTTGAAATATAAATCTTTGCATGTAGAATTGTGTAAATGTAGTACTGAATTAATTTCATTGCCATAAACAGCTCTCTAATTATTTTTTTATTTTAATTATTAAAGAAAGCTTTCCTCACTTGAGACATTGTTTTAACTGACTCATGAGGTTTGTGCCATTCCTACAATCAGTTCTGCCCATATTATTTACTTAACGTGGCTGTTCACTCGCTATTTCAGTGCTAATGGAAATACATATTAAAGAATAGCCCCAGTAGACGCTGGCTGCACATCATGATGGTAGTGTCATAGTTAAATATAATCTTTTATTCTAGGTCTAGAGGATCTGGTCATTAGTATGACTCCAAACGTTTAAATTTGGGATTTATTATTTGTCCCATTAGCAATCCTAGACTGAAAAATACAGCATAAATTGTATATGTGATCTTTCCTGACTTCAAATTTTATTTTGTGCGAATGGGAGGATAATACCAAATTAACAAAATGAGACTTTCTTTGGCTCACCTGTCAGTATCACATCTCAGAATCCATACCAATCTGTATTTAAAAAGAAAACAAGATGGCGATGAACGCAAAAAGAGTCAAAAATCTTATGTCCAAATTCAAGAGTTTATATAAAATACTGAACACAGCTCTACTGAACCTAGAATTGGAACCCACAAACTCAGAACAAAGATTTTGAACTGTATCAGGTGCCCTCATTTCACGGCCAGCTGCTGCTGAAGCAGTCATTTTCCCATCACTGGGGGAAAATACGAACTGAAATGGAATTACCCTCTTCAGAGTTTGGAGGCACATGGTTTGCATTATCTTCTTGCTGTCGTGGATGAAGCTAGTGAAAAAAATGAGTCCTGAAAACTGTGAAGTGCTTTACAAACAGCATGCCATCCTGAGAGAGAAGGGAAGCACCAGGCCTCAGCAGAGCCGACAGCTACGTGGCACTGGGTCTGGGTTGTGTAGGGAGGAGGTAGGAGTGGTGGAGTCCATGTAGGAGGGATGTGGGACAAAAGTGCTTGGGAAGTATTGGGCAACATCATAATACGTTCAAATGTCAGGTTCCGAAAGACAATTCCCACTGCTTATTTAGACAATAAGCCAAGGTGCTGCTTGGTGCTGAGAAGCATGGAGAATGCTTACATATAATGTTCTCATGTACAGATATCTGTAAGATTTAAGAGCAATTCCAGCAAGAGGCACCACCATTTCCCAGCGTAGTACAACTATATTCAGAACAGCCTTTAGCTGATGTGTTCTCTGCATGCCCTCAGTAGTAAAACATGTCTAAAATATGGTAGTTCTTTGCTTAGAATACTGATGCATCACTAAACTGACATGTTCAAATCTCATCTGAACCTTTTTAAACCAAATGTAGCTTTTATGAAAACACCTAGTGATGTTTGTTTTCATAAATGCTTTCTCCACACAAATGGAGCTGTTCTAAAATCATTTTGTTTTAAAAAAATGAAACAAAACCTAATGAAAACCCCAGGAAACCTAACCTCAGAAACTTTTTGTTGTGATGAAAATTTTAAGTCACATTACTTCAAAGACCTGAAATTTTAGGGCTTCCAAAGTAATGTGTTTTAGGCTTATTCTGAAACAATAATCTCAAACATTATAAATTAGGAAAAAGAAGCAGCTGAAAAAGAACATTCACACAACTTCAATGGTAGTGTCACTAATGCTCCCTCAACAGGATTTTTCTCACTAAATACTGGATGGACTAAAGATGTAGTACTCTCAGTTTATACATATGCGTGAAGTAAAGCCAGTTTTAAATACACAGTTCTGTCAAAACCACAGTTCACTTGTCGTTCTGATGAGCTGGTTCTGAGACTGTGCTTCATCTGCCTGAAGTGTGGGCTGTTGTCAGAAGAGGAGTTGGGGCTTCACTCCTCTTTTCTGGTTTATTCCCATCCTCTTCCATATGCTGGCACCTGGATTTGTGGGTGATGCTGTAAGCTGACTCAGGAGACTGATTAGACTATAAATTAACCTGGCTAAGAAAGGCAAAAAAAGATGGATTTTACTTTTTTTTACAATCATATCCTTGTTCCGTCTCACCAATTGGCTGTATAAATATTACCATTAGTGTTCTAAATGGTACTGCAGCTTTCATCTGTACCCACTGGTAATGGCAGATTAAATTGACCATGTAAATGCAGCCTGGGGGGATATCTCTGCTGCAAATTGCAGCGTGCTGTAGAGGCACCTGGACTAGTGACGGATGAACTATTTCGGATATTTTGCTTCTCAGCAGTCCGCTAAGAGGAAGGGGAGGACAGGCTGTGCTCCTTCTCGTCGCGTGACTGGGAGGCAGGTGATACCAGAGAGAAAAGAAAAGAAGCAAGCTTAGAACTGTGTAAAGAACAGTCTGGTTGTTGCAGAGGCCAAGTAAACTCATCAGGCGTTTTTGGATAACACTAGTGTCGTGTCTGAATGGATAGAGAAAAGTGTTATATGGGCTGTATGGTGTATGGTGTATAAACCCGTATTATTTATATAAAGCCTTTATTATTTTTAATAGAAAATTTGAAGACAAAAGTATGTGATGATCCATAGTTCATGTTGAGGTCTGTTGGTCCAAAAATTTTTTTAATCCTCCTCTGTATTAATTATTCTGGGCTCATGTTTGCAGGAGGGTTAATACTGCAGTACTGCTCTCACAACTTAAAGTCATGAATTAGCTTCCTTGAGACACTTGACTAGAAGTAATAACTCATTGTACTTTCCTTTTAGTCTTTATAACGTGACTGTCTCTTTTGTTTCTTGGACGCTTTTCACTTGAGTAAAGATGTTTGCTCGCAGTGTGTTGTCATTAGGAGCCAGAATTAACATGGTTTATAGTGGATAAACAAGTCAATTCTTTGGAGCTTATATTTTAAAGAGGTTTCTAAAGTATTTTAGAAATATTCAACTAGTTTACCAGTCAGATGCATTAATTTCATTAATTTCGTTTTGAATGCAAGTGAAGGGTAAAATTCATGAGTTGTTAGTAACTGGTACAAACCAAACTGGTTTTCCTGTACCAGCCTAGTCTGGTGACCTCCATGATCAGTGACTTCCCATCCAGAGCTCCAGGTACAGAGCCCGGCTGGCCTGGCACCCTCTCCTTCTGGGAAGGTCACCTTCACCACCTTTACTTTCAGTTTTTCAGGTATTTTTCATCTTTGTCCTTGTCAGAAAGATCCTGCTCACCCTTTCACCTGTATTTGCAGGTCCACCTTTGAATGGGTAAATAATCCAGAGCTCTTAGTTTCAGAGTTTTATCTAGTACATAATATTTCTTTCTAAGACTTTTCCACAATGGCAGCAATGTACAACCACCTGCTGAAAATGCGAAGAGCTTTCCCTTGCACTGATCCAGTGATAACGGAACTATTCACAGGCTGTGAGACTTTCCTAACTCTTCAGGACACGTGATGCATGCAGAATTTGATATATATTGTGCATCAGAAAATACCTGAGAATTGTAACAGATTAATGGCTTCAAAGTAGTTTTCAGAGTCTCCTTCTAAATCAGATGATACCATAGTGCAGAAGAAACCAAAGTCTACGCTCCGGTGGCGGTGAAAGCAGCACAGGAAATTTAAATGACTCTTTCGCTGCCTTGAAGTCATTGTCTAACATTAGCCCTGTCAGTGCCTGGCTCTTTGTCAGTCGGAGCGCAGGAGGAGGAGGTTACCAGCCAGGAGAATATGACCGAGGCTTTTAAATACTGTTGCTTGGAAAGTCTTATTAGTGGCTGCATATGAGATCGATGTGCAATAATTCTTTCAAGCAGTATCTTTTTAAAAGCCCTTGGCAATCTGTCATCCTTGTTTCCCTCCCCCCGGTTAGAAAGCCACATTAGTCAGGAGAAATCGCATGGTCCTGGGAAGTTTCAAACTGCATCCGCTGATGCCGTCAGGAAAATGCTACTGTGCAGGGGCACAGGTGCAATTACACTGACGGCTGCTCCTCATCCTCGGCTCGGGTCATCCTGGAGGGACAAGCGGAAAGAAACGGGGAGGTGGGCGAGATTCTGTCTGGTGCATGGGAGCAGTACCGAAGAGAAAAATGGAATACCCTCTTCCAGGAGACAAAGATCGCGTTGTCTGTGAGTGTTAGCTCAGCTTCTTCAAATCTGTGTTTTGGGGGGAGTGGGGGGGAGATTTTTCAATACTGTTTATTTTGTTCTGCGTTTAGCCACCTGTTCAGCATATCTTAAGCTTTGCTGTCAGTGTGGTAGAAATGTTTAATCTTTTTTTTTGTTGTTGTTCCTTAAGCTGATAATTCATAACTTGTAGTTATTTTGGACGTGGTTTAAGCTCCTGCAATGTTTTTTGGCATATTGGAAACCTCAGCTTTGGAAAAACATATCTGTATTTTAAGAAGAGATCTTTAAACCTTTTATTCTGTGCAATGGCATTAAATACGACTTTTAAAGTTAACCTGCTCCATTAGCTACGGTTGGAAACTAGAGCAGGGGGTTTACTAGGGAGTAAATTTTATCATAGTAAAGAACATTGGGTGTGGGAAGCCCCTGTCTCTGAAAGAGAAATCCTGAGTCATTTACTTCACGATGCATCAGCAAAAATAATTTGGGTGTGGCTTTGATTTTTCAGCTGCTGTTGTAACAAGGCTATGAAAGATAACAGGGTCTTAACCTGATTTGTGATTGCAAAAGTTTTTCTCAGAATATGCACAAAATGCATCACGTATTAAAGTGCAATATCTGTGCTTGCAAGGCTGCAATAGATGTAGGTATTTGAATAAGTATCTGTCAAAAGTAAGCTCTTTTCCCGAGCTAAGGACTCCTCTACTATAACAATCTATCCATCACATAGCAGTAGGCAATGTTATATATGTTTGATTATCTTTTAATGTTTGGTTTGGTTTGGTTTTGATTGTTTTTATATTTATTTGTACTGTAGACTTAGAGTTGCAAACACCATATTTAGTCTTCTGGTGATGTTTTTTTTCTAATCAGGTCAGTGCTGTATGGCAAGTGGCGTTAAAGTAAGCGTTGAGTAAGGGTTAAAGAACAAAACTTATTTTGTCCTGCTAAACCTAATCTTGGGTTTAGAATGAAACAACCACTTTCAACAATGAAAAAAAGAGAGTTGTGATTAAACATGTATGTGAGTGAAAAAATTATAGTAGTGTGGATCTGAAACAAATATGCTCAGGGAGTTATGAATGAGGAGGAAAGGATTTTCTTTCTTCATTCTGGAAATTACGGAAATGGAAGCTTGTATAAACCTATACTGTAGTATAAGTGTCTAGTTACAATTGAATGTATTTGCAGTATGGCTGTAATGAATTAGAAAAGTCGTAGAAAGATAAGTGGGGGTTTTTGTTGTCAATCTCTGCTGAGTCCCCAGAAACCCATAATTCTTAAAATTTTCAAAATTTCCTACTCAGTATATCAACTGTTTCTGACTATCTTGCTTCACTTATTAACAAGATTTTCCACGTCTAATCTGTATGAAGCACACCAACGAATAATGGCATTTTCTCTTTTGTCTTTCCTGGATCTGTTTTACATTTCCAGCATATGTTTTGGACAAGTAACATAATAAAAAAATGCCCTGGCTCTAAATGTGATGCCCATCTCTTTTATCTTGATGATCTCAGAAAGTGACTTAGAGGAAGAAGAAACTTAGAAGAAACTTCATAAATAAATATAGCATGTTGCTGCAAAACCCTATCTTGGCATCCTCACTTACTTTAAATAATGTTTCCCATCAGTAACTGGTAGTATGATGGTAACATAACAGTAAGCTGAATTATTAATATTTTTTTCTTCTCTACTTTGTAAATGATTCATTACCATGTCATTCTACCAGACACAACTATAAATAAATAAGCAAACCTGACTATCAAACATGAGTAATACTAACTATTCTAGTTGGTATCTAAGTTGAGAGTGGTTGAAAGTAAAGATTCAAAAAATGGAAAGATTCCTCTAGAATAATATGATGCCGTATTAATAGGAAGATGAGATTTTATATTTAAAATTTTCTTTTCATGCCATTCACTGAAACAATCTTGCTGTCCCTTTATCTCACATTCTAACATTAAAAGCTTTCTCTCAAGTCGAAATTAGATTTTTTTAAATTACAACCCATTAGTGCTTGCAATGATAAACGTTCTCATATGTCCTGAATTTCTTAAACTGAAAGTGTAGTATCTATAATATATGCAGAATAGTAAAATCAGTTGCTCTGGGGTGTTTTTTTTTGATTTATTGTGGGGTTTTTTAATGTTGGACTGTTGAAAAAAGGAAGGCATGAATTTTGGGCAAAGAAAATTAAGAGAACAAAAGGCAGATCCCTTCTATTTTCCAAAAAAAAGAAGGAGATTTTTTTTAATATTATCATGGCATTTGCAGGTGAAAACAGCAGAGCCTGACAACGCTGATGGATGACAGTGTGAACTGAAATCAAGGAACTTCTCTCACAGTTAGAAGTGCATGTGCAAGAGTATGTGCATATCTGTGATCTTTTTTATGGGAAAGAAGGCATTTAGGAGTGAGAGTTTTGGGTAAGAATGTGCACAAGAAATTCAGAGCTATAATTTGTGGGACATCAGACACATTATGAGATTTAATTATTGTTTTTGAAGCTTTGTGAAGATGAAAAATTATTTGTAAGCAGTAAGTGTAGTACTTTTCTCTTTTGTATTGAAATAAACAGTATATAGAATAGGATATTTTAATGGTATCATTGCAATTCTGTAGTTGCGTAATTAATAATTTTCTGATTCTTTGATAATATTAAAACTTTTGTCTGCATGTTCATATAAATAAAATCTACCCTTTGACTTTTTAAACTTTCTTTACTGGATTTTCTAGCCATTACTTACATACGTCATGGGAGAAATTTGCTATAGACTGTTGGAGATGTCCACAGTGAGTTATACAGACCACACAGCTTTACAAGTCACAGGCTTGTCAGTATCAGTTAACGTTGGGTGTGAAATATAATAAATAAGTAAATAATGCATATTTTTATGTTAGCGTAGGCTAATCTATGTATGCCGTCAGTGATATTTCTAATAGGAGTGTGATCTTCAAATTTTCTGAGCAAAATGCAAAGCTGAATGTGCTACACAAAGAGACCTCACTCTTAATGGAAGAATTTTATCATCAGTTCATTAAAGTTCTTAATAATCTATTTTCACAAGGTCCTCAACTCACTTCTTATTCAGTGTTTTCTTTACCCACATCTTACATGCTTCTAATGGGTTCAGAAAGTGGAACAATGGTGGGTTACAGCATAAAGAATTTTAGTCACAGCAGAGCTCTTGGTCATTTAAGTTAATAAAACCTGAGATTTTCCAAAATGTGTATTTAAGTTCCACTAATAATCTTTTAGAAAAAAAAATGGGAAAGAAAAAGCATGTGAAGCCAGAGAAATGTGTTAGAGGAGGATCATTGTAGCCTGAACATTTTCTGAGAAACTGGAAGAGGAGAACCCTTATCTACTCGAAGGAATATATGATAAACATTCAGGTTAAATTTTAATCAATTATTATCTTCTAACTCAATAGGAAGCAAACTGGTTTCCAGTTCTGAGCAGTAGTAAATATTTGCAAATCTATACCCGTAATGAGACCCTGTAAAAGCCTTCAAAAAGTTAATCAGAAGGAATTTATGTAAAACTGGTGTGGTGCCTGTGTTCTACTTTGATTACAAAAACAAATAAAATCATTCATCCTAGGTAGTGGCTAAAGTTTCATTAACATTTGGAGAGAGACTGTATTTTTTTTACTATTTCTGTAGAGTAGAAAATGTACTAATTACAGTTAGGTGGAAGGTTTTGATGTTGCCAAACACCCAGTAAGAGGGAAGAACCGGACATTTTTACATCCATGCAATATTTCACTTACTAAATGTAGCATTCAGGATGTTAGCTAATTCTTTCTGTCTTCAGTGGACAGAGTCTGTCTCTGTCTTCATCCATTTTTGTGAGGAAATGGATCCAATCTAAATACCATTAAACAGGTTTTCTTGTTCCACTTTTAGAAAATTTTCTCACCGTGCACCCCAAAGCAAGGTTCACCCTGAGATACTATTGGAAAAAATTCCTTGGTATATTTGGGTTATTTTGCCAGCTGTCTGTATGTAGGTGAGTACCAGCAACGTAGAAGAATAGTCATGTGTCGCATGATGGCTGGCCTTGCTTGTGACAAGTATCATCAAGATGATGGACAATTCTGCCACGTGCCTAGGTACAATTTCCTTGGAGTCCAGCCTGGAGCGAGCATCAAAACTATGATTTTGAGTAAAACATTCTCTGTTCACCCACTGTTTTGTATTTGCATCTTTGTCTAAATTGGGAAAATTTTGGCTGTTTCTCACTGAAACCTTCATTCTACCCTGGAGATGTTCAGGTTGTTCCAGGTGTGCTGGTAATGTGCAGCCGAGTTCTGTATGAGAACCATTTTAAGAAGACAAGGTTATGCATGTCCATTCATATTCCAGGTTTTGTTCTGGAGTTATAAGGGAATTTAACAGTGTCTTAAATAAAAGAAATATTCTAGTCTATTATAGAATCATAGTATCATGAAGGTTGGAAGAGACCTCAAGGATCAGCTAGTCCAATGTTTTCCATTTTAATGAAGTAATTCTGGTAAAGAGAGAAATGTAACTTCTTTCCAGCCAGTCCAGAAGCACAATGTTTAAGTAGAATTGGATGCATTTGAAAAAGTACTCAACCGTGGAGCAAGGCTACTTGAAAAAAAGTTCATATTGATTTGTCACCCTGGAAAAATTCCCGCACGGAAATGAGTCATTAACGTATCCAAGCAGTTTGCGCAATCGTCATTGTGGGTGAGAGGGATTGTCAGGACCTGCACAGAGCTGAGTTGGTAGGGATGTTTGAGTTTCAGGTCATGACGGGACACTGAATCTGTTGTGAATAACTCAAGGACAGCATGCAAAAGTATGAATTTGCATGCTTTAAATAGGGAGGAGTGACCAAAATAGCAGTTTAGTAATAGGGTTAAAAAAAAATTCCCTAGAGGTAACAAGTTAATTTGTACAGCTAGTGTGAATGATTGCTTCCAAATTTTTTTGTATGGCAGGCAGTCATTTGAGATTTGGTGTGTTGGTATGTGGTGATAGTAGATGGGCCGCTTTCACAACTTGCACAGCAAGTGAGTGATAGTTAATGTAGTAACTTGTAGTAGATGTTCTGTTGGTGGTTGTTTCTGCAGACCTTCACAACTGTGCATTATTGACTGTGAAGTTTTTACTTTTTATTTACAATATTTCAGTTGTCTCTCTGAAAGTATGTTATAATTCCTAAAATAGTTTTTGTTTTTCCTATGCAGTTCACACACTAGAGTGGGTGATGTTGATAAAATTTTTCAGAGGCCAAAAGGAATCCTTAACCAACTAGGCTATTTAAGACTGATTGCTGAGAGGTTTTCTTAAAAAAGAAATCTCTTTACGTGTCCTGAGTAGAACTGGAGTTAGCATAAACATCCATCAATTCTATCCTAGATACTGCCATATATATGAATGTAAACAGAAAAATAAGAGCTAAGTAGATCTTGATATCTGATGCAAATAACATCAAGAAGTTTCAGAAATCTGTATAGATAAATTTCTGAACAATAAAAACCCACTCTCTGGCAATCACAATGCCATACTTTCACTAAGAAGTTTTATTAAGGACTTTTTGTAAAGTAGTTAAGTTTTTTTTTAAAAAAAAAAAAGTTGGAGGGGAGGTTTGTTGTTTTGTTTTGTTTTATTTTTTTAAATAATTGTGATACTCCTTTGCCAGAAATACTGGTACCGTTATTGGAGAGAGCAGAAGTCTTTTTCTAAATTATTTTTCCATTTCTGTAAAACACTCTATAGGTATCTAATCAGGTTACACTGAGGCTTCGTTTACTGAGATTTGAAAAGTGCTCTAGTTTTAAAGTTTATTTCAGTAGAAGTGGTTCAAAGCATAATCTCTTCAATTTTTATAAACTTTTGGAAAACAGTGTCATTAAGTGTTCCAGAGCCACACAATAATATTATTTTAAAATATATTACCAAATCAATGTTTATCTTTTGAAAACATGTAAGTTATAAGCTAAAGAACCCTAACAGGTAACCTAGAAAAAATATTGCTGTGGTAAAAGTTGATTGATTGCATCCTTATTTCTCATCACATTACTTTCTATGTTGACTGTCTTGCAGCCTCTTGTTATGGTCAGAATAAAACTTAAGGGAGATATTTAAAGCAAAATTTTGGTTTCTTTGCTATTAACTGTGTTGTTTATTTTCCCGTTGTATAGAATCACAGAAAGGTTTGGGTTAGAAGGGACCTTTAAAGATTATCTGTTCCAATCCCTTTCCATGGGAAGGGACACCCTCCACTGGACCAGGCTGCCCAAAGCCCTGTCCGACCTGACCTCACCACCCTCACAGCAAAGAATTTCTTCCAAATATCTAATCTAAACCTACCATGTTTTAGTTTAGTTTTAGTTTAGCTGTTACCCCTCTTCCTGTCACTGCAGGCCATGGCAAAAAGTCTGTCTGTCTTCTAAGCCCCTGTTAGGTACTGGAAGGCCACAATAAAGTCTCCTTGGAGCCTTCTCTCTCTAGGCTGACCAACCCCAACTCCCTCAGCCTGTCCTCGTAGGAGAAGGGCGCCAGCCCTCCGATCATCCTCGTGGGCCTCCTCTGGACTTGCTCCAACAGGTCCATGTCTTTCTTGTATGGGGGAGCCCCAGAGCTGGACGCAGTACTCCAGGTGGGGTCTCACAAGAGCAGAGTAGAGGGGGAGAATCACCTCCCTCAAACTGCTGGTCACGTTTCTGTTGATGCAGCCCAGGATGTGCTTGGCATTCTGGGCTGCAAGTACATGTTGCCAGCTCACGTTGAATTTTTCTGCTGTTCTCAATCCATTCATTGCTGGTTGTGTGATTGCTGTCACAGTTGCGTTTTGTGGCAAATAGAAAATGATTATTACCTTTTGTGGTTTTTTTTTTTATTTTTCTTTATTCAATTCTCTTTCAGAATTCCCCACTCTACCAATATCTGCAGGATTTGGGACACACAGATTTTGAAGTATGTTCATCTGTGTCGCAGAAGGCAGAGCAATGTGCAGTAGCGGAAAGCCAAAAAGAGCGGACTGTGCGTGCTGCCCAGAAAGTGAGTGCTCTCCTGTTCCTGAGTATTTATCTTCCTGAAAGAGAACCACATTGCTTCACAAATAGACAAAATCAGAAAGGATAAAGATAAATCTCTTACTGTATTTAAAAAAAAAAAAAGAAAAAAAAGAAAAAAATGCTAACCAGTTGTCATATCTTGTCTGCAAATGTATTTGGAAATGCATGGTTTACCAGTGTAGTCTGAAGTGGGTTTTTTGCACTTATGTAAGCTAGGATAGCAAGAGACTTTGATAGTGAATTTGAGTGTTGTAAATTATCTTATTTACTGGTTATTATTACGTAGCTTAGCATGACATTCTGGGAACAAAACCTGTAATTTTCTGGAACAGAATATTTATAGTTCCCAGCCCTTCTCAGGCATTCAGTTGCTAAGTACCACTTTCTCTGTGACAAAACATTAAGATAGAGGATTTCTGGGAAGTGTAACTACAACAGCCAATCTGAATGAGATAGTCGAACTGTGCTTAGGTTATGGCTATTTTCTAACGGTAACAGCTGGCAGAGATCATCAGCTGATAAGCTCAGACATCTTATTTCTCTATCGTTCTAAGTAAAGGCTTGTGGATTTTTTTAAAAACATTTGGGTATTAAAATTATGCTTGAGAATTTGGCCATTTAACATCTACTATGGCCTACACACTTTTTGTTTTCCTTATTAAGAATAAATGGTATTTTACGTTATTGTTAGTTTTTACAATTGTTAGTTTACCAGTTGTTATTGGTAGTTTTTAGGCCATGTGGCTGAGATGTGGAGCCGCAGTGTGGGTGAGGAAAATTCCTCTTTTGAGGCAGGTAATGTTGGAATCTTTTTCCAAGAAATATATTGAAAATTCAGGAGTCAGTCTGTCTTCTCCTTAGCACCTAGATGGAGCATGTAAAGAACAATTATTTTCTGCGTACCTCTTCCACTGTGGAGAGTTCAGATTTCAGTGGACATGCTCCAGCGATGTGCTAAGCCAGGAGAAGAAAGAAACCTCCATGTAGACTTCTCTGTCCTGGCCACTGCAGGCTGAGGTGGGCAGCGCCTCACAGGTAAGAACCCAAACCAAGGTTGATGCACTGCCTCTGTAGAATTACCTTTTATATCTCCTCTCTCCCTACCATCTACAGTAGCTTCGCTCTTTGTGGACCTCAGGTCATCTGATTCTTGCCCACTGTGGCTTTTAACCTTCCACTGGAGCTGAATTTTCCTGTTGTTCATTCCTGTTGTATACCTCTTCAGCTATCTTCAAAACAGAAGTTCACAAGCCTTCCCTCTCATTTGGAAGCTCTGCTGCTTCTCTGCCCCACAGTGTTCCACTCTCCGAATCAGCAGGCAGTGAACTGGGGAGAGCATCCTATTTTTCCCAAACACAGGCAATATGAGTGGCCCTGAGATCTCCAGAAGGTCTCCCTGCAGATTGTGGTGGATGGGAGATCATGTGGCAAATGAGGAGAGCTGATGCTTTTCGTCAGATCTTTTCTCAAATAATGCCATCTTGACCTCTATCTGCTACTCAGTTCTCAAGATGTTTCAAGGAATTGGCCAAGTAATAGTCACAGGCTTTATTTCAACAAAGTTTGTTTCAGTTTTGTATGTGTCCCTCTTGTTCCTCCTTTGATTTAGGTCAGAACTATTTTTTTCTTGTGGGATTTTTAAT
This sequence comes from Psophia crepitans, assembly GCA_013399095.1. NCBI lineage: Eukaryota > Metazoa > Chordata > Aves > Gruiformes > Psophiidae > Psophia > Psophia crepitans. The sequence continues at coordinate 110,575 of VWZZ01005024.1, forward strand.
CTGTTCTGCTGTGTGTAGGATCTTAGGTGGGGTAGGATTTGGAAGTGTATGAATTGATGTGGTTAACATCAGTCAGTTTTTTTCTGATCTGGAGGAAGAATGTGTGGTTTTTGAAATGTTTACAATAGTATGGTGTACTTGCAAGAACTGACATGCACAGTCTTTGAAGTTGAAATTTAGAAGTTACAGGATGAAGCTTATTCAGCTAGCAATATTCAGAGAAGTGTTTGTAGGTCGTGTTTTCATATAGTGGTATTCGTTTCAGCCACCCTCTGTATGGACGATACAAACTTCCTCACACACTCATCAGTCCATTTGAAAAGACAGGATAATAAACATGAAACATTTTGCTCTGGTCTTCAGTCCTCTTGGAGTCTGTCTTCATGGATAGATTGGTCATAGTCTGTGTTTACCAGTTGGGCAGGCGCACTGCGCATTTTGCTTCACAGCCTTGATCCCCAGTTTCTGAGACTTGTAGTCCTACGGAAGTGTGTCATATCTCCCTTCTCTCGTGCCCCACTTCTGATCAAAGATGACCATGTAGATAAGATGCAGGGTGCATATCTATTGAGCAGACCAGTGAGTACCACTCTATGCCCAGCACATGGATTGGACAGAGCCTATAAAAAATAATCATGCTATAATAAGAATCCCTAAGTTTAGTATTGTTCAGCCATGTTCTTGTAGAATTTACAGCTTTACAAATAGTTCAGCAATTACGTAGAAAAAAAAATTACAAAGGAGCTTCATACAGAACTCCAGTCTCATCTGCTGAGGATTTGTGAGCCCAAGAAACAGACTAACTGAGGGAAGGAGTCCTTGGCTGGTTCCTCTAATGTAACATTGTTTTAAATTTAATGAATACATTGATTTTTAGTTACTGCTGTTGTGGATAGCTGTTGCATTTGTAATAACGATTGCTTCTATCAGTGGTCACAAGGCAAGGCTGAATTTAATTCAGGGTTTAACTCACAATTTTTTATACTTTAATTTAAACTACCTTTAAAAGTATTCATGGAAATATTAGGTCCGCTACCCTTACTTTTCAGAATTGTCAGCTGGCACTCACTGACTTAGTGCAGGAAGACTTTAATTAAACCACTGTTAATGGAATATTAGGGTGACATGTTTCATTGGCTGATGATCTGTTCATTACTATGAAGTAGTGCATGGCCTATCGCTTTTTGGCTGCATTATTTTATTTTGCATAATTACTTTTGTGGAAGTCAGTAAAGCAGTAGGATGTCATGTTCATGTATATAATTTCCACCAAATTTAATACAAAAGTGTTGTGGGGTAAAGGATCTCAGAAGTATTTAAGATATACTGCTTTTAAAAGCCTCAGATATTCAGGTTTTTTACCTCCCTTGCCCTCAAGCATTTTAGATTAATTTTATTGTGTTGGCAGCAAGTCCTCCACCATTGTGTCAGATGTAATTTGTCATGGTTTGCCTTGCAACTTGAAGGGAGTGGATGCATGAAAATGGGCTGTCCATTTCTTACAAATACTGGGGTGACATTCACATTGTCTCACCTCTGTCTAGACAACGGTATGTAGTAGAAATAAGGAAGAAACCTGTGTGTAATTTCTAGTGATAAACTGTCATAGGTTCTTCCCGCTGCTGTTCCAGTATCAGTTGGGGAACGTTAACACTTTTCTTTTGTAATCTGATGTCAGAAAGTCTGGTTTTGTCATTTGATTTCTGTGTTTTGGTAGGGTATCTGAAACGGAAAGAGAATGAGGGCGGGGCAGCTGGCCACACATTTAAAGAAGTAATCTGGATTTAGGAGGATCTGAGACTTTATTGCAACTTTTGTATGACGTACAGGCAAATAATTTCCATTTCCATCCAATCATTTCCTCATTTTTACATGAGACTGTTAGCACTTCCCTTCTCTCAACCTTTGCTGGCCCAGTCTACTGAAATTATAAAATGTCTGGGAAAGAAACCGTTTCTGAGTTCTGAATATGTACATACCCACAGTCCTAATATAAAATGATCTCAGTTGAGGCTTGGTGTAATGCAAAGTATAAACACAGGGAGTAGATGGTGTTCCATGCTGAGTCATGCTTACTATGTATGTATTGTTTTCCTTCTGTTCTGAAAAGCAAATTTACAAATGCATTAAATACTTTATTAAAATAAAAATAGAAAAGCTGCAGTATTGCTTTGCCTTTGAGTTGAGATTGTTTGCTCCTCTTATATTCAGTCAAGTTGGAACCCTGTGCAGGTACAATCTGGTGACATGTAGCAAGATTTTGGCAAGGCAAAGATCTAGTTTGGGATCTTCAGGGACTGAAAAAACAAGTCTGGGGAGGGAAAGGGAAGGGAAGAAAAAAAAAAAAGGAGAAAAAAAAAGGTTCCCAGTGATGGATACAAACATTGCTGCTGTGTCTTGCTGTCCTGCCAAGCTGGGCATATGGCTCAGGCTTAATGAAAGGCAGAGGCATCAGCTGAATTTCAAGCGCATCTTAAATAGTTCTCTGTGCATGTGGTTTTGGTGAATTTTTTTAATCGGAACATGGTCTTAATGAATGTTGAGCTGTAAAGCTGGTTCAAGGTTGTGTTCTGAGGGCTGATGAAACGCTAAGCTCCCATCTGAGGGAGTACAGAGATGTGATTTAGCATGGTAATTATAGGTGCAGTGTTCCTGGCTGTGCCAATCTCTGGAAGAAGTTACAGCTAAAGTTCTGGTCTCATCATCACCTGATACTCAAAAGCTGTTTGCAACAGCTCCTAGACCTGTTTTCTGGAATTAAATCCTATTTGGGTAATTCTGCTTGATCTTACAGGAATGTATTTCTTTCCATTTACATTTTTCCTTTCTCAGTCGTTTTCCTAGACTGCTGTGCATATCTGAATGTTTAAATTGATTATACTGTCACGCCTTATCCCATCCTAGATGTGATAATATTTCATCACTAGAACAGGGCTGGTGCTGGAGGCAGCTACTGAGGATTGTGTTGGGCCTAGCCCTCAGTAGCTGTGGAGGTGACCTGCTGTGGAAAGGCAGAGGGACCAGTCTTTTGCCTTTGTCTAGGGCTCCCACCCACGTAATGCTAGCTTTGGGTAGCTGGAAGGTATTTAACATGTAGCATTATCTTCTTTCTGAAGCGCACAGAATTGAAAGGTGCCAGTGTGAATGATGGTACTTTAGATATCTGCTAGTTTGCCTTTTAAGGTTCACCCTGTACAAAAAAGAAATAGTCCTTAGAATTTTATTTAAGATTCAAATTAATGTACCTAAAATGTGCTTTGCGGTTTTTTTAATGTTAGGAGCTATATATCTTTGTTATTCAGTTTATAAAGAGATTGACTGAGTGGTGTTCTAAAGTTGTAAGAAGAATACTCCAGAAGCATTGGCAACATGACCTGACTTGTGTGTTGATGAAAGTTGTTCTACTTGTCAGTTACACTCCCAGTGGGAATGCAAACTGTGAGACACTATTCCAAGGATCTGAATAATTTAATGTGTTACTGTACTGGGTCACAGCCCAAGACAGTAGGTTGTTTTGTGTTTGCAAGCACTGACATGCCTGTTGAGTGTTTATGCAAGCTCAGGTTTTTATTTTTAAACTAAAACATGTAAAATAAACCAAAGATTACTTACATAGCACACTAATATGGTTGAGTGGGGTTTTTTTCAGTAATTCCACAGTCTAGTTTAGTCAGCTGGTAGCAGTTTAAAATTATCCTTGGTGTAGGTTTAAATCTTTGTGATAAAACCCCAAAGATCTTTGAAGGCTAAACAGTTGAAAATGGTAGGCTCCAAGAGGCATAATTTTAAATAGTAAATGGACGACGCTTTCAGCAGTCCACTTTCAAAGTACAGGGAAAAGTACTTCTCAATGAAGTATCTGTCTGCAACTCAAATGCAGAGCAAGGAGCTTTGTTTATTTAATCTCATTTTTCTACAAATTGTAATCAGAAAATTTGGTTTTATTTTGCGCTACTTTACAAGAAACTTGGAAGATAATCTAGTGCTGCAGTTTGTGACACTCTTTTCCTCTTCCAACTTACATGAGTGCCCTTGTGCAACGCCAAAATACAATCACTTGGATTTATTCCATAGTCAAACAAGTGTGGGTTGCTGGGATAGCTCCTCCTAATAAGCCACGATGATGTCTATGTATCGGGAAGAGCTATCATTATGAAACCTCTATTAATGCCTTGTCTCTCCACTGACCTAAAAAATGTTTCCTTTTGGCATAGGTCTGCAATTCTAACTGCACACAGCAAGGTGAGACATATGTAAAGAAAAGCTTGAGTTAGGTTACCTAAATGGATGCCGAAGTAAGTTACTTCAAAAATTGTTTAAGCATGAGGGCTTTAGGGTGACAATTTCTGATGTTACTTATAGGCTTTCTGTCCCTGGCTTACTACTTCAAACTTGTGTCACGCTGCCTTTCAGAGGGCTGTCAGGCTGACCACGGGGCTAACTGCAAAGCTCCCACGTTCTGTTGCTTGGTTTTACTCTTCTATTTCCCACTTTATATTTGGGGAAAAAATACAAGAAAGGAAAGTAAAAAAAAAAAAAAGCCAAGAGGGAGAAATGGGAGAAGCTTATTTAATGCCGGCACCCTTTATACATTAAGCTATTATAATCTGTTTGGTGGGGTTTTTTTAGTTTGAAACAATATGCCACAAAATGCAAGCGCTCCACAATTGTTTCTGTTTGCATACATTTTGTTTGATTGTATTACATGTGCGTAGTCTAAAGATTCAGAGGTAGGGCTTCAGAATTCATGAAATATATGTATGTAAATATTTTGAAAAATACTTCCTGTCAACGCAGTCTGAGGAAAGCAGATATGCAATGTGTGTAAAAAAACTCAATTTTTTCATTGAATGGCTGAAGAGTGAAACAAAATCATGCATCTATTTAATTATAATCTTTCATGCATCATATTTTAGGAAGATACATGACTAAAATGTGTGACAACCAAGCGGGAGTCCTTCTAATTAGTGGAGTTGGAAGTTATGTTTACAGCTCAGGTGAAAGTGTGGATGTAGGTTGCATGGGAGGCAGCATGGAGACAAAGTACCTGACAGCACGAGCTGGTTGGGACAGCGAGTCTGTGGAACAGTTCCTCTTCTTACAGTCACTCTTCCCTGTCTCTATTCACAGCTCCTCCTGAGCCTTGCCCTCAAGCTGTGGTGGTCTCCCAAGGAGAGGTTGTTCCTCTCCTGGTCTTTAACTTTTCTTCAGTCCCTGTCAGCCATTTAACTTAACTGCTTTTTTTTTTTTTATCCTCAAGGAGAGACAAAGTCTTTCATATCAATGCAGTAGCTGCCAGCTTGAGATCAAACTAATTCTAGCTGTAGTTATTTTTAACAGTGCAACAGAACAAGCCATTATGCTCCAAATAGGTGGGGTTACTGAAAGCTTTATTTCATGCTCTTGTGTACAGGCAAACTGACGGGAAGCGGATGTTCCTTAGCGTACTCTGAAGTTAGGCCAGAGACAGTAAGCAAAACTTCCTTGCAGGTACTTGAGGCTGAGTTAACAGAAAAGCAAATGCAGAAATAAAGGAATTGTCTCATGTTATTTATTTTTGGCTTGCCTTTCTTTTTTTTGAATTGGTGTAATTTTTGTTCCCTTCAGCAAGGCATCCTGTCAAAACTAGTTGAGTTCTTTAGAAGTTGGTTTCCTTTTCCACAATATAAGAAAAATGATGACATACTTCACCGACTGGTAAGTGATCACTTCTTTTTTTCCATTTCCTTTCCTCATCCGTAAGTATTCCTCTCTTCTGTGCCTCATCCTCTGAGCACCATCTTTGGTCTGCACTGTTGGTTTTGGCTCTAAGAGTTTTCCGTCTTCAGATAATACTATTCTCGTTTTCAGAGTTACTGAAACTCTGCCAGGCAAATTGGGCACACAAGAACAGGGAAAACATCTGTAGCCAGTTTGACGATGTTAAAAACGTGGAATAGAAAATAAAATGTGTGAGAAATTAAAGAAATTCTTGGAAGCTGAAAGGACTTAACCTACACCGTAGCTTCCATATTCGGTGAAAGGCAATGTGGAGACACTGTTGCAGACCAGTGCCTTGCACACACAGCTCAAGACAGAAGGCTCTAGAGCCTCATCTGAGTATTGCTTCACCCTCTGTTTCAGCTTGTTAGCTCAGGCATGGCATAAACACGGTGCAGGTGTACAACCCCTGGACCCATCCTGGCCTCTTTGTTTCTTCACTGCTCTCCACAGTGCTCTTGCATTTGGGAAAAGCAAAGCAACTTAATGCACCTCTGTTATTATGCTTCAGAACAGCGTTAAGAGCAGATGACATCTGTGTACCAGTCTGGCTGCAGGGAGAGGCAAGAACAGTTCTCTGTACTACCTCTGTGCTCTCATCTCAGCAGTTCAGAGGCAGGTTGGATGTGGATCTGCCTCACCAGAAGGCATTTTCCTACTTCTGGATCCTGGAGGAACTTTTAGGGCCCAAGTCAGCCTAAGTGGGGTAGACCTGAAGGGTGATAATTTGACCTCAGATAGTTAAAAATAGTTTCATGCTGCCTTTACATGTGTTCTCTGCAACGCCACTTGCTAGCCAGTTCAGTCTCTAGCCTGGGCTTGTCTGAGATCTGCTTTAACTTGCACCCAGCTGCTTCAGGTTCCTAGTCGGGCTTGCAAATGTCACATTAGTCTAGACTGTTCCAAAATGAAAAGTTAGAATTTTGATATTTTTTTTTCTAATATGATATAGGGAAGATGTCTTCAAATGTAGCTTCAAAACAAACCCCAACAGCTTGAGCAACGTGACAAGTTAGGGGTTTCCATTTCTTAGAGGGTTCTGCCAGATCCAATCAGTATCTTGTCTCCCTTTCCTGAAGAGGACAAAATTTCCTCTGAAACCTCTCATTAGTGATCTGTGGTTGTCTTTTTTCTTCCTCCCTCTTCCACTATGAATCAAAGGTATTATCTTCACAGCTTTTTTTAGCTTTTCTTCCTTGAAATGGAGACACATCCAAAGAATATGGAAAACATGTTTCTCCTGCTGCATGCTACAGCAGGGTACTGAAATGACACAGGATGCATTGGAGGAGGGCAGAGTTTCCTTTTGCACACAGTCCTGAAACAAATGGTTTCCATTAAAAGTAGAATGCAAGTCATCACGAGTGACATCGATGTATGGAATTAAACTTTTGACTAGCTTATGGTTTCATAAACAATCTCATTCTGTCAATGACAGAACTAAACAGGTTTTGTACTGTGAAATGTCATACTGCTGTTAACTTCTGCTAGAGGGTTTTACAGAAATAGTCTCTTTTCCCGCCTGTAATCTAGCTAGATGCAAAGATGCACGTGTTCAGTGTTTGCTGGATTTTGTTACGACATTCTTAACTTGACATGTTTTGTAATTAGAGTTTGGTGCATTATGCAAATTAACATTTCAGGGAGTTTCTCTAATGAACATATTTGTCTCCAAGAGCTGTGTATTTGTCTTGAAGAGTTATAGCTGTAGGGAAAAAAATAGCAAATGCTTATAATGTCATCAAATCCACAAGTAACTCACACCCTGAAGTTTACCTGGAGTTTAGCGAGTGTGAGGTCTTCGGAGTCTCATGCTGCTTCATGTTTGGATCAAGTTCCCTTGAGAGAAGCACAGAACCCTGCAGGAGAGGACTTCATTGACTTGGCTGGGGGCTCGAGTCTAGTGCATTGACCCCGCTGTTATTAAGTGTCCACAGGTGACTTTTTGTTAACTAATTTGTAATATCTCTCTTTCTCTTTATAATTTTTGTTTGTTAATCACGTAAATTATGTCGTGACGTTAAAAAAAAAAAAAAACCAAAACAAACCAACATTTACTGTTTTGTTAATGATCTTCTAATACATATAGTACCTCTCTGATTCTTTCTCAAATATATCAGCATAAGCTGTGGCATGTTTCCAGGTATTGTTACTATCTAGGTCGGATCACAAGGTCAGTGCAATGCATCCTGCAAGCCTGAACTGTTAGGTGGTGTCTGAGTTTTTAAAGTTAAGCAAGTTTAATAAAAATTAAGTAGCTACTTGTGATATATCTGAAACATTCCTGTAGTCTTTGGGAACAGATTTATTCCTTAAAGTGTAGAGTGTCTGGGTGTTTTCCTTGTTCTGCTAACTTAATTTTAAGAATTTGCATATTCTTTACTAATGCCTGGTTTTTTTCTCCTGCTCATTTGTGGTAAGGATGTTGGATTTCGATTTGACACGCTCCGTACCATCCTGCAACAGGAAGTTCTGCTGCAGGAGGATGTGGAACTGATTGAGTTCCTTGACCCCAGTATCCTGTCTGCGGGGCAGTGTAAGCAACAGGAAAACGCACAGCTTCCAACGCTACGCTCCCTAGCAACTCCTAATATTTGGTATTGTACAGAGAATATCTACCACTATATTCACCGAGAAACAAGCAAAAAATATATTGTGTGTTCTTTATATAAAATCCAGTAATAAAGTAATGACTTTTTTTCTCAGGTCTTTAAGTCTTTGGTCCACAAGTTCCCAAATTTTTGTATAAGCATGGTTTTTTTCTTCAGGCATTTTATTGAAAGAGTGAGTTTTAATCTGAGATAGCTACATGAATATGAATGGATACTTCCAAACCCTAATATGTGCTATAAGGAATTTCTAAAGCTATACAATGGGGAAGTTGCTAAATGAGGCACGATTGTGAAGAGTGAACTGAAGCATTTTCTTTGCTGTGGTCTTCATAAAATATGTCGGCGGGAGGGTGTGTGCAATTAATTTTCAGACATAGAATACCAGAAGAAGAGACTAACGAGTATTTAAGATGCATTCAAGTCAGCAGATGCTGGTGAAATTTACCCTAGAATACTGAAGGAGCTAGCTGCGGCAGCATCTGAACAGCTACCACCTGTATTTGAACAACAGTGAGGGTGGTGGGTATTCTGACAGAGTGACTTGCTCACAAATGGACAGGAATCAGTAGATAAAAATAATCTCATAACACAGCCCAGTGCTATGTTTTCATACATGCTTTAGGAAAATATATAAAATTATTATAAAGCCATAGCAGGTTAAAAAACCTGACTGTTTAAGTTATAATATGTCATCATTACCATTCTATGATTATTGATGCTCTCTGTGAAATAGGAGAACTTTTGAATGAGATTTTTCCAGTGGTTGTCCTGGCCCTAGCACTAGTCATTGTTTTTTTAACTGTTCCACAGCAAGGATAAAGTACACGTACAAAATTTCTGAATATTGCTCAGCTTACAGATCACACCAAGTTTGTAAGTGTTTTGGCAGAATGGAGTTCAAAAGTAGCTTGGAGAAATATCTTGAAATCAGTAGAAAAGTCAATAAAGACAGAAATCCAATGCTACACTTGGGAAGGAAAACAAAGTGGTGAATAATCCGGTAGGCAGTACTACTTCAGGAAAGGGTCTACACATCATTGCAGAGCGTAAATTTGATGTGTCAACAAATTATTCAACAAAATGGCAAATCTCATCCTAGTGTCCTTGTTATATGCGGGACATGGGGGTTGACTTTTCTGTTTGTTTCCCTAAGCCTTGTGTTAGACTACAGCATCTGGTTTTGGATGCCACACTTCAGGAGGCATTTATGTAATTTAGAGGCAGTCCAGAGCAGAACAAGAAGAATAATGAGTTTAGAAAATGTAATCTTTTGGAAACATTAGAGTGGGCTAGGACTGTTAGGCCAAAATGGAGAAAAATTGAGGTTGGGTGGAACAGTGTTACAATGTGTAGAAGGTAGTTAATAACTACATGGTGATCAGTCATTGTTTATTCTGTTCAGAAAAGGGAATGATATGAGGAAAAATAGTGCAATTAATTTGCCAATAATTCAGATTGGACTTGGGGGAAATCTTTTGAGCTCTAAGAACACTTATGAGTTGGAATGACTACCTGGGTGGGTTGTGGAGTCTCCATTTTCTTCTTCAGTCTGTCCATGATGATCTGGATTAACCAGAAACTGAACTGACGAAGTGAGCTCTTAAATCCCTTCCCGTCTTTCATCGTTGTGATTCATTTTTCGTGTGTGTATTTTAGCTTTTTTATGTACCAAGGAAGTTCTAGACAGTGTGTCTGTCCTTTTTAAAGTTGATTAGATATCTGGAATATTTTAACCCTGGACCTTTACTGAAGCTATCAGTAGCCCTAAAGAGTTAACACTTGTAAAAGTTGTTGAAATATGACCACAAAACTGTCCAGAAAATACAAATCCAGAGATCATGTCGTATTTTAGAAATGGCAAAGTACTCCTTGTGAATACTTCCAAAAGTAAATACAGGATACGCAGCATTAAGGGGTGAAGAAAGTGAGCGTTTTTCTTGCAAAAATTCTGAAAAATGAAGTTGTTATGCACCTTAAAGCCCCTATCCCGTCCATCTCTGTGAAGACTGTCACAATTTTACAAAACTGCCACTGTAATACTATATATGAAACAGTGTATTTTCTAGCAGTGACTTTTTTTGTTGATTTTTTTCTAGATGAAAATAACAGCTTTATGAAGTTTTTTAAATATCCTTAAGAAATAACTGAACTGACATATTAGTAACTCTGTTCTTTAAGGATTTTCAAAAGCTCCAAATTACTTAAAATGATAATTCAAGACATCTTTATAAAAATGTGTTAAAAACTAATGGTGTGTTTGTGACCAAGTTAAATGAGTCAGACTCTAGAAAAAATAAAGCTGGCATTACTTGAGGGTTTTGTTACCAAAAGAAACATGCCCTTCCCAACTGTACTCTTGAACCTGGAAGTACAGATATTCCAGTTCCTACCCACCCTGGCTTATAATGCTGAGTAGTCAGGTTTATTTTCTTTTTATGAAAACTTTCTTTTCTTTTTTTTTTTTCTTTTTAAAGTCATAAGCAAAACTAACCTTTCAAAGTGGTACATTATTCTTCTACTCATGCCATAAAAAAGCCAGAGAAATGTTTCCTTAGAGGATACCAACCAAGGAATATTTTGTACCTACACATCTAAATCTTGCCACTAGGAGCAGTTTTCAGTGTTTACAGCTCCCTTTAGGACCTACATAAAAGCCCAGTAATAAGATGTTGTAATCTCAAATGTAACTAAAAACTTCACAATTTTCTCACTTGTTTGACCTCAGGAATCTGCGATTGATGCTACTTTCTCTGTTTGCAGGGACGTCTCGCTGTTTCTTGCCTTTGTAAGTGCACTGCTTATGTTTCCTTCGTGGTGGAAGGAATCTTCGTGGCTGCCGTGGGGACTCGTTCTGCTTGTCTATGCAGTCTTTCGAGTGTGGGGCACATGGAGGACAGCCAAGCTGCAAATGTCCCTGCGAAAATACTGTATCCAGCTGGAAGAAACCGTGGCGAACAGCCGGGCTTTTACTAATCTCGTGAGGAAAGCTCTACGACTCATTCAAGAGACTGAAGTAATTTCCAGAGGATTTACCCTGTGAGTCTATATTTCACTTTATTTAATACACAAATCCGTTCAAGTCATACTAAAAATATGAATTCTAACAACTCAGTGTTAAAATCCTGTATCCTGAAGAAGAATTAAGTCTCACAAAACTCATACGCCTTTCAAATCTTCTGCTTCTGCTAGTGATGAAATACCCGTAGAAATGGATTTTGAACCAATTCAGTTAGCTATTTTGGGGAGTCATTTAGAGGTTTGGTAGTTTGAGGGGGTTTTGTACTTATATTACCAAATCTATGTAAATAAACTGGCCTGCAAATAATCATTCATATTTTAGAAAACAAGATGACATGAAAACCATTCTATTTTTGTTTACCAAATACCAGTCTGAAGTAGTGAGAACACAGCAAAGACCATCAAACGTCATTTCCCACCTCAAGTAAAGTTTATATTGCTCTTTTTTTCTTGCATACAGTTGTTGAGATGTTTAGATTCCTAAATTATTTACTGCTGAATTTACCTTTTCTTCACTCAAGGGACAAGTGTTCCTGTGAAAGTGTTCCTGGTTGTTTAGCTCATGTAGCTATTTGGTAATGTTTGCATATTTGCTGTGTGAAAGGACATTAGAACATGTTCAGTGCATATGCACTAGTCCCAAAGCAGACAGGCCCGCTTCTATGCACTCTCGTTGCTATGTATGCTTTTCCCTTGGAACAACCTATGGTTTGGTATGTGCCTGTGCCAGTTAGACATAAGGTTAAAGGAGATGGGAAATGCCAACTGCTAAAATCCAGTTGAATTCCTTCTGAAAACAATAAAAAAAGTCCCTTGTGTGCACCAAGAAATTGTTTGTTCATGCCAGACCAGCTATTCTGCGCTCAGGCACATGTTTTTGCATGCCAGCTTGAAACTGTAGACTTAACATTTTGAATTAGTTTTCTAGCTTGAGATACCTTCAGTATGTTTCATTGAGGAAAAGTTTCATTCTCCCTTTGGAATGCATAAGCATGTCTTCAGTCTGCCTAGCTATGTGTTTTGTTTTGGTTTGTTTTTTTTGCTGAAGAAGCATATAGTTAAGCAATAGGCAGTCTTATCTTTGCAAACGAGTTCTTAAAAGAAATTATTGTTAGGGCTTGTCCAAATTACAGATGAGAAAAACATTTGGATTTTTTCCTAAGTTTAAGCAAACGAACTTGTGGTCAGTGTCTAAATTGCTGCTGCCTTGTTCTTTTACTACATATCTTAGATAACAGATTAACAAAAAACAGACTGGTCTTTAAACTGATGCTTGATCTAATAGCCCCTTTACTGAAACCTTTGGCAAGCTTTTCAAAAGACTTTGGAGTGTGGATGGAGTGGGAGAAGTCTGACTGTGCCAGCATCCTTACTGGAACAATTGTCCAGTGTGAAGAAGGCAGTGCTGTATGGGTTTTGGTTTGTTTTAGCTTGGAGGAAGTTCTAACTCCAGAGTGTCTGTTTCTGTATCCGCGTATGCAAGAGATGCTGCTGCACAGGGCACCATGAAATTCTTTGCTTGAGACAGTGCTTCGTGTATGACCCAAAAAACTAGCTACCCCTTTTTTCTTCCAGAATTTTGCTACAGTAGACCTTAGCAGAACAAGGTTTAATATGTTCTCCTGTAGTAACGTTGTCAAAGTCTTAATGCTTCATCAGAAAGAGTCACACGGCAATAGAAATGGATGTATCTGAAAAGTTAACGAGTATCTTCTTAGGTCATTTTACATCCTTGAAAGAATGGGATTTCAACCAGGTAGCACAGCACCCTGTTCAACAATACGTTTGCTGCTGTTTTAATATACTGCTAGCTCAGCATAGTTTGCGCTGTGCGTTAACCGTGTTGTGAACAGAAAGATACTGAAGCTGACGTTTAAATAGTACTGAGTTCAGATTTTGGCTAGTCTGCACTTGGCTAAACTCTGATATGGCAAGCCCAGGTCTGTACCTTTGGCCAGGACTTCCTTGCGTTCCACCACTTTTTTTTCTCCCCATTGCACCATGCGTCGCTATGTTCTCGTAGGCTAATTTACATACACTTTGAAATATCGATGGCTTTGCTTTATTCTGCCCTATTTGCCCCTTGTTAATTGGGATTTGACTGTCTCTGTAAATGTTAAATTATTCTTGATGAGGCTTTGGTCAGTTGACCACTGGTGCACTGGTTTACCACTGCATGGTAGTGACCGCTATATGCTTAACCAATTCAAACATCATTTTGCCTTCATTCACCACCCACTCAAAAAAAACCACAGCAGCCTCTCAGAAAAGAAACTAAGAACCCCGTCAGGCCTCTCTTACATTAGGTGCTCTCAAAGGACTGTATATTTTGATTTCAGGATGGCCTTTAGAAGTGTTTTAATGCTGCTGTTGGCGTTTCAGGTGTGTCTACATGGTACAAGCTCTGAGATGCAGAGATAAGCGAGACCTCACCAGGACAGTTTGGATTACAGAAATTGTGTAGCCAAGATAGGGCAGTGCTCTACTTGGGCAGTATGGCAGTATTTCTGTTAATTGCTTCATTTGCAATTAGACAAATGAAGCCTAATCATGGGTTGCAGCCTGGAATTTCTGCTGGATTATGAAAGTATGTCCATTGTCTTGCACATTATAAAATGAAAACAGTAGGAGTACATAATGAGAGGCTGCAGCAATAAGCAGCAAGTATTTATGTCCTTGTCTGTCACTGAAATAATGTGCTTTTCTCCCAACTGGTCCCTTCCTACTATATTTTAAACTAGAATCAAGCTCTATGAGCTTGGTTTATATAGCATCTTTATAGAGCTGCTTACTTGTTGGAGTGCAGTAACAGGTTTTTGTAATGTGTCTATACAAGTAAGGATTAAGTCACTGTTCTTTACAAGTAATATGAGTTTGGAGTGGTAGGAAAGAGGACATTCACCCTTAACCTTTTTTTCTTGCTATTTGTGGCTGATATGCAAAGCTGATAACATTTTGTACGTCCAATTAAAATATATAGAAGATAAATGGAACTTTAGGGAGTTAAGGATATGGCATGTCTGGCACATAGACATTTATAGCAAGTTACACTAATTTAAGATTACTGTAATAAAGAAGAATTATTTTATAAAAAACACTGAAACAAGCCTTCCTGGAAGGAAAGCAAATTGTTTTGCTGAATACTGGCAGTACATGCTCTGCATGTGTTGTGCTTTATTTGTTCTGTATAAGAGCTGGAAATGCTTACATCGCTGTAGCAGAACATGGCTATCTCTCTCTTTTTTACGGCAGAAGAATTTTGCACCTTTTCTTTGAGCCTGTTTCTGACAATTCACCCAGGGCTTGAGTCTACAAACTGATGTGAGAGTTTCTCTATAAACACTTCCAGTTGTTACCTTCAGAAGTTAGGGAAACGGTAGAGATGGGATGTACTACATTACATGCTGTCTTCCCTAGTGAAACGTATGGCAAGACCAGCGTTTGAAATGTACGTTTATAAATTGAAATTAACACCATTTGTTTTTATTTTATTCAGATTATAGAAGTACTTTATGAGATGTTATATAAACCATTTTAGTATCACTCACATAATTTAATATGCTACGCCAATATTTTAATATGGTGTTTCAGCTAGCGTTTTCAGTATACTGCAGTGTTTGGCTGAATCTCATTGCGTTGATCATATTTAACATACTGATATGGGTCCAGCCGTGCTCACTGGGTGGGCTGCATTGCTTTTCATGTTTGATAGTGAAGGCAATAAGCTATTTCCTCTCCCGGTCAGGGCCCAGCTAAGCACATGCAGCAGGGCAGGGTCAGGTCTCTTCAGTCAGATGGTCTACAGAAATAGTTACCAATGCAGGAACCCACCTCAGCCTTGCCAGGTACCCTGTATGCTTTTCCATTTGAAGTGACTGTGGACATGAAATCACCTCCTCACCGTGCCCTGGGAAAGGGGAGAGCAGAAGACGACTCCCAATTCCCAAACAATTCAGCACAGTTCATTGCCCTGTTGTCCGCACTAGGTCCGTTCCTGAGTTGATTCTAGGAACAGCATTCCCAGCAGGCAGAGTGCACCTAGGCTACTTGCAGTGTCTCAGTCATAGGTTTGGCATCAGACTGTGTATGACTAGATATAACTGGATATTAATCTTTTTTTCCTTTTCTACAGCTTAATGTTACAGACATATTTAACATTAAGCATTCAGTTTATTTCCAGATGAGGCAATTTCTTGCAGTTCTAAAGCCATTCTGAAGTATATTCTAATAGGCAAATGGCAGTTTCTTTTCAGTTCACCTGAATATGTGGACACCAGAATGTATTTTCAAATATGGTTGTATAGTTGCATACTTTTCATGTGTTTATCTGTCAGACTTCCACAAACATAGCTGTCATTCAATGCATGGTGATAAACTCTATGTCACCACTCAAATAATATTTCTGTTGTCCTAGAGAAGATTCTGCATGGAGAAGGTTGAAAGAATGTAGTGTTTCACATGAAAAACAACATGTAGTACCACATTTTTTTTCTGGAAAAAAAAAATAAAAAAAAATAATTAAAGAACAGATTTGCATCTAAAGAACCATATGGTGGCTATCTGTGTGGTAGAACTTCCAAAACTTACAGTGGGCTCATGATAGTTTTGTATCGAGATAATGTTATGGCCTGTCTACCTTTAGTGTATCATTTTTTTAAACCTTTGGAGAAAGAAAAATGTCCTCAGGAGTTTTGCCATGGCTCAGATGAGAACAGATTCAGACTGACTACTGAGGAGTCCTATCAGCTTATGTAAAGTTTTTATTAAATACATCATTGATATGATTGAAAATTTTTTTGCTGACATAATTGTTGAGTGTTTTGAAAAAGTTTTCGAAGTAATGGAATAAGAAAACTGATGTACTGTCTTTTAAAAATACTTTAGGACATCTGTACAGTTGTATCACATTTTACTTTTCAAGTTTGCTTGACAGGGTCAGTGCCGCTTGCCCATTTAATAAAGCTGGACAGCATCCTAGTCAACATCTTATTGGCCTCCGGAAAGCCGTTTATCGATCTGTCAGAGCCAACTTTCGAGCTTCAAGACTGGCTACTCTATACATGCTGAAAAAATATCCTTTTTTGTAAAAACCCAGATATTCCATTAATGTTACTTACCTGTAATTGTGCCAATGTTTCAAGTTAGCATGTCTAGGAAGATACAATATCTAATTACGTGTCTAAACAAGAGAAAGAAAAGGTAGCATAGTAAATTGGGGCTTATGCTTGGTTTGGACCATTCTTAAAAATTTTGTCTTTTTATGTACGATGCAGTGTGAGATAAGATCCTGTGCACTGAAAGCATTGTCCCAGCTACTGACACCCGTGCCTTTGGCATAAGTCCGGACAATGTGTTTCAGAGCCCTTCAGAATTTTGTTCTGTAATTCCTCTTAGCCATTTTTTTCCCTTGCACCAAAAAAACCTCTTCTCTGAACACTGTGGCCTTTCACTCGACATCCCTGTGTTCAAAGGTAAGTTGATTTTCTGTTTCAGACAAGCTGGGTGGAAAGCTGATTACATTAATTGGCTAAAAGGCACATTTAAGAGAAAGGATTTTCTACTCTGAATCAAAGCAGAAGACTTTGTTCAGATTCAATTTTGTGAAGTGTCATCTGTATTTCTTTGGTGAATTGTGTACTTTCTTTAATGGCATTAGCATTTCAAGGTTTTTTTCTATATTTATTGTACTTACTGTACTATATATAGGAAATAACAAAATCTTCACCCCATACTATAGCAAAAAATAAACCAGGTATGTTCCTGGTCTGAAAAAACACATGCAGGGAAACAAAAGCTGGTGGTAATGCAAGCGTTGAAAATCTGACATGACAAATTACTTGCTTTGTCTTCCTGAAACATAATATTCAACTAATATATCTTGCCTGGCAAATGGATGGATCCACTGAGTGATGACATGTACACACAAAGGCACACACAAAGCTACAAGTGCGTCATTCCCTTTGAAGGAAACAAGTAATTCTTCGCAAAATAATACCTTGTGTAGGGCTAGACATTCTCATTCTGGGCTCAAGACTTGACTCTTAGCTCTAAGGGATAAGGTGTATTTGCTATGCAAAAAAGGAAAAACTCTGACTGGTTCAGACACGTTGATAAGAGCAACTGATACCTGCCTTGGAAATAATCAAGAATCACTTCTAAGAACATGGAAAGAGAGATCTGCAAATAGGATCAGTTAGCATGGCCTTCCCAAATATCCTCCAGCATGAGGAAAGGCGGTCCAGCTGTGGTTACAGCAGGTGTGTAGATTGTCACTGTGGCTGGGGAAGTTACAGGTTCAAGGTATATTGGTGTGTGTTAGACTGTCCACTAGTTTTGTAACTTATAAACTTAAGGAATGGCTTTTAAATTAAGGAATGCAAGAGAAGAAAGTTTTGTTTATTTTGGATAATTTGACATTTTTTGTCTGTCTTTGAAAAATAAAGGTGGCAGTTCCATTATACCAAATTATAGAATAGAATAGAATAGAATAGAATAGAATAGAATAGAATAGAATAGAATAGAGTAGAATCATTAAGGTTGGAAGTGACCTCAAATCATGCAGATGTCACAGTAGTAAGGACCAGCAGAAATAAATGGCCAAAATTTATTGAAGTTGCATGTATATAGATAGGTTCTTGCCAAATGAAAAGAGAAGCATTATATTTGCGCAGAATGCAGTGACGCAACCAGTGGTAGCATGTGAGTGGAGATGCAGGCTGGGCCAATTCTGCAGTGCGTGAAAACTGAAAGTAAGGAATTCAAATGTAAGGAGAGTGAGTGAAGGATTCCTCCTCCCCACCAGGATAATTAAGAGCTGCTTTAAAGTAGTTCCAAGTTGCCTTAGTTTGAATTTTTCCCTGCGTATCGTGAATCTCTGAAAATGTTATGTGTATTACGTGGGTATTGATGGCAAGGATCATCTTTCAAATAGACTCCAGTGCCTTGTGCAATTAAGCAGTACTCTTATGCTGGAGGGGCCAAAGTTTCCTTCATGTCAGAAGCACAGCTGCCAGTTGTGAAAACTCTAATGCCCTTGTCCGTCATCAGATTGTTAGCACAAATCTGGCCTACAGCAAGGAGACGGAGGAACTGGAGAGCTTAAATAAAGAAGCGAGGTGATAAATTGAAGGAAAGGACTGTTGATAAATTAAAGGAAAGGAACTTCCACCCAAAGTCTGGAAATGAGATCCCAATTCTGACTTTTACAGTTCTTTTTAGTAAGTTCTGCTTTTGCACAAAATCATAGAGATTCTCAACTTTAACTCCTCTAGGTTATTTGAGCATGAATTAATGAATTGCTATTTGAAATTTGCTGCTTCTGAGCATTGTGAGAGACATAAATCCAACAGCACTATTAGTGATTTACACTGGTGATGGTGAAATAAAATGTTTTTATTAGAGAAATACTCCAAATATTTTAAATTTGGGTTAATAATACAAAATGACATTTAAAACCCCCAGAATCTGTTTTCCCTGATTATCATAATGCTGGTTAAATAAACATTTTTTGTTTTACTGGATATTGCTTTGTATTTTTGTTGCAGAGCAGATGTATCTCTGTATTCAGGAAAGTGAAAAACTGAATTATTTTTGCTTGGAACAATCTTCAACAGGCATTTAATATATGAAACACCTCCTCGTCTCAAGGGCAACGCAAATTGAATCTTCCCAGTAATACACTAAAGTTCAAATCTGACTTCCATTGTAACTGATGGCTGATCATTCATGAGGGTGATTTTTCTCTTTAAAGAATAAAGAAGTAGTAATTTCTTAAGAGTGTGACCAAATACAGCACTGCTTTGAACCAGGACTGTGCATTTCATGGATACATTTATGTGCACGTATAAATAGGAAATAAACTTCCATATTACACTTTGCTTTCCTTGGTTGATGATGTTCAGTTGATACTGCAACACAGTTGTGATTCTTGTCATTCAACAACAGCGGTGAACCTTTGACTCCAGACATCCTTTCTGTGGCATACCCAGTTACCATAATAAGGTCCCAGTCTGTGACTGGGCCTTCCGCGTGGTGTACAGGCCTACAGAAGGATGATAATGTGTAGTACGTCGTATTTTCCTTCATCCTTGCCTTTCTTATAATAGACCTGGAAAGCTGAGATTGAAGCTTATAATGCAGTGAAGATAATTGTTGCCTTAAGGCTATCGTAAACATGTATTGAACTGACACGTGTCTATTATTAGATATAATGGTTAAAGTATTGTAGGAAATGGTATTAAATTTACTAATTTATAGTAGTAAAGGATATACTTAGATTTAAGCTTTCATTTAATATATTCTTATATATTCAGAACTTACTAGAAATATCTGTAGCTGAATTGTTTTTCAAGCTTAAGATGTCAGAATATGCCTTTCAAAAATTATTTGGAACAAGATCAATCTTTTATGGATTAATAAAGACTGATCATTTTCTCTACTTTGAAAATATGCTTGACAAAATCAGACCAGTAGTCTCTTACAGGATCTGTTTTCTAAGACAGGTGGCATGTACGTAATGTTAAGTCAAAAAAGTGTTCAGAAATAGGCAAAATCTATTTCAATGTGTTGGTTTTTCCCCAGAAAAAGTAATTTCAGTGAATGATGTTGTACAGACATATGTTTGAGCCAAATGCCACTGTGGATTTTCATACTTGTATTGTTTAGGTCTAGACCTTTAAAACTCTACAGTAAAATAGAGAAATGTTTAATCTTAAAAATATGTAGAGATCTGTATCTCATTTTGTCAACAGACGCAAACTGCAAAGCTTATTGTTGCTTTATTTTACGCTGCCTTGAGAGATGATGTTGTTAGCAATCTTAAGTAGGTTACTAAACATATACTTGAATGTATTTGATTATTTCTGACATCAGTATCAAAGTCATACTTTGAGTCAGTAAGACTAATCCTACTGGAAGCCAAAGGGAAACTGCTTTGAACTTAAGCCACTTGCTTTATGTTATAACTTAAAGAGAGACAAGGAAGAAAATGGACTTGAGGAGCTGAGCTGGTAACTGTTGGGGTGAGTCTTAAAAACTGGTTAACCTAAGTATTAATCTTAATTGTAGACACAAATGAGTGATTAAGTAAAAATAAATTAGTGCAAACATCTTAAATGTTAAGGGATATATTGAGCAATGCTAATCCATTAGGTGTAGGTTTTATAGCCATCAGTGTTACTTCTCCTACCAAAATATCTACAACAAATTAGGCTTTTATGTTGAAGTATATCTCAAATGTGTTAGAGGGAGATCTGTCTGATCAGATTCCCTGTTATAGAGAATTAAAAATCTTAATTCACAGTTTTATGGCAATACAAATTGCATTAACTTGATATGTTATCATTACTCGCTTCAGTAAAACTAGAAGTTTAGCAGTGTTTGCTTGTGGCTAGTGTGTCCCCTTTTAGCTAGACAGCTGCCTTCAGAGAGTAGAATAAATTAATACTGTCCCAATTAAAATTTGTTCCCATGTAAAATGGAAAAAATATACAATTATACTTCAGCCTTATACCAGAAGTTTGTATCAGACTTGGTGGATAATTTAATGAGAGGGAAGGTCATATTCCTTATATCTTACATGAAGGGGCAGTTGGGTACTTTAATTCAGCATTTTCTCAAGCCGTTCTTACTCTGATTTGTTCATATCAGCTCAAAATCATAGAAGAAAAAGTCAGAAGGGATAAAAGTATTTCTTTTTTTAATCTGGAAGATGATGGTATAGTAGGATGCAATGGCTGAAAGCTTAAACTAGAAATGAGGCATTTTGGGTTAAGTACTTACAGGATGTGGTACAGACCAGTCACTGCTGGTTCAACAAATCTCTGCGCTACACTCCACTGAACTGTGTAATAACTCAAGCAATACTTCAGTCAGTGTGCTAGTTGTTTAATATTTTTATACTTAAGAGCCTTGCGGGTTTTGCATCATGGGAATCAATGGTTTATTCACTCATTTAATCATATGCAAGCTGGGTGGAAGAAATTTTGTAGCTTATGTTACTGGGTGATGTTAATAGCCTCATCCTCAACTGGTGCAAGGTGGTGTGATAATCCTTTTCCACTGAACTCCTTAGATAGGTCGGACCTGGGTATTGGACTACATAAACTGAAAAAACTTTGTTGTAAGTGTTAGGTGTTATTCTCTAGTGGCAAGGCATAAACAGTGTTATGAAAACAGATACTGGATAGCAGTATTTGAAACTGAATGATATCTTACCCCTTTAAAGGGGAATGGATATAAAATGCGTTCTGTGTCTTTGAGATGCACTGAGCATGGGGAAACTTCCAAATTTCCTCTAGTAAATGTAGTCAAAAGTTGTTCCTTCTCCTCTCTACAAATTTAGTTATTGCATCATGAAATGTTAGAAAAACACACACCTTTTAACTTGGGAAACAGAAAGCTCACACAAGAAATTGGTAAGCTAAACAAAAAGTAGTACCCTCTTTGGGTCATAAAAGCCTAAATCAGAAATCCGGTGATGCTGAAAGGTCTGAGTAAAGATACTTGGGTGTTTTCCAGTGCCATGTTTCTGCCTTGACCAGCCAGTTCATCACATGCTTAGCTCATCCCTTCCCACCTGGTCAGCAGGGGAGAGTTTTGTAAAGGAGCAGTTTGGATTTCTCAGGGGTATTGTGAGGCCCTCCTGTTAGATCTTTAGATGGGAATGTGCTTTTGAAGAGCAAAGTATAAATATTAAGATGTTACGTACAGAGGTACAGTAGTGGTCTTGCTTTTCCATAGATAAATGAGATGGGCCTCCGGACAGAGGTTAGATATTCACTGTGCAGGTATTTTATTCTGGATTTAACAGTTATTATTAAAGTAGCTTTGCCTTCTCTTCTCCCAAGCTAATAAGGAATGTAAATGAAACTGACGAATGATATATTTTCACAAAGACATAGAAAAATTTAACAAATCTAAGGTTAGTTACTGTATTTTGGCTTTAATAGAAAACATCAGCATTGAAAATACTTGTGTTTTAGAGCAAAGTGCATGGAAGAAGTGTGTGTCTCTGTGTCTGTGTGTCTTTAAACCTTCTAAAGGTGAGTCCTTAGGAAGCCAATGGGGGCATGGGATCAGTTCTCTGCTTTCATCTAACAGAGAAATGGGAGAGTGAGGGTGACAACCAAGCAGGGCAAGGCAAGAGGTGTGGGAGCCCACTGGGAATCCCTAGCTGAGACGTAATTATCAGTAAGTAGCTCATTTGGTCAAACCACACATTTGAGAGCTTTCCTGGAAATTTTTTTTAGAATGACTTAGAAGTTCAGATGTGTCCAAACTGCTTTTTATGGTGTTCATGCTGTTGGAAATGTCTTCTTGTGGGAAAAGATTAACAAGGAATATAATTAGTCTCTGAGATAACTGGTCCCTGAAGAGTTTTGACTTCTCAATCTGTGGTGGAATTACCATCCTCATCCCATGTACTCCATCTGCTGGGCATGCTGTCAGGTTAGCTTAGAATAGACACCATGTTTATGTGAAGCAGTAGCTGGTGGCAAGAATATATTGTGTTTCTGAGTGATTTACATTGCAGGTTTTCATCTGCATTCGTGTTTCTGGAGAGCACTTCATCAGCTTCTTTCTTCCTGGACTTAGGCGAGGAATTAGGGAGAAATGTAGTTGTTTGTTTAGAGCCTGGACACTTAGTACGGCTCTCTCCTGGCCACAGAAATTTTATTTTATGCAATGTTCTTCTACTCAAGTGGTAAAAATTTTCTTGAGCAAACTGTTATTACAAGTTTAATCCTATGAGAGTTTAGCAGGCGGAAAAATTGGGAGTGAAATCGGGTGGAACTTGTAGCTTCCTCAGAAAACATGAGTTGGACAGGAGGTGGGTGCTTCTAGTTGGCTTTATGTGCTCCAAGAGATGAGAGTGTTCAGTTTGTAAGTCAAAATGTAAATGAAAAAACCATAGTTTTAATTAAGGCCTTGTTTTCATGAGCACTTCACAAATATTTTTTTTTAAATGTCTTTGTGTGGAACAAATGTGCTTAGGACCATAAGTTGTAAGTTTCTGTTTTAAAGCAAATTTTACTATTTTGTGACAAGGTAACTATGCAAAATTTTGAACTGTTCCTCTTCCCCCTTCCCCAGCATGAGGTTAGCCTAAAATTAGACCTATTTTAAAATAAATGCTGCCTAGTCTATGATTTATTTTGATCTGTCTTCTGGTGTCAGTTATATTGTGCTTGCTTTGCACTTTTAAAACATTTCTGAGGGCTAGAAATGCACATTTTCATACTCAGAATTTAAATGTGCTGAATAGTGTTGCTAGATAACGGTCTGCCACCATTCCTGCCATGATCGTGATGGCTTTACAATGATGTAACCAAAGAAACTAATGGTATGACAACGCAGGAGCTCCAGTTCTTCACAGTACTATCTCAAATGTTGAAGGGTAGTTGTTGTAGAGATCTCTGAGCAGCTTCTCCACAGACAGAACTCCAGGGAATTCCCATCATCCTGAGTTTGGTATTGTTCTCCTCCTTCCTCTCGTATATATATGATTTCTGGCATATATGATTGACGTGAGCTACTTCTTAGAAACTTAAGTTTTGACAATATTTTCTTCATTTGAAAGGGATGCAAGGATTTTTCATCTGTTTTGTTTCTTTTGATGTGTTTGTTATTAGACATAGGCGTTTTGTCAATGTCTTTTCTCTCATCCATCTAAAAGGCTTTAAAACTTCTGCTCTGAGTAAGGATTGCAAAAACGTTCAACTAAACATGAAATCCACTAAACAGGTGGATTTCGGTGGAATGTATGTTCTTTCATATAAATTCCCAGAAATAAGAAACCTTCTTAGGAGTTTTTTTCCTTTTCTGTGTGTTTAATGCAAAAGTTGCTTTGCTAACCGCCTTAACTCCAACTAAACCTACCCTCTGAACTCGGAGAGCGACAACGTGACCAGCTACATCTGTGTAGTCCCCTTTAAGGAGCTGGGTCTGGGACTGAGCGAAGAGCAGGTCTCTGAAGAGGAGGCACACAATCTCACCGATGGCTTCAGCTTGCCTGCACTCAAGGTAACCTCTCCCAGAAGGACACATGCATCCACGCATGGATTTTCCTCCTCAGGAAAATCCATTGAGTTGTCATGAAGCCTTGTAGCTCGTACATACTAGCCCATAGTAACACGGTCAACGGACTGTGAGATGTAATCAGTCTTATATCATGTCTTTCTACATTTATTGGCATTCAGGTGATTTCTTCTTGCATGTAGTTGAAGGGAAGTTGCACAACACAATGTGAGGATTTTTTTCTGCAAATCACATAAATTCAAGTCAGTGTTTTATAATTGGCTTGATCAGTCTCCTCCTAAAACATGATCTTTTGCTCCCTGATTTCACTTGATCCTAGCTGAGTACAGTCATTTCCAGATTTGTTTTTGTCTTTTTTAGCTAATCTCTTGACTTGAATAAAAAGAGAGACATCCAAAGATATAAATTAGTTGTAATTGCCAAAGAGAATAGCTGCATTTAGTTACACTGAGGAGCAGAACTCATAGGCTTGGACCCCTGCTGCCATGAAAGAGTTTGCTGCTTTGATCTTTGAAAAACATTTAACTGAACAGAATGACACCCATATAATGGCCTTTTTATCTATTTTGTTTTGAGACGTTAAGTATGTTTCATTTGCATGAGTAAATGTTTGCAGTTGCAAAGAAGATCTAATTTGAATGCAAGCCTTCTACACTCTAGTGGTTCTCTGCAGAGGCGGTTCCATTTTAATAATTACTTTTTTTGATGGAAAATTTCATTATTGTGTAACTTCTGTGTTTTTATGGGGTTGGTTCATGTTGCATTCTGTTCACTTAATTCCTAGACCTTGACTTCTTTTGTTCTGACAGTAAATGTTACCAGTAATAGTGGTTGCTAAGTTTGAGGTTTTGTCTAATTAGTTGTAAGCTAAGCGCTACACAGACGTAAGCTTTTGGGATTTTTTTCTTGCCTTTTCCTTAGCTGAAGTTCTAACTGCATCCATGCAAGCCCACTTATTTGCTTACCTCTTTTAAAGCACAAGAAGCCAGTCAGAGTTGCCCAAGCTTGTAAGCTAAGTCTTTGTTTACCTGCTATTTGCAGTAATTTGAGTGAAATCTTGTTTAGTTAAACTGGTTGGGATGCTTTCTGGGTAAAGTTAAGCTCACAACTAGTAAATCTCCGTTTACCTTAGCTGGTAACAGAGTGATGTAGGCTGGGTGTGGTGTAGTTGAACCAAGCTAAATTAACATATATCAATCTAAACAGATTCCTGCTTAGATAACAAAATAGATATACTTAGATAACCTTGGGACATACTTGGACTTATATCCAGTCCTCTTCAGGTTTTAGGTTGTTTTTTTTTTTAGTTTGAGAGAACTTGCCATTATATTACAACACAGGTAGAATACAGACATGTATCCAGATTTAGTTAATACATTAATTTTCATTCAAGCCCCTGTCTAGGCCACATTAACAAATGTCATCTGTGTGTTTTGGATACATTGTCCTTGAACTAAACCAGTTTAAAGAGTGAAAATTTTTGGCTTGAAAATAAATGCTGATCCAAGCTGAGGAGAGCCAATTGGATGTTTTGGGTGAATTTTAAATGCCAGTAAAAATCATCAAAACTCATTGACAGAGCAAGCTATTTGCAACCTGAAATAGATTTGGAATTTCCCTTTCTCTCACTGTTGTGCCTTTCTTCAGGTAGGTTTTGGATTATTACTGTCAATTCCTGAAGTTCACTACTTTTGTATGCTGCTTTTTCACTGCTTTTTGCTGTATGTCTGGTGGAAGGGATTGGTCTCCCTTTGTGTTTATTATAGCACAAGCTCTTGACTTTCTGTCCAGGGCACCACACCTTCACGGACACTTGGGTGATTGCTGCCCGTTTGATTGCTTTTTATTTTAGCACCAAGCCAAATCACCATTTTGCATGTGTGCCGTAAATTAATTTCATGTCATTCTGTGTTCTTGCTTCTCATAACTGTCTTTTTTAAATAGAGATCTTTTTTTTCTTTTGGAATATTTTATCAGCTTGTGAATGGACACATATGAGACATTTTGCTCTTGCTTGTACACACACTGGGAAAAAACTGTTACTTGTCCATAGCAGTATGAGTGCAAAGATGTAAATATATTATTACAAATCCTGTAGATCCAAAATCTCAGAACGAGTGAATTGTTAGTCCTGCTCTGTAGCTGAAGGGGGCAGAAAAAAGCATTAGGAGTAATTACTTTGTCTTCCTCAGTCTGGAATGCTTAAGAACAGATTTCAGACTACACCTCATACTCACCTACAGCTGATTCTTTTTAAAAAGGACCAGTATTGCAGAGAGAAGTGTCATAACCTTTCCTTTTCATTTTAGAAATAAAGCTGCTACTGGTCTGTCATGATCTACGGAGCCAACAGTCTTCTCTAAACTAAGAAAAAAGTTCATTTCAGTGGGAGTTCTACAGAAATCAAAATTGTGGGCTTCCTTGCTCCCAGATGGACTGACTTATTTTGTATCATATAACATTGTCAATTGATTAATTTCTTATAAGTCTGTCCTCCTTAGTGGCATTGGTGAAGTTTCTCACTTCAGCTGAAAAAAAATTAAGTTAACAATTCAGCTTTCTTCAGATGTGGAATGGTTTTTGTTGAACTACAGTACAATTAGACTCATGCTTCAAGGTTGGGTGTGGGGCAGTGCAGTAGTTAGTAGATCACAGAAATGATAGCCTGGCATTACAAAGAAAAAAAAGTCTTTGCTGCCACTGGAATTTTGGCAGCCCTTTATGAGCTGTAGGGTATGTGGAGATTATAGCAAATAATGAGACTGCCTGATGAGAATATGAGTTTTTGGGCCTCTGACAACCTTCTGAGCATAATTGCATATCATATCCTTCATTGAAGAATTAACAGTCACCTAAGGTTCACAAGACCTGAAACTCACACGGTCTGGAATACCCTTTGGCATGGTTTAACCCCAGCCAGCAGCTAAGCACCACGCAGCCGCTTGCTGTCCCCCACCACGGTGGGATGGGGGAGAGAATTGGAAGGGTAAAAGTGAGAAAACTCGTGGGTTGAGATAAAGGCAGTTTAATAGGTAAAGCAAAAGCCACACACACAAGCAAAGCAAGACACGGAATTCATTCACTACTCCCCATTGGCAGTAAGGTGTCCATCCATCCCCAGGGAAGTAGGGCTCCATCATGCATAATGGTTACTTGGGAAGACAAACTCCATCACTCCAAATGTCCCTCCCTTCCTCCTTCTTCCCCCAGCTTTATACGCTGAACATGACATCATACAGTATGGAATATCTCTTTGGTCAGCTGGGGTCATCTGTCTCAGCTGTGTCCCCTCCCAGCTTCTTGTGCACCCCCAGCCTTCTCACTGGTGGGGTGGGGTGAGCAGCAGAAAAGGCCTTGGCTCTGTGTAAGCACTGCTCAGCAGTAACGAAAACATCCCTGTGTTATCAGCACTGTTTCCAGCACAAACCCAAACACAGCCCCATACTGGTGACTGTGAAGAAAATTAACTCTATCCCAGGCAAAACCAGCGCACCCTTCAGAAACATTCAGCAGATTGTATTCGTTTTTAAGAGTTCTGTGACTGGCCAAGGAATGTTTTCCCATGATGTATCTACGTTTGCATTGGAAGCTGGCTGTCTTCCCAGGTGCACAGAGCTAACCCTCCCCTGTTTTGCAGGTCCTCTTTCAGCTCTGGGTAGGGCAGAGCTCAGAATTCTTCAGGAGGCTGGTGCTGCTCCTCTCCCCAGCCAACGCATCCCCCAAGCCCTTGGTCTCCCCCGAACGGCTGCCTCATCATATCTTGTCTGATGTGACTCAAGGCCTACCTCACACACATGCTGCCTGCTTAGAGGAGCTTAAGCGAAGCTATGAGTTTTATCGGTACTTTGAAACTCAGCATCAGTCGGGTTTTGAACGGCCAGCCAGAACAAAGCAGAAGTCAAGAGAGCTGAACAGTCTTCAGACAGCGGTACGCAGCTTGCAGCTTCATCTCAAGGCACTGCTTAATGAGTAAGTTTACACGTGAATGAGAAAATGCCTGTAGGAAGAAGGCTTCAGACTTCTTGAGTTCTTCGGGTTGTCAACTTGTATCCCAGATTAAAATCAAAAAAGGCAGATACGTACAGTCATTGCAATCACAGGCACATCTTCACATAGGATGGGGTCAAAGATCCTTGGTTCAGTATGGAATCTGATATTGTTTCCTAGTTATTCTTTAAGAATCTGGTGAGAATTCAAAGCTAAGCAGTGCATTAAGATCTTGCCTAGCTTTTCTCACTCTCTTGGAAAAAATCTGAAAACATACTTATCTTTCATTGATTTTGCAACGTACCAAATGCTTTATAAGAAGGTTTACTAGGTAGTTACTACGAGCTAAATATTTTTAAGGATTCGTCAATGCCTTGGCAAAATAGTTGAAACTGCCATACTCCTTTAAGCTATGCATATAAGAATTCTATAATCAATACAGGTGAGCAGTGTATCTTGTTATGGAGAAAAGGATCTTGCTTTAAAAATTTTGGAGCATCTTTGAGGGGTTGGCTGAATTAGAGTTTTAAAACATGAAGAAAAAAGGATATTAAATGAAAAACTTAAAGGAATGGTGAAATCAATTATTTACTGTTACTTATTTCTGTTCATCTCCTTATCACCTAGGGTAATAATTCTTGAGGATGAACTTGAAAAACTTGTTAGCACTAAGGAGACACCTGAGTTGACAACGGAAGCCCATCAGGTTCTGGAACAAAAACTAAAGTTTATTCAGCCTCATATCCAGGCAAGCAACAGCTGCTGGGAAGAAGCCATTTCTCAGGTGGAAAAAATGAGTGGAAGAAACCCAAATAAAAAAGGTAAATGCATGAGATTAATTTAGTAGCTAATGGGATACGCTTTAGAGATGGAATGGTCAAATATATCAAAGACAGCATTCAGCCTATGTATCAGAATTTTAGCCAAAGAAGGTCTTGCAGTCATGAATTTTGAAAAACTGTATATACGTGTCAGGCTTTTTTATTGTGATGACCTTGAAGTTTTT
The DNA here is from genome assembly GCA_013399095.1 of Psophia crepitans. Classification (NCBI taxonomy): domain Eukaryota; kingdom Metazoa; phylum Chordata; class Aves; order Gruiformes; family Psophiidae; genus Psophia; species Psophia crepitans. Next base: position 139,996 of record VWZZ01005024.1, read on the forward strand.
GTTTCAGCAAAAAAATGTAAAGTTGTTAACTCAGTCTGTTAGACATGTGGATTCAGACTGTTACATTCCCAGGTGCGGGCCGGTGGTGGCTTTTTGCCTTTGACTGGTGAATCACGTGTGAAGGGGTCGGATTTGGATGAATCGTCCCTGAGATTTTCATTAGTTTACTGCATAAAAATTACATAGTTAATTGAAATGACAACAGTGTTGTCATGAAACTTTCTTAACCATGACATTTCCTGGAACGTTTTAAATTGTAGAGGATGTATGGAGCATATAATACCCGTTTACCTGCTGTCTCAGAGAGAATGAGCGCGTTTAAAAGTCATACTGAGCAGCATTTCCCCAAGTTTTGCCTTCTGTCCCACTCCCTAGTGACCTGTACTGCCCATGCTGTTCTCCTTGTGAATCGCAACTAGCTTAAATAATGGAAGTGAACTTAGGCTCTTCTCACATGGAGTTGAACCTATAATTTCTAATCTTTCTTTTTTTCCAGGAGCTTTTTTAGTGTCCTAGGAAGGCACAGCCTAGCATCCAAGGATGCTGAGTAATACATCAGGAAAATTATGACTTGGGGTATCAGCAAGTTACCTACAGAAATCTAAATTTGTAGAGAGCTGAGCTTTTAATGATATACGGGTGGGATATCCAGTGGATGGATGAGTGCTGCTCTGGGCCCAGAGGCGTGCAAGCTGACCTCGTTCATGCTTAGATCGGAACTGGGAGCACTGGGAGGCCTAATGCAGGCTCCATGCAGGTCCAGGCACAGTGTAACCAGATTTGTGTGTACTTTGATAGTCTAGTCTTCCACCTTCCCCCTCAGTGCTGTGCAGAGCAGCCTCTGAGGGTATTAGATGTAGTCTGATACATTTGCATGTGCTAGCCCGTTATGTTTTGTTGATGCCCTCCACAAATAGCAGCTCCACTGATCTGATTTTCCCTTTCCTTAAATGTTCTTTCTAGACTGCACGCCATAGTATTTTTAGTTACTTTAGTTTTATTTTTACTTTGTATATAAATTTCGCAGCAGGCACTTTTATTATAACTTGCTTCCTTTTAAAGTTCAGTACAAAAATAAGCCAGTGTGTGATCTAGAAGGGAGAGCTTGTGTGGGAAATAAAAAATGCTTCACTTTCACTTTTGCCGAGCGACTTTCCTGGAAATGCCTAGGGATGAATCTCTATTTTGCAACAAGGTTACTGAGTTGCTCCACAGAAGCTACTTTTAAGCTGTTGGTCATTGAAAACTATTTTTATCTGACTACCTTTGACTTTCTTGATGTATTTCTAAGCAGTCCAGCTTCTCTGAGTTGACCTTTTCAAGGTGTGTGTGAAATCAAGTCTAATTCTTCTGCTGTCTTTCTATAAATCTTAACAGCTGGTGTGTTGGTCATGATTATGTGAATTACTTCATTAAATTATCTCGGGGTTTTTCAATGCTTCCTGAAAGCTCTTTGGAAGAAGATACCTTCCTGCTGAAATAACAGAGCAGCTAAGCACATGTCTTTATGCGCCATTACCCAAAGCCAACTGAATCTCTTGACAAGACCTGTAGCAAGAACCCTGTGGTAGTAGAACATTGTGTCTAAGTGGATGCCCAACACTTTTGCTGCAATAGATGTTTAGTTCAACTAACTACTTCAACCAGCAGAGCAGTGGGAATACTGTTTTCAACGTCAGTTACCAGCACTGTTGAAGAGGGAGCTGTTTCTGACGCCTTAGTCTCAGTTTTGAGGGGAAATCTTTCACTACATAAAAGCTGTACGTGTGTTAAATATTTTCAGCAGTATCTCAGAATTGTACTTAGTATTTAAACAAAATAAGCCTTTTTTGCTTCTGCATCTATAAATACAAAATGTATCCAGTATTTAAATTTACTCTTTGTTTGGGTGTCATTCTTACAATGTTTATATACTGAGCAACAATGTATCTTTGCTTGTCCTTCTTGGTTCCTACTGCTGTCAGCAGTGGAAGGTTTCCTTCCATGAGAAGTAGAAGTCAGCTCAGCAGTTGCAGCAGCAGCCAAGGGTCCATGTTGCTCCACGGAGAGGAAGAAACTGGGAACTCGTTGGTCCGTCCAGCATCAGAGTGCTGTTGCTGAACCAGGAGCTGAAAGTTTCCAGCCTCTAAGGAACTGTTTTGAACCGTGGGCTGCCCTAGTTGTGGCATCCTATGTATCTGCCTATCACTTATTTTCAGAGCAGTTGTGCATATCTTTGTTTTCTGTATAAATAGTTGAGTCTCCTCAGCAAGCACTGCATGTTTCTTGCCCTAAATCAGTCTGTGTCAAAGCAGGTTTCTTACAGCTACGTTAAGTAGTTCAGCGTGTCAAACTCTGTCAAAGCAAAGCCTTTAAGTCTAACCGATTGAACGTCGGTTGTTGATTGGTGTATTTCTAGAACCGGTGCCATTAGTTGCTGATCCTGTCAGATACAGAACAGAGCCTGAGAGCAAGGGGTGGCTTTAGCACCTTGAGGGGAATTCACCTCTCTTTGAATTCCTTGGGCAATGATAGACCTATCTATCATTGATCTACGCATAGATCTTTGCTCATTTCCAACATGACTGATTCTAGACTTTCAGCATCTTCTCTTTATTCTTTCACCTTTTTTCATTACTGATAAAACTGATTTACCACTTAAGGCCTCGACAATTTAAGCATGTAGTAATCTGCTGCTAATTTTACAGAATTAAATACTCTCTATGGCTACTTGCAGTCTTGTTTTAATGATCTTTGAAATAACATCCCTCAAACTGTTTAAAGTCCATGATTTTTTTCCTTTTAAACTGTCTCTATCTTTGCAAACATTTACAACTTTTTAAGATGTTTATAAGAGGAAGGCCATAATACTCTGCTGCAGGCTCCTGGATCTTGCAGTCCTTTGATCCACTGGAGAGGAACTAAAGAAGCAGCAGTTTTAAACACTGTGAATTCGTGATCTTGAACGCATATCCTTAGCAACGGCATCATCCCATAGAGGTGGCATACAGAGCAGTCGGTACATATTAGAGCAGCTGGTTTACTCTTCTGATTTGGGAAGGCAAGCTTTGAACTGGTAACTTCCATATACTCTTCCCAATGTGTCTTCATACCTTCAGGAGCATATTTCTGTTGTTGCTGTCATTATTAAAATACTTTATTGCTAGGCAGAGTTATGCAATGGACAAGGGGGCTTGATAGTTATAAAATAAATACCTCGTCAATTTTCCACTTACTTCAAATTTCAGTAGATGCTTCACCTTTCTTTTAAACTTTGCATTTAGATAGTTCTGGAATGTCAAATCTTGAGCTCAGGCAACTAGGGAATTAAATACTTTCCTTGTTTGCAAGGGAGGTAACTGAGCATTATTAAAATTGTCATTAATGTGAACTGCCTCCTTTCAGAATCCATCCCTAAGTATTCAATGTATACATTAGAAATTGAGAAATTGAAAACAGGCGTAGGTGAGGCTTGGTGAGGTCATCTAGCCTATTTCTCTTCTCAAGGGTAAATTAGTGTTTGTGAGTAAATGTTTACCTGTTCCTAAAAACCTCTCTTTAGAGACATTTTACAGTATTTCCAGGCATCTTTTCCAGCACTTAGCCCCATTACCACTAGAAAGTTATTACTGAATATAAATATCTCTTGCTGCAATTTAAAAGCAATACTTTTGATCTGCCTACAATGGAAATCCATTTCCTCTTTATAGCTCTTACATTTTTTAAGACACTTAATGTGTTGTTTTCTATCTTCTCTACATGACTCTGTATCCTTGAAGTCTTCCCTGATGACTCTACTTTATTTAGTCCTCTGATCATTTCCACTGTTTTTCTCCGGACTCTGTCTAATTGGTCCACAATATGAAGGAATGAACATCCACAGCCTGATCAGTTCTAGAATAGGAATGTAATTTCAGGTGTCTAACAGTCAGCGCTGCTCTTTATATGTACCAGTATGTAGCTTGGCTCTTTGCTTGAGGCAGGGTATAGTTGGCTGCTAGGCTCCTCACGTCCTTTTCTCAGTGGTGCTGCCCAGTCAGTTGTCATATATTTGTACATTTGACTGTTCCAAAGCACAAAAATTTGCAGCCACTGTCACCAAACTGCTGCATCTGAAATCCTTTTTTTCCTGGGCTGTATCTCTGACTTCCTAGTTTTATTTTATTTCAATTGTGCCCTTCAGTATCCTTCCAGATTATCCCAATGTCAGCAGTTTCAATGAGCTGAAACACAGTTCTTTCACTCATTGAAAATATCAGAGAGTATTGAACTTGAGACAAATCCTCACTCAATATAGTTTCTGTCTGAAAATGGTAACTACACTCGTGATTATCCATGAGACTGTTCTATGCACCTAATAGCAGCTTCTCCTGACCTATGCATTTTGCTTATGAGTATGTCACGACAGCGTGTCAAAAGCCACGCTGCAAACAAAATGCAGAAGGTCTTTGGCTTTTCTGTTGGTAAGACCTGTTACTGCACTGGAAAATGAAATCAGAGTGTTTCGACATCTTCTATTCACAACAAGCCCACACTGGCTGTCACTTCTCTCCTTGCTACCTTCCCGATAGATTTCTGTCAGTTTTACTTTGATTATTTCTTCTAATATTTCCCAATGAGTTGAAGCTGATTAGCCTGTAATTTTACTATTTTACTTCTCTTTTTAAACTTGGGCACCAAATCTCTTTTCTGGTTTTACCAATTTTTCTTGCCTAAAGAAAAGTCTATAAAAATTTTGAGATTTGTTAGTTGAAGTATTTCAAGATGAGTTTCAACAGACCCAGCTTATATCAAAATAGCTGAGTTACTTAAGTGCTCTCTAACACAGTGTTTCAATATATTCTAACAAGCCTTCTCACCATTTTTTTTCCTGTGTGCCAGTCCTGCCTAATGAAAATGCCTGGACCCTGCCTGAGTGAGTCAGAAACATCATTCAACACCCAATTTCTTTCTTTTTTTTTTTTAACCCCTTTTCTTCTCTCCCCCTAAAGGCAAACTTGAAGTTTCCTGTGACAACTTACAACGTACTACAGTACCTTTAACACAGCCTGCCATACACATAGAAAACAAAGATCCAATCCCTGAAGAGCAGGTAAGAAAAAAAGGACCATTTAAAATAATAATTGAGGTTTGTTTGCTGTATCCATTCCTTTTTCAGTTGCTTTTGCAGTGACCTGCTTTTCTTGCCAAGACAGATCAAGTAGGTAGCCAGTGCCATTTCATAATTGGATTTACAGTAAAAATAATGTATATTCCTTTTGCTGGGAATGTATATTCCCCATCCTGGAAAAAAAGAGCACTAGCATTCACTTCTCGTATCTGTCATCAGAAATAAGTGACAAAAGAAGAGCAGCAACACAAGTCAGGGTAATACAGAAAAAATGTGAATTGCTAAAAGGCGATATATAAAGTAGAGTCTTACTTGTGTACTGTTAGATGAACTTACACAGCTGCAAAAGCGAGAAGCTCCAGAACAAACCAGCCTGTCTTCCATTTGAGTAAGCTCTGCAGTTTTGGTACCTAAAACAGGTTGTGACACTGAACAGTTCCGTGTGCTTTGGGGAACTCGTGTGTGATGGTGGTGCTGTCTTTAAGAGAGGAGGCCTCCTCCATCCCGGCACTGAGTGGCAGATGCATTCTGAAAGCAGATTGAACACCCATGCTCTGCTCTGCCCCTCCCTCGCCTTCTCCCCAACCTGCCCCACATGTATTCTCTCTAGAATTTTTTTCCATATCCAAGAACTGGACTGATAACTGTACTGGCTGCCTGTTACAACAGAAATGGAGCTCTGTTTTTTCATGCTTGTAAGCCAATATAGTTAAAATTGAAGGACAAGCTTGCTATTCTCAACATCCTCTGAAAAAGCATTTACAGACATTGAATTAGCAAGATGCGTGGCTGTGGAAGAAATGCTTCTGGTGTAAATGTGAAAAAAAAAAAAAAGGAAAAGAAAGAAACCTGCATCAGCATTGCTTTTTTTCACCTGTAATTATGGGGAAATGGACTCCCGTTTTCAAGGTATATCACTTGATCATACTTGAGTCTCAAAGTAAATCTTACGTGACTGCATTAATGCTACCTTCCACTTGCTCCAAAATCATACCAATATAAGTGAGAGCAGCGTCAGATCCACTGGTGTTGCTCAAACAGGGCTCCATCCTATTACTGTGGTCGGCTTGTCTTGAGATCACTTGGTCGTGCATCAGATCGTAGGACGGGGTCTACACTGGCAGTGAAGATCAAAATTTTTTTTCTTTCTTTCTTTTTTTCTTTCTTTCTTTCTTTAGGAATTGGAAGCATATGTCGATTATTCAGATACAGAGAATGATTACAACAGGGAAGATTTTTACTGCTTTTCCCAGGAAGAAAGAGAGAGACAAGAACGAGAGAGACAGGAATCTAAAAGGGTGTTACAAGAATTGAAATCGGTATTGGGATTTAAAGCTTCAGAAATAGAAAGACAGAAGTGGAAACAGCTGCTATTCAGCGACCATGGTAAGCATTGCGTTTGAAAATTAATTCCTTTCTAAGAAAGGGTAGGTGTCTGTTTGCCATCAACTCCTGAGTATGTTAGAATTCAGAGAGTGCTTAGCTACAGTGGTGTCTTTGATAGGGCCGTGTGGCCTTAGTTTGCTATTCCATCTTTTTACATTACTTGTAGCAATCATTTTACTATATATTGAAAAGAACTCAGAGAAATGGGAATTTGGCTCTAAACAAAATACTGAGCTAAAATATTAAACACACAAAATATTAAGACAGCATGAAAGAGAACTGTCAGGCGATAAACCACGCAAACTGAACTGATTTTCTTTCATGGCTTTCCAGTAAATCCCAGACATACAAAAATATATAGGTTAAAGTGAAGAGCTAGACTTTGAAATATTAAAGGTTCATAAAAGAGTGAAGACTGGCTTTTGTTTCCATGAGAGAGTGAGTATACAGAATATGTTTTTTAAAAAACTAACAAGAAGAGTTCTTCCAAACTAGCCCTTACTAACTCTGAGGACTGCTGGGTAGCTCCATCCACTTACACTTGAAGGCAGGAATATGAAAATTTCCCTTGCCTCAACAAGACTGTCTCTGTTCCAGCAATAAGACTGCATACAGCTTGATTCTTTTCACTGCTTGAGTAGTTGATTTAATATCTTTAAAACTGGCAGTAGTTTGTCTTTTCCTTTTTCCCTTCTTTTTCCCATTTTCATTCCTTCCTCTTAAAGCCAGGTTAGGAAAAGCCCTCTAAAAAATTTCGCATTCTGTGCGAAGTCTGGCAACATATCCAAGGATTCTGCCTCTGCCAGTGTATACCAGCAAAAAAGACCACGGATTGCGTCTTTCAGTAATTGAGTGGGAACACACAGTAACAGACTTATACCTATTTATGAGACACTTTCTTTTGACATCAAACCCACAAAAGTATCTGTTCCTCACAACTTTCTTCTTTACGTCCATTTAGCTGCAACTCTGGAAAAAGAAATCACTTGGCCATTGGTGTTGTCTTCTCTTCTAGTTGAATTAAAAAAACCTAAGGCATCCAATAGCATCAGAGTCTGCTCAAGAGCAGGATTTCTGTATTATCCTTCTGGTGTCAGATGTGACACCATACAGCTCTTCACCTAATCTCTTCAAGTCTTCCTTTCTTCCCTGTTGAAGCGAGACAGAAGGCATTCTACCTCCAGTTCAAGTCCTGACAGATCTAGTGATTGCTGCAGAAACAGTTCTTGTCAGGAGAGCTTGCAGAGGGTATTTCGTTATCTAGGTTAGCACCTGATACCTGTCCGCATCTGGGTATCCTCAGGCCATTTGTGGCCATAGCTGGAAAGAGTCCGCTGACTCCTACAGTCTTCAGTGACTGTTCACCTGAAAGCCTTTGTGGCTCAGGTTGGTTCCGTTCTTCTCCACATGTAGATATTCCATTGGCTCAGGATTAGAGACTCGGTGGGGAGGGAGGGAAGTGTGATTTCCTCCAGCTGCCTGGGGCTAGTCATTGATTACTTCCGTCCTGTACAAGACTGGAAAACATGAGGGCTCTTCATGAAAGTAATTAATATTGTCTCTTTTTGGCTCAGAGACTGTGTGTATCTAATCTGAAAGACTGATATGAACAGCAGACATAACATCTTCTACTAGGTTTTAGGGAATTTCTTCATTATTTCTTCAAAAGAAACACATGTCAGTTAAATACGACATAACGCGCCCTGGCATATTACTGCTGCAGACTTTTATTTATCCATATGGACGAGTCATTCCTTAAAGAAAGGAGAGCTGTGCCTTCCACATTTGTGGCTTTCTTTATCTTGAAGATTTAAACCCAGAAATGTTCATATTCTTGTCTCCATTGGCCCAATGGATGGCTATGATACCACACTTTTCCACAGTCCTCTTAAATCTTACTTTTACGGGATGATCATATTCCAGAAATCCTGTGTTCTCCTAACTTGTGAAAAAAGGTCCTGAAATATTCAAAGGCTTTGATCTGTTAATCAAGGCACCCAGCAAGCCGTTCTGATTTGTTAGGTTGTTTTGATTCGTTGAAGGAGGGCCTGGTGAAGGGTTTCCACATAAAAGAGGGCAGCCCCAAACAAGCTGCTATGTCTAAAGAACACAGCATGAAGTCACCTGGAGCTGACAGAAGAAAAACATCTCGGCAGAGCACCAGACTGAGGCAGATTTGCCCAGGCCCAGCACCAGGGTGCTCCTGCTTGCAGTCTGGGCTGTAGGTCATTGCTGGGAGCGTAGTTGTGCTTCTGGTTTTGGTCCTTCTGGCATCCTATTGAGCCAGTAAAATGGAAGTGCTTTTGAAGAGGTCTGTGAAGTTGTTAGTGGCTCCGTTTTCATTTGTCAAACATTGTAAAACAACTTTCTTCTGGTGCAAAATCACTTCTAGCCTTTCCCCTAGCCTCTCCCCCCCAAAAAGAGTTCACTCTGTCAGTGATTGCGTTGTACCCAGCTGTTTCCCCCTCTCCCACCTTCTCTGTCCAACAGTTCTTACACAGCTCTTTCTCAGATTTGGAAAGTTACACTCTGAGAAGTCATGAATTCCACCTTGCGTCTTAACTAATCAACTCAGCAAATTGCCCAGCTACCAATCTGAAGTTTTTTGAGGGTTTTTTTTTGTTTTGGTTTGGGTTTGTTCAGGGTTTTTTGAGAAATTTTGGCTTTGGAAGTATTCTTTTGAGTAAGTAGGCAACGAGTTTGCTCCCAAATGACAGGATTACTGTGCATATTTCTGCCTCTTCAAGCAGATGGGTGGAAATAAGCAGCAGCATGTTTTTTACAAGATGGGAAAAGAGCTACCTTGTTAACAATTGGGTCTGGTGCAGCGCTCCTTCGGCGTATAAGGTTTTAAATCAAACAATACGATACGAATTTGAAGCCCCAGTCTTTTAGTGTGCTAATGACAATAACTACCGCTGTGACAACCGCAATGATGCGCCTGCCTTCAGCTAGTTAAAGTAAACGTTACTGGAATGGGATGCAATGGAAAAATCCTAATACCGTAAATTTTGTTTCCCGTGAAAAGTTTGTGTATTTCCCAGAGTTATTTTCATCTCTGCTTACAGGGGTAAAGTCAGAATGGAATTAGAAAGGGAAATGCTACTTGGGAATCTGCTGTTGCCGCTCTCATTTATGTCCGTGCTGCTACTCTAATGGAGCTACTGCAGTTTAGGGAATCTGTTACTTGGAAATGGACATTATATCGTTTTCTTAAAAAGACAGACGTCTGTTCTTCAAGAAGTGATTGTACCGAGTTGTACTAACCCTTAACACTGGGAGGAGAGACTTCCTGGCAAGCATCCCGTTGCTGGCAATGGGACTCGCTGCTGCTCCTAACTTCAAGAGAGGCTAAATTAAACCACTCTTTATTTGTGAGGACACCTTACCTGACTGTACGAATACGTGTTGTATTTCTCTGTTGTGGTGTGTGAGATCAGATACTGCCTATGAGGACTTTTTCATGTACCAGCTGTCTTCATTGGTTGTTTAAAATGAAGACAGTTCCAATCTGTATACAGTGCAGTAGTTTTACTCGGTTTTTACTTTAACACTGAATGCATCGTCTGTGTTTGATGCCGGTTTTAAACATCATCAATTTTGTGCTGTCTCTTTACATCACAGATTTTAAGAAGTAGTTACCACAAGTAGCTATCACATTTCACTTCAGCTTTGTCATTAGAAAACAGTTTTGTTTGAAGTTTTGTTTGATTGTGGGTTTTGCTTCTGTTGTTTTGGGTTTGTTTCTTTTAAGCCATTTTGATTCTTAAAATCTTGCGTCTTTTCAGGCACAAATAAATTATTTATATAGCAGTTTGCTTTTAGTTATCATTTAATTTTTTCCCCCTTTTTAAGCTGCAGTGAAACCCTTGTCTCCTGTAGAACCACTGAAGCTACTAAATAATTTGGAATCACATATGAATTCAGATACAGAAAAGCAGGACTGCAGCCAAAGTTGTGATAAATCTGAAGAAAAAGACTCTAATCCAAAAGTGCATGCTGCTGATAAAAGCAGGACAGAGTATTTGTATGAAGATCCTGAGGTGGAGAGAAACAAAGACAGTACCACTGATGAAGGTATTTCTACAGGGGCTGAAGAAAGAATGTGTTATCAGCCTGAAGGGGAAGTTGAAGAACTCAAGCCGAGCAATATGGATGGAGTAGGGGTTTCAGTGTCTCCCTCGAAGGATGCATTACATTCGAAAATCAAGCATAGGCTGGCCCAGCTCCACATATCAACAGATTTAAACTTCACATCTGGTCTGGCTGCTCAAGTTGCTGCCAGGTCTTTCGCTTTTACTACAATGCAAGAAGAGACTTTTGGAGATGAGGAGGAGGAGGAGGAGGAGGAGGAAGAGAAGACACAGGAGCATAAAGACCTTGTGGAGGACTGTGAGAATGAAGATAGAGGCTCTGAAAGTGAAGGATAAGTATAAGTCTGAGCTGAACTTTGTTAAACCAACAGCAGGCAATTCGATGGAAAAAACTAAGGTGGGGGTTTGAAGATTAAAATACGGGATGGAAAAAAAGGAGACCTAAATATAATACATCTTGTTCCCTAAGTCTGATACAGTAAATAGGACTTCTAAGTATAATGAGAACTTGCAGGTAGGAGTTTAGGCTGCATCCAAGAAAGAGTTGGCTGTTGCCGTTTTAAGATCCTGGTGGTGGGTTTTGGAATTTACCTTTGTATTTTCCGTTTTATTTATTTATATTCTAATGTATTGTGATTGGGTTTTTTTCTAAAAAAAAAAAAGGAAAAAAACCATGTCTTGAATTACAACAGACTCTGGGGTTTTTTCTCTCTGTTTCTGTTATTATGGTATCAATGTTTGTTCCAAGAAAAAAGCCGGGACATTTCTTTTGGAAGAACCTGAGCTGTTCCCTGTGATCTTCCCCCCACCACTTTTGTTTCAGTTCTTGTGTCTGCAGCGTGTTGGCTAAGCCACCGTAGGCATTTGTGATTCCGTGGCTAGTGATGTGGCTCCCAACTAAAATGTAGTATTTTAAATAAAAACTTGAAGGAGTTAGTATTTGATGTGTCCTGGGGTATGGGGCTGAAATAGTACAAAGTTAGTCATGCTTCATGTTAAGGTTTATTTAGAATTTTATGAAGGGTTAATAAATGATTTCTAGATGTTGTAATTCATGTTAGAGAAACGTGTAGTATGTGTTAGGGAGGGTTATAAGCACATCAGTAGAGGGTACTATAGACAGCTAGAAGCTATCTGTTGGACTGATAATAGATGAGACATCAATACCTATTTATTAAAACAGCTATTAATTATTTGTTAACCTTTTGTAAATTGAACCTTAATATAATTGAATTATTTGATATAATGATTGTACATTTTTGTTTATGTCCTGAAGTAATTTTCTTAAAGCAAAATTATCTGAGTGCTTAACTACATACAGTATTTTGTTAAAAGGGCATACTTGCTTTTCCCTAACGTTCTTTCCTTTTTCCTTAGATCACAGCTATAACCTGTGTGACTAAGAATCCATGAGAGAACAAGAACTGTGTATTTTCTAAAGTGTATCTTGTAACTTAGTTGACACTGAAGTCTGGATGTTTGGTATGAGGTTATGTGGGTTGGGTTTTCCTCTGTGGTGGTGTTACGAGGAGCAGCGAACTGATGCTGACCCCACAGAGGAGCTGGTTAATGGTTTCACAGCCTTCTCTTCCTCTTCCCCTCTGACACAAAATGAAGCAAAGGCCTTGTGCCTCTAATGGCAAGAGAGCCCCCTCTTTGTACGGAATACTCTGCTTGGACCTGGGTATGTTTCCAGTCCCAAAACACCTCAGCAGTTACTTGGGGTATTTATTGTCTCTTGCTGATTCTGTAGAATAAAGGGGTGTTCAGGTGCGAGTGGTTCGGTGCAATATCTTTGTTAGGATGCTGTCATGGGAAGGGGGGAAGCTAACCAAGGTCAGCAGGTCAGGGTGGAGCTCTTGACCATATGTCAGAAAACAAGTGCTTTCTTTCAACCTCCCTCTCTTCTATTAGTGATTTTTTATGAACACTCTTAAATATGTGGATTTTTTCACTGACAGTAAAGAGGTAAATATCAATTGATAGAGAAGGGAGTATGTGACTTACACTGTTCTTTCACATTGTAGTGCCTGCCTTCTCCCTCAACACACAGATTTTGGGAAGAGAATGTTTTGCCATTCTTCATTAACCAGTAACACTGTGTTCTGTGCTCTTAATTTTGTCTAAGTGACTGGAAGTTGGATGGGTGATGTCTTGGGGAACTTGTAAAAAAAAAGAGAAAAGATGCTTCTCGTAGTGCATTCAGGAGCTAAGCCTCCTCTTAGCGGCAGAGTGTATTCTTCTGTAACCTGTAAAGGTTAGGCTAAGATGATGAAACACTGTTTTATTTTTTCTGTGATAAGCAATTTTTTTAATCAAGTCTAGAACAACTGCTTTGGATAAATTGTTTGAAGCATTGTCCATGCTTCTGAAAAAGAAGTCTTCCTCATCCGTGACTTGAGATCCTTGAGTTCACAAAGTGCCCAGATATTTTTTGTTCCTAGCTAATTGTTCTGCCTAAATGGATGTTCCATTACTATTTTTCCATGAACTCATCCGCCAGCATCTCATGATCTGATGTTGTGTGTCCCAGAAATGATACTCCCCAACATTTCCCATGGGCTCCAAATCTTAGTTTGCAATGTGTATGGCTGTGATACCAACCTGCAAAAAGGATCAGATTTAGGGTATGAATTATCGCTGTCCTCACAATTTTGGATTATGTCAGTGGTAGCCTGGGTGCTTTGCATTGCTACTAAAATAACTACTTTCAGATCTCCCATTTATGAAAGTTGCTAGCTCTTTATTCCTTTGCTGCAATCCTTAGCAGAAGACCTGGAGAATCTACTTTGGTGGCTCACTTGACACCCAGTTTTACAATACACTGGTCTTGGTGATGAAACTGGCCATCACGAAATCCCATCCATCGTTAGTTGTGCATTTTCACCCGTCAGCTGGGTCAACACAGGCTTTTGTGGCCATGTTGTAAACCAGCTTATGAGTCCACTTGGGTCAAAAATCCACCCTTTTTCAGGGTTACATTTCACTGTTCTTATTGCAGTGAGGCAGTTTACAGCATCTACCTCCAGACAGCTGTATCGGCACACGTCATGTTGCTGGTGTGAGGCTCGGGATCGCTCACTTTTACGTTACTGGCAAAGACGGTGTAGTGTGAAATTACAGCCTTGGCATTAGATGTAGGTATGATCAAAGGATGACTTTTTTGAGCAAATTCTGATCCTACTTGGAACAAGTAGATTTTCTGCAAGCAATTTAACTGATTTCCATGACCTTATTTAATGCAGGCTTATAAGCTGCACGTATGAACACCTGGGCTCACTTGCTTTCTCTGCCTCTCATCACATCTGTATGTAACAGCCATCAGGCCATTTATTTTGATTTATTTAGTATGCTCCCTGCAGAAAAATACGACTAACAGTGTACAGCACACAAAGCATAGCTTCCCTTGATTTGATAACCAGGTTCCATCTACATACACATAGTCTGTTATAATTCAGATTTCCTCATAATTATGTCATGTGAAAGGACTGTGCGTACATGCTGATACTCCTTCAAGAACCTGACAGATTTCTTGGCAATCATAATTTATTGTGGTATTTAAAGTAATATATATGAGCACACTGAAGTGTGCATTAGCGCTAAGGAGCGGTGTTAATATATTGAGCATGTCAAAGTCTGAGTGCCGTCCTGTGTTCTTTGGCTCGTTACCCTAGATAGGGATTTTTGTGAAAACAGCATTTACTTCTTAGAGCTTTGTAACTTTTTGAAACCCGTTGATCAGAAAAGCCATACTAAATAACGGGTTATGCCAAAGGATAGCAGCAGCCAAAACTCTTTGCAAAGAGCAGAGCTAACAATAAATGCATTTTCCCTGTTCCGTTTCCAATTAGCAGCTCTGTGAAGTTGCAAAGAAACAATTAATTACATTGAGGTAAATAATTTCTTCTCCTCCTGTCCTACCTGGAAGACACACCAAAGATGCTGTTTGCTTCTCAGGATGGATTGCAATCTAGCACTCCATCTTTTATGTCACTTAACTTTACAGCTAAAGATCTAGATAGAGGCTCTAATGGGGGCAAAGCGCTGTGATGAGATTACGTGTCCCTTTTTTCAAGTCTTCATGACAGAAATGAAACGGTGTAATGGAAGCAAATTTTGAGAATTACAGATGATTGAGCATCTTCCAAATGGAGTCAGAAATGTGCCTGTGTCAACTATAAACAAGATTCACAAACGTGAAAGCTTCTGCTATTGGTTGCAGTAATCATAGAATCACAGAATGGTTTGGGTGGAAGGGACCTCAAAGACCATCTAGTTCCACCCCCCCTGCTATGGGCAGGGACACCCTCCACTAGACCAGGTTGCCCAAAGCCCCATTCAGCTTGGTCTGCAACTTTTCCAGGGATGGGGCCTCCACAGCTTCTCTGGGCAACCTGTTCCAGTGGCTCACCACCCTCACAGGGAAGAATTTCTTCCTAAACAAAATCTCCCCTCTTTGAGTTTAAACCCATTCCCCTTTGTCCTACCACTGCACTCCCTGATGAACAGTCCCTCTCCATCTTTCCTGTAGGCCCCAATGAGACAGTTCCGCCCCCCACAGAGGATTACTAGACATCACTGAATCTTGCGCTTCATTTTCTAAATACGAGATGGAATCTGGCAGAACAGCCAGTTTTACTGAGGTTTTAGACTGTACTGAGCACACCTCTCTCTGTGTGACCTATGTGTTTACAGTATTGGAAATCTTACGTGTATCTGAAGTGCAGTATTTGCAACTGTCTGCTTAATTTCTTTCATAGTAAAAAACCTCTGTGTAGAGTTGTTGGCCCACACAGAACTTTGTAATCTTGTAGTCTTTCCTTTTATTTCCTTTTTTTTTTGTCAACAGAAAGAAGGGGTCAAGTATACTAAACTGCCCTTGTTCTTTAAAGTATTTAGAGAAGGGCTTTTGTTGCTCTACAAGTGGCTTGTTCCTACGGCTAATTACTCTTTAGAATTAGGAGGTTTTCATACTGTCTCATTGAAAAAGAATGTGAGAGTGTGAGAAAGGCACTTGGTCAGTGTTAAGGGCCAGCCTACTCTGGGATCTAGTCTGTGACAGGGACTAATAGCAGATGCTGAGGTAAGAGTACGAGAAAAGGGAGATCAGGTAGTAGTCCCTGTGGCTCAGGGACTTCCTGAGCCAGTGCTGGTGGCTGTCAGCTTGATAGGTGTTGATGGAATTCTCTTCCATAAATTCGTTCAGTCTCATGTTCGGTCAATTATCACTAGTCCCAATGCCAGTATGCGCAATCTTTAGTATGGTCTTTTACAAACAAAAAGATTTGTTAATAATGTTCTTTAATTTTCTTTTTTAAATTGAGCAAGCCCACTTCTCTCGGTCCTCCCACAGAGGTCATGTTTTCCACCTTTTGATTGCTTGCCTTAGAATTCTGTACAGTTTTTGAAGTATAATGACCAAAATGTGGTGCGGTACTCCAGACGTAACCTCAGCAGTGCTGAGTATATAGAGTAATAATCACCTCCCATAAACACTGAACCATTCTAATGTATTTGAGTCCATATAGGAAAAAAAAAAAACAAAATCTTTTCAGATCTTTTACCCCTGGCTATTAAGATGACAAATGAAAATATTTGGTCTGATGGAGGAGAAATATTTATTTACTGTCAGCAGGATTTGGCTGGACAATGTTTTTCTTAGCTAGCAAAACAAAAAGTTGTTAAATCAAAATGATCTTTCAACAGCTGCCACCTGCTCTCACACAAACTAAAGATGCCAAACAACACTTGTGTAAATTTCAACCTGACTTTGCAGAGCTGTTCTGGTCTCTGATGAATAAGTGTGTGTCGCAAAATATCATGCAAGAAACACGGCCGTGGATATATGGGTATCAGAGATCAAGCTGAAGGCTTCTGTGGCTAATTCTTTTTAATGCTTGGAGGTGTGCTTTAGTCATATTCTCATGATATTTAATTCCCTCATGTATATGGTTTTATTTTACCACCTTGAATTTTAAATGCCAAAAACCAACATTTTTATTTATTTGACTTGGCAATTTCTGCAGGAATCAGGTAAGTGGTAACGGTACTCTAACTCTGATAACAAGACGCGGTCATAGGTAGGGCTGAAATCTACCTACCATCAACTTGGCTTCGTAGACAGATACAGCAATATGGTTTGAGCTACACATCAGTATGTAACCGTTCTCGATATTCTGCCTCATGTTTCACACTGCCAGCTCTTAACTTACGGGCAGGTTTGTTGGAATAAAACTTGACTCACCAGCTGGAATGCTGCTCTGTTAGCCCATGTTACACGTTCTGAATTGAACACAGGATTCTGAAGTGACTGTGATTTAGTAGACAAGGAAAAAGAGTTTGTTTCTGTTACAAAGAGGCTTGTTTTAAAAGAGTTGAGCAGGACCAAAGCTTGAATGCTTTCGCATGATCGGCATATTTCAACCTTGATACCTTCTCAGCTTTAAATCTTAAAGGCCTCTCGGACAGCCTGCTTTAGGGGATGTAGTTCCATAGCAGCTTAAACCAATCCAGGCCCAGGCTGCCATGGCCCTGCCATGGCCATGCAATCCCAGTCCCTCCTGTAGGCAGCTTTTGTAACCACTCATGGTGGTTACAACCACAGACATGGGTCTGGCTGAAAATGCACCACTGCTTTAACTGTCAGCTGGCTCCCTCCATCGATTCATCGCCTGGTTGAAAGAGCACTAGTAGCATCTCAGGGGAGCAGGAGGGAACACGTGCCTGGGTGATGTGGAGGAATGCCATAGCTCAAATTTAAATCCGTTTGAATTAATGATTACGTGCTGTGAGTTACATCATTAGTGTCTGTACTGAAATGGGATAAACTCAACTCCACGTGTTGCTTCCTTCAGCTCTATTTTCTGTTGACTGAGGATGATGCAACTCATTATTTTCCTCACTTATTTTGACTCCATTTTTTTTGTTCTTCAGGCCTAGGCTCCCCTAGGCTGTTGTGTCTTACTTCACAGAGTCTCTAAGAACTGTTTATTATAGTGCCAGAAAAACTGAAATTAGCATGCATGGTTTTTTCTGCATACTGTTTTCACCCTTCAGGTCCCTGTGACACCCATGGTCCTCTCCCTTTGCCACCACTTTTAAGAGGTTCAGATTTTAAAATAAGACACAAATTCTTTTTGTGTGTGTTTGTAACACAGCTTGATTCTTCTGTATCTTCACAGGAATGACTAGATCTAGAAATGTATACTGACTTTCCTACTTGTCTACAGTCACAGCAGAAACAATAATGCATAGCAGCTCAAATTTATACCACACTGTTGTTGTATATTGGCTTTTTTAAGTAATTCTGTCTTACTGAAAAACACCAGTTGTGGTTTAGTAATAACTGCAATTCTCGTACAAGGTCCCAAAATAAGTGTCATTAGTTGGCTTGATTTGCACTCAAACCTTAATATTTAAAGACCGTTTCCTGACCTTCTCCAGCTGCATGGATGAGAACTGAAAATAATCTCAAATTTCCAAATAGAAAGTGACCAACGCTTTCCGTTACTTTGTGCTATTAAAAAGAGGTCCATTCCTAAACAAACAAAAAGAGAAAAGTCAGTGCTTAGTATCTTCAGTAGTCATTACTAACAGAGAATCATGCATTTGATCTCAATAGATGCACCATAAATGAGGACTGTTTTTAAATAATAATAACAATAAAAGGTTTTTAATGTATTATGGGATAAAAGCCAGAAATCTATGAACTGACCTCCAGATCTTTCATCCAAAGCACAGCTGGTCAAATTTAAACAAGTTCATGCTGTCTATTCCTGCACTGCTCACTATGACATTGTACTCAAAAGTTTTTAATGTCCTCACGTGAGTGTTCACAGACAGTCTGTGTGCACCTGCACGCTTGAGGTCTGCAAGGCTTGTAGAGGTCAGAATAGTGCTGAGTGAAACCTGTACAGGAGCAGGATGCCTCACAGGCATTTTGGGTTTATTGTCTCTGCGTTGCTTTATTGCAGCGTCCATGCCACATGCAATCCCACTCATGAACTTTTTCCTTCTCAGCTTTCCTCTTCGTAGGCCACGCAAACCAATTTCAGAGGGGGCTGTTTGTTTCTCACCTAGGTGACTATCGAATAACACACCAGGTAATGTATCTCCAATAGAAGCTTAAACATCAGTGGCCACCCAGCAAAAGATGGAGCCTGAGCACACAGGGGCTGGAGAGGTTCTTCTGGTTTGATCACTTCTGGGAAGGGTTGTGCTGAGGTGATTGACTATGGGGGTGCTGCGCTGGGCTTGATGACTCTGCAGGTATCTATCCAGTCTTTGCTAGGTCTGTTCTTTCCTCCGGTGGTACCTCTCTTCCCCCTTAGCAGTCCTCAGCCCCTCCCCAGCATTCTGCTGCCAACTCATTAGGAACTTGGCCGCTTTTTCCCTTCATTTCTGAACCCACTGTCTAAACTTCATGAAATGGCAGGTTAGAGAGAATCCACACCAAGGTGGCCCTGCGCGTTCCCAGAAACTTGTAAACAAAAGGATTCTTAGGGCTGGTAACTTGTCTGTCCTGACTTTCCTTCCAGGGAGCTTTGACCTACATTTCAATCCGGCCCTCCTATTCCTTCCCGGACTTCAGAACATTCCCTTCCAGAAATCTGCCTCCTTAATGATTGTAAGATGGTAACATCTCCTCAGCAAGACTGATCCTTGATCATGTTCCTTATTGCATGAGCTTTACTTGCTCTTTCCAACAAGAGGGTGGCATAGTTATGGCTGAGCTTGCGTTCGCCTAAACAAGCTTGGTTCTTCCTGCAGCAGGGGCTGAAAACGGGCTCTCCAGCTGCTGTGCCCCAACGTGCTTTGGCTCCACAGCTGCCCAGCCTTGAGCTCTGGAAGCTCTGAGATCTAGCAGTTGTGCCTAAACCTTTCCCACTGTCAAAGAGCAAGTGCTTTCAGAACACAATTACTACTAAATCTCCTCTGAATTGAACCATTGTGAATTTTTATTCAGCATCATTAATGGATTGTGTCTTAATATGAGGGGGTTTTGTGAGTTTTATAGATATGTACACACACACACAGAGTCTTCATATTGTACATGTGTATTGCCAGGTATCGCATTGAAAGGCTTATTGAGCAAAGAGGTGGTATCTTTCACATTTCAAATTTACACCCTGAATTAGAAAAGCTATTTAACCTTGTTTTCTCTTCTCAAGGCTTTGCACCTAAGCTGCTCTGAGGGCCTGTATGCCCATCTCCCCTTACACAAGTAAACAAATACATGTTCCTCAACATTTCTTGCCTCCTAAGTCCTGGTATTTCCCAAAGCAGGGCACAAGGGCAGCGTAGATTGCGAAGGAAGCCACAGGGAAGGAAAAGAAAAGAATCTCGGTAAGCTGCTGCTTAATTGGTTAATAAATGAGAGCTAAAATATAAGAGGAAATGCTTAAAAGAGCAAACTGCAGACTTCTGGAAGGGCTACAGAGGGAAATCACATCACTCTGAAGTTTGCAGATTCTGGGAAGGATCCACAATTTCTCTTCTGTGTGCAGTGGAGACAGGAAATGTTCACCAGACTGGTAGTCTTCAGCAGCTCTTAAAAAAAAAAAACCCTCTATTTTATCTACATTTCATTTCTGCAGAAAGACTCAGTCTTGCTGTGCTGGTGTATCAAGCTGTACATAAAGTAACCTCCATGTCTCTTCCTTTAAGCTCTGTATGACATCAGTCTCCTCACTCCAACTGCACTGAAAACCCATGTGGTCTGGCTCCACCAGGAGCCTCCTCTGCACCCACCCTGCCAGTTGCTGACGCTGCTTTAAACGCAATGTTCCTTGAGCAGGTGTAGCTCAGCAGGTCTTTAAAGCAGGTAGGAAGCCTGGTGGCCAGCTGCATTAAGGCTCCAAGAACAAGTTCTGGGTTGGAGGTAGGCAGTAGCAGGAACATGTTCCTGGGTTCTGCCCTTCCTTCGTGATAGGGCTTCTTGGCTGTGATGTTTTTACCAAACCCTTTTGTTTCTCCTTTTCTTACTTTCCTGCTTTACCTCCTTCCTTTTTCCCACAGATATTAATCTAAAGTCTTTTTTGTATATTTGATGATGTGCATAACCAGGATTGTTTTTAAGCCTCCTTTTTTTTAAAATTTTAGCTAGGTTTCCCCAGTTTCAAAAGTGGTTTTGTCAATTGTAATGCTTATCACTTTCAAAGTCATCTTAGTTGGTATTATTTCTTCAGCATCTGTAGTAAAATTCTGTCTCGCTACTGCATGTGTTGCTTTTTCTCCTTATCCTGTATCTCTGCCAGTTGCCTCGGTGGTGTGCATGTGGTTTACCCATCCTTCAATTAGTAATGACTGAATGGAGTAGGGAATGCTTTTTACAGGGACACATAAATGCTGCATCAGTACTTTTGGTTGATCTTTTATACAGAAGTTTATTTATAATTCCTCTTTCATCCTGAAGATGAAATTAAGCAATCCTGGCAATAGTTAGTTTCTGCAGTATATTTTGTTGGCTCCTTAGTACAAGCACTTCAGTAATGAACACTGGTTATTCTTGTCTAAGTAAGTGATGACTGAAGAAAAAAATGTTTTTCTGCATGTTATATGCTTCCAGTCCCACCTTCCCACCATCTTTCAGAGACCTGTATGCTGTGCAACCATGTGGCAACCATTAGCAAAATCCCTTTTAGCATCCCATAAATGGCTAGGTAGGTGGGGCTTTAGGAAGAGAATAATGTGTCAGTTGGGGAGACTGGTAGCAGGTAGATCTTTAGCCTAGGAACCAGGCTTAGATGCTCTGCAGGAGATGTCTTCTACTTGTCTAGCTGTATGACTCCCAAGGAACAGACACTGTGCGCTTTGGAAGTGCCAAAAGAGCGGCAACGGTACAGACTGGCTCCTTTTATCTGAAGCTTTGTGGCTCTCTCATCATGCTTAGACTTTATCACCAGAAAAAAGGCTGCGTTCTGCTGGTGTCAGGAGCTGTGGCTGGAGCACACCTCTTCCTGTAAACTTTGCCTGTGTTGGTTTTAAATTCAACAGCTGTTGACCACTCTTCTCACTTAGGTATGACTCACTCTCACCTAATTCATCGCCACAGAAAGGAAAGCTTGGAGATGATGGGGAAGAGGGGAAATAATTTGAGATTGAAAGGCAAGGGGACGCTTGGTGAGGCAGGAGTATTTAACCTTATGTACTGAATCTTGCTGCCTAACAGGCGCATAATTTGTTGTGCGGTGCAAAAGGTCTTGCTTATTCTTTGCTATTTCCAGGTTTGTTTGTTTTCCTGTGGAATACTGAACAGATCCAATTGCTGCTGTCAGGAGGAGGAGCCCGTCTACCAAGAGGGGTCCATAATGTTGTCCTTGGAGATTTTTTGAATGCTAAATTGCCTGTGTGTATTCTTCATAATGTACCATATGCAAATATTCTTCAGGAATTGATACTACCACTTCAGACAGTCAATATTTTCTATGTAAGAACTGTACGTTTCCTATACTGCCAAGAATGTATATATATCTATCAAGACTTAAGATTGTATCTTTTTGAGCAAGCCTCTTTCTTCAACCATCTGAAACTTTCTTCCTGTTTCTGGAGTTCTCTGCTAATTTATTAGACACTTGTGTTACATTGTATCAGCTGTACTGCTGTATTTCTCCTTTCTCTCATTAAAACCTGTTCTTCTCATCCTTCTACTGTGCTGCTTCATATTGGGAATACTCGCACCATTATCAGGTAACCTGGTCTAGTGTATTGGGTCTGGCTGAGACGGAATCAGGCCAGTCATTCAGACTTCTATTATATTGTTCCTCTGATCCCAGCATGCAGTCGGTTTTACCGTCTCAAGTTTCCCTAGGGTTATTTTGCAGTGTAGTCCATACATTTATGAGATACTGAAGAACAAACCTAGAATGGGATGTCCATGGTATAAACAAACAAGACACAAAAAATGTACTGAGGGATGAAGTCTGTAAGTCTCATGGGTGGTGGTTTCTGCTGATGTACGCCAAGAAACCTGAGGTCTTCCTGAGTGAAGCAATCTTTGAGGAGAGGTTTGGAAGAGGAATCTAAGAGCACTTTTTCCTAGAAATGTGGCCTTCAACTGAAGTCAGTCAGTTCTCTGTGCTGTCTCCATGCTTAGCTCCTCTTCCACGCAGGTGAAGAGGAAAACATAAATGCAGGGTAGGACCTGTTTGCTTACTTCCATTAGAGGAAGAGCTGATTTACAAAACGAAAATGCTGTCCCCCAAGAAATCACTGCATGAACAGATGGAGAAATGATAGTGCTTCTTTTATCCCCTCAGTGAAAAGCAAGATTTTTGATGTTTCACTCATGCTAATCCCTTTTTGAGAGTGCAGGATCTTCCTTGACCTACAGCTGTGCTCTCAATAGTATCTGTTCCATGGCATGGTATGCAGGAGGAAAGAGTTCAGAGGTCCGTTAGAGTGGACCCAAGGGACTGAAGTAAAGTGAACGTGCACCTGCACCTATGTGCTGAGCATTTGTCAGTTTTTGAGATTGAGAGATCAGCTGGCAAGAGGGAAAATACCAGGAGCACCTGGTCTTGGAGAACCTACTGTTTCATCTGTAATTAGACACTTACTTAAGGATTAAATTAATCACATGTTTAGCACCACCTATATAATTCCAGTAGCGTATATGGAAATAGCTATGTCACCTTGCCTTGGGTTTCTCTGACTGCCCATCACCCTCTCCTGGTTTTGTGCCCCCCGTTGCACCTGCTCATGTGCTTGCAGCCTGTGCGTGAAAGAACCCTGAGGAATGTCCCAGCGGTAGCATTTAAGAATGTCTTGTCATGGTGCTGTGGCAGCAAGGAGCAGAAACACACACTTGGAATAAACATGCTGGCTCTGACCACATGTACGTTTGGTTACACTTAGATTTCAGTTAGGCAAATGCTCGTCTGTGCAGCTGCGTGTATTTGCTTCCGAAGTTGCTTTTAGGGGTGATGCTGCAGTGAGAAATACTTAGGAAAATTCTAGTGCAGAGAAGAACCAGCACAGGGGATTCCACAGGCCAGTGCAGCCTTTCCAGTCACTTAGAGAAGCATTTGCAAAAAAACCCCAGCCTGCCTAAAGCTAATCTGTGCTGACTGCAATCAAGAAAGCTTGCCACTGACTTGGAGGGAAAGTGTGGTAGGCCAATAATTAATGCATTTGAAAATGCTAATTACCTGTCATATTTAATCCCTGATTTTACTACTCCAGTAATTGTTTTGTGTAGACATGTGAAGCGACAAGCTTCCTTCAGAGAAGAATGGACTACAGCTATAATAGGTGCTGTTTTCTGCTGTTGTTCAACACAAATGAAATGCATTGTTAAGCTAAAAAGCAGCACGAGAAAGGAACAGACTTTCTGTGACCTGTCAAAGCTAGCTAAGGGCAGCTCAGCACAAGACTGCACACTTCATTTTGGGCTACATCCTGTGTTCTTGGCTGTCACTGCTGACAACTGTTTCTCAGCTATTAACAGTAGTTCAATAGATCGTGATCGTCATCATCATCATCACACCCTGCAAGATGTGTTGCTTAAATCAGTAGTGGAATGCAGTGGCCTTTGCATTCATACCAGGCACTCTGAAGTTCCAGTTTGGTTACTGGTTTGCAGCACCACTAAAATAAAGATATGGTTCCCAAAAGCTATGTAATAAACACATCTCAACAGTTGCTATAATTTCCTCTTTCTGCCTGTCTTTGTCTCTCTTCGGTAACTTCCACAAGAGAGCTAGCTGTTGCAGCATATGCTGTAGCTCCTGGGAGCGCTCCCTCCGGGAGCCGTATGCTCAGTGTGCAGCTGTGAAGTGTTTGACCATCTGCTGCAGTTTCTCCAGGTTATGCTTCTGAAGCTTCACTGCAACTATTAATTAAATGAGGAAGCTAGCTGCCAGAAGACACTTGACTAAAGTAATTGGTCCTTTAATTGCTATTACATTTTAATGGATAATGCCAAAATGTAAATCTAACAGCCCGTAAAACAGGTAAGCCTTAGTCAGACAGGCACAAAAGAAATGGGGGATGTGCCCAGGACCTTCATCTCTGGTTTCTTATTTCCTCCTTGCCAGTAAAGATTGCGCAGCTCAGCAGTTAGGGTTAGACAGTCCTACCTGTTGAATGGGACAGGAAGGAATACATAACATGGAGGGCTTGTAAACACACCAAAAAGGTGTGAGTGCTTTGATATTGAGACTGCTGTACTGGCTGCTCTGAGTCATGGTGCTTCCTATTTAGGGAACTGGACAAAGTGGAGCCAAAGGTCTCAGAATGGAGTGATTAAAACCCATGATGATGGAAAGTGAAATACCTGAACTTGAAATCACTTGGAAGACAGTAACCCGTGTGATAATCACTCCTTGTCTTAGCTATTTGTTTGTGAAGGTCTTTAGTTGACTTGCTGTACCCATTGAAATTGTAGTTGGCAAAGAGCAGCTTTGCTTGAACGTACATCTGCCAAAGAAGAGAACACACCAAAAAAAATGCAGAATTGGCAAAAGCAACCTCTTATTCTAAATGAAGACGATAGGTTGAGAAACAAAGAAAGTTGTTAGGCAGCCTGACATAGAACTTTGTTATGACTTACAGCTTTCACCTTTCACAACTTTGTTATATAAAATATTTAATTTAAGAAATTAAAAAATAAAACTCATATTTTCCTAGTCCCTCCAAGATTTCGAAACACAGCATACTGGAGTGTGTAAAACATGTTACATGCTGCTTCATGGAATACCAAATCCCAGCACCATCCATCCCGTACTATTTCAGTTTAGGTATGGCATAACATGACATATTTGAAGACAAACACAGACAAATATGTTAGGCACAGGAAAAAACAGTTGTTTGGTTGATTATTTTTTTTCTTTTACGTATGCTGACTAAGTATTCTTTGAATTTTTTTTTTTTTGCTTTTTACAAAGAAGGACTAGGAGTAGGGCATCCAACATCTAAACTTTTGTAAGTAGCAATGAACTTTCCCGTTTAAATACTGTATCTCATTGGAAACGATTTTCTAGAGAGGAGAGGTGACCAAGGTCATTTGACAAACGATTGTAAACCTACAGGAATTAACTAGGCCTGATGTTCAAAGCCATAAGGATTCAAAATGTGGGCAAAATCTGAAACTTTAGCAATTTTCTGTCCCTAGAAAAGCAAACCAGGAGACTAAAGCTAATTCAGACCTGTTCAGAAAGATCCAGAAGCATTTTTCAACTCCATTTCCATGGTTTCAAATTTGCTTTTCATTCCGAAGTATGTTTTATGATATCTCAATCATTTGCATGTTTTCCAAAGCTGGTATTTGTAGATTACTATCTGATCATGACATCCTCAACAAAACAGATGAATTAAAAGCCAAATTCTGTTTTGTGCTGCTAGAATATAGAATTCTTAAAGAAGTCAGATTAATGATGTATTTTGTAGCAAGATCTCAACAACTGAAAGGAGGCCACCTTCTGGATTTTGAGAGTGTTTCTTTTGGTTTTGGATCAATTTGTTGGGTTGGGCTGTTTGGTTTTAATGTCCCCAGACTCAAAATTACATGTTGCAAAGACTGTTCCACACAGATATAACATATGGATAATCTCAGAATTAGGGTTTGAAGAAAAGCCTGTTGAAATACTAGATATAAAAAGAATGAAGGTGAGAGCATCAGCCTTTTCTTGGTCAGTAAAGAAACACTGACATAGTAGGGCCAGATTCTCACTGACATGAAGGCCTGTGTCGTTGTTCTGGCAGTGTAAAGGAGCCTTTGTTTAAGTGAAAATTGGCTTCGATTTTAAAACCGTAAGAATCATTTAAGCTGACGTACTATCCAAAGCTGCTTATGGTGTGGGATGTTCTCAGTGTTACACAACTGGAAGCATCTGGGTTATTTCATGGAAACTCTCGGCATGGAGGACTCCAAGTCAAGACACTGAATGCTTCAGGGTAACGCATATTCGAGAAACAGTGGATGTATTCACTAGAAGGAAAGCCAGAGGACCACGGAGTTGTCTTCATCTTATGCTCACACCAGTATGTGTTCATCTGCAATATAACCAGTAATGAACGTGACGTAGAACACTGCTTTTACTTGTGGGCAATTGAAAGGGAAAAAAATATTTTGCACCATGCATTTTTCAGTTTTGTAGGCAACAGTTATTACATAGTGTTGTTTTACTCCACTCTGAAGCATTTTTCTTTCAGGCAAGTAGCTTTTCTAGTGACGATGAAAAGCTCTGTTTACCTGAGAGTGAGAGGAGCACTCACAGCAATGCAGACCTGAAAGCGATGAGCGGTTTGATACCTGTTACGCTATGACACAGATCCTCATTTCTCTGCTCCCTTGCAAAAATCCAACGCTGTGAGCAGAGTCACCATCCTAACGAAGGGAATTCTGTAAGCTCTCCTTGGGGTACGGCTTTGTCAGCAGGTGGGTAACGTTCGGCCTCAGCTACGGAGGTACCCTGTTACGCCTGAGTGTTTTCCCCGTGAGGCACACTCTTTGCATTCTTTCATTCTGACTTTCCTGTCTTTCTCCTGATTTTCCTGTTCTTGTTTCAGTTTCTCCCTCATACTTTTCTAGTACATATGTTTCTTTCCCTGCTTCGCACTTTTTTCCTAATCAATGCCTCGTCTTGCTTCCCATAACTGGTCTCACCTCCCCTTCCTTGTTGTCTTTCTCATTACACAGATTCTTCTGATCTGACATCCCGTCTCTCATACTTCTCCTCCATATCTCTGTTATCATTCCCCCTCAATTCTGCATGTTCTTTCCTTGCCTATGGTGGGAGCACAGAGAACAGGAGAAGAAACCTCCAGTCACCCCCAGCCCAGCTCACCGCCTCTGCTCTGCATGCCAGAAATTTGTGCTTTGGTTCGGTCACCACTCCCTGGGCTGTTCCAGCCTTTGGCTTCCCCATAGAGATAATCGGAATTAGTTTCCTCTTGCAGCTGCGAGCCCTGACGTGTTGTGTTGTCCATTTTCAGTGCCTTGCACCGCCTCATGGATGAGGAAGCGACACACAACACCCCCTCACGTTGGCTTTGTTTAACCACTGGCATGGTCCTACTGCCAAAATGCAGTGCGGTGCATACCCGGTTTGTTATTTTGTTTAGAGCTCTGACTCCTGTTTCCTTGTGGCCAGTGATGAGAACTATACCAAGCAGAGAGGAAAGGAACCTTCTGCCCCTGCAGGGTTGCCTACAGAATGCTGTGAAAAGAAGTCTGCTGTTCTCCGATACAACGTGTTCTGTCATTGTACGAAATGAAGAGGCCGATAGAAGGGGTAGATAAATCTATTCCAAAGATGATCCGATGCATGAACACGCAATGCACCGAAACTTTTCTAAGTGAATGTAAATGAGAAGGCTGCCTCTGGCAATCACCATCACTGTTGGAGGAATGTAGCCCTTTCCGTTACAATTCACCTGGTTGATTCTATGATGTTATGACACGGAGGAATTTCATTATTCCTTCCACCACAAGCAATCAATTTGTGCCTTCAAGCATAAAATTCAAGTGTGCTTGAAGCTTTGCTTTGCTTTGCTTGCATAAGATGTAAATGTTACCAGTCAAAGTTTTCCAGTGCTTTTCAAACTCCCGTCACCCTTGTTACGGCCTTCCATAGCACGTTACTTTCACAGGCTGGCACTTTATGGCATGAGGAAGATTTTTATCTCCTACGGGGTATCTTTCTGGCTTGGTTCACTCCTAAAACACCAGGAATTTATAGAGTAAGAAGGTTCATCAGCAAGCTGTTCTGAAGACCAACATTTCTCAGTAGGTATAAACTGGCATAGCAAAGCTTTTTTACCCCTACCAGGGTAAATTTAATCCAGAGTCTTTTAAACTCCCAGCCTTTAGTGAAAGTGACAAGATAAATTTGGATGGCGGCATTTTGGAGTGGAGGGAGGTTCTTTCTCCTCTCAGAGCTAAACATAGTTCTGGCAAATAGCCTCAGACTGAAATGCTTGAGGGAGTCATAATAAGCAAGCCAGGGCAAAGAGGAATGTTTTTTTCTCCCTGACTAATTCTTCCACATAAAAAGGTGAAAGGTCAAAGATGAACTTTAATACTAATGAAATTCTGAACTTCAGAGCAGTAATATATCAGAACATTTAAAAAAAAAAGTCTAAATAAAGAATGTTTTATTATTGGCAACAGTCGGTTGGTTTTATAAGCATATATATATCTGTCCTGATTCCTTTTAACCTTTGGAAGAAGGGGAACTTTGAGATATTAAACACAGACACTAAGCACCCCACAGTAGGGGTTTTGGGAGTTCAGCCCATACTTTTCCCCTTATGTGCCCTTCTGCATCTTTCCAGCTGACTGAAGGAGTAAAACGGGGCTGTCTTCAAGTTATCACAAGTTCATTTTGCTTGGGTTTTTATGACCGAGACTGTCATTCTCGAGGTTAATTTTCTTCTTCCTTCTGCCTAGGAATATTTCATGCAGATTAGCAAACTTTACAAGTTCATACTATAGAAACAATTCTGTTGATTCAAACAAGTCCTTAAAGAAGGAACTTGACTAATTCATCTGTATATGTGCACGTGTGTTCAGAAGTTCAAGTAAAATAGACTTGATTGCACTGAAGTTCATTTAAATCCAATCACCACAGTTGAAATACATTTAATGAAAGCTTTGTTACCCGCTCGGGTTTTGTAGTACCACCCTTCTTGGGCAGGTAATGTACAAAGAAGATGGTTGAGCCGCCCTTTTCATCTGATAGATTATCTGTGGTGATGATGACATACAACTTTTAATCATTGTGGGGTATGCAAATAGGAATCTAACTCTGTGAAATACAAAGTATAACTTGGAAGCTCAGCAGTGCTGGAGTGGCCAAATGTCTATTAACCAGCAAGAATCTGCAGGAAAGCAAAGGGAATGACCAGAGCTCCAAAAAATAGGACTTATAAAGCAAGGTTGCGTAACCTGTCCTCTTTTAGTATATGGACATGAAGACTGAGTGTGGGAGCATAGTTACGGGAGACAGAAGGGAAATAAAAGCTATAACAGAAAGAAAAAGAATGGTCTGTTTCCCATGTCTATGATAAGCAGAGCAAGAAATAATGGACTAATTGCACAAAGAAAAATTAAATGGGAAAAACTGTCAAGCAGTGAGAGCATAAAGCACTCAGATACACTTTTGTGAGGATACTACAGCTTCTCTATCACCGACTCTTTATGAACAGGTTAGGCAGCAAGAGTGGAAATCACCTCACCTACAGCTGAATCCCATGGGAGACAAACAGGCTGTTCCAGCACATGATTCACCTGACCCACTTCCATTATATGCTGGAAGGAGCTGAATTACACCGTGGAAGCGTCTGTCTTTCTTCAGTGGCTGTTCTGAAAAACTCTAGAAAATCAATTCAGTTCTAAAGATCTGTTTCATAGATCTCTCAAGCTCTGGAAAGGATTGTACTGTCTCTTGTGTCAGTCATAGCACTGACGTAGTGGATTTTGTACTGGTGAAAATGGTGAGGCTAGATGAGGTGGCTTCTAGGCTATGAAGACCTGTCACTGCAGAAGCTCTGCCTAACTAAAGCACTAACTGAAACCAAAAGTTGCCTGTTTGGTAGGATGACAGTAACAGAAATTTACTACTTTGATGGTTGCTTAGCTGAATAATTTGGAATGAGATCATGAATAATTTAATTGTTAATAAGCAAACAAGCACATCATCACCACACAATGAGCAAACCAGCATTCTTAAAGAAGTCAAGAGTAGAAGTAGTATAAAGACTGATTATCCTGTAAATTCCTGACTCTGGCCTTTCCAGAGTAGCTTTTGTGAAACAGAACTCTATACAAAGAGTTGCTGGGTGTATTGTCAGGTTCTGTGTATAAACAGAGGATTCCACACCCTGGGCTCATTTCATAAGCATCCTTCTGGAGAAAAATTACAAAAAACATTGTCATCTTGATTATCTGCAGCAGAAAATGGCAGAAACAATTTTGAATTATACTCCCAGAAGATTCCCATTCAGCTATTGAATCCAGAGGAGTCCAGACTCACTGAATGGCCTGATACAGCACAAATTCCTTCCATGCTGTTGATAAGCTCGAAGAGCTCACTGTACAGCTTACTGCTGCACAATCAGCTTGAAGCGTTCAGCCTGTTTCGTAATGAATGCACTTAAGAAGCTGGCAAGGCTTTAGTCTGCTCCAAGGCAAATGCAATTATAGAGCCCAGCCTTCCTTTAAAGGTGTTGGACCTTAAGATCAGCTGGAATGAAATGAATTGGTGTGATTTTCCATCAGCTTTTTCAGGGCAGCACCCTATTTTTCAAGGGAGAAAAATAATGAAAACCTCACCTGTGAAGTTTCTCATACTGATAGTTTAGCCTGGCTGGTACAAGCTATCTATGTGTTCTGCCCCTTATCACTATGCTCTCTCTATTTTCAACCTGTAGAAGTCTGGGAACGGCAATAAAAGAAGTCACTAGTGGATTTAATGAAATCTTCCTTAGGTTTCCCATCTCAAAACTGCATGCTGGCACGCTGGCTGGGGATGGGGAAGTTTGGGATAGATTAAGGTGAGACTGTGGTTTTGCCTGACGTTTTCTGGAAGTTTTATGCATATTCACATCCCTGGCAGGGGGACACGGAATGTGGATTCTCCTGCTCTTCATCCTAAGTCTTGCATCTATGCTTGAATGGCTGATTTCTCTGCAGATGTCTATTTATAGGTGTGTGCGAATTTCACCACTAATGGCAAATGCAGCAGGTGTTACTGAGGGCCCTTCCTGCTTTGTTTCCTTTTTATTTTTTCCTCTTCAGCCTCCTCACATGTTTGGGGGACTTGTGTTTGTGTTTCACACGGAGCAGAAAGTTACCAGTGGCACAAACCGGGCACGCTGCTGCTTGCTGCAGAGGGCAGTTACCTTTGCTGTTTGGGATAAACAGAGGACCTGGACTAACGGACCAAAATCTAAAGCTGCTGCCTTCCACCTGTGACTACGCTGCAGGGGAAAGCTAAGTGAGCGTAAGGAACTTTCACAGTTGCATTCTTCAAGTGCAGGAACACACTTCCAGACCCATGGATCTGGTTTTGACCTCAAGTTGCCTTCTCCTCTCCGCTGCATCCCAGTGTCAGTCTGACATGCTCTAGAAATTGGAAAATGGAACCTTTTACAAATTGTGCTGCTAGGGCTCAGGCAGCCGCATCTGGGGATAATTATAAATCTAGAAATGTAATCATTCGATGCCCATTTCCCTCATCTAACTCGCACGGTATTTAACCATCATTCCATGTGATACAGCACTGATGGAGGAACACATGCATACTGGCCTAAGTTCATTCCTAAACTGGAGCAGCAGTGTGTGTTTGCATGTCTGTATGTATATAAGCACACCGTGCTCTGTTATTGTTCAGTTCCTATGTTTGCTATTCTGGTAATTTCTTAACAAATAATGTATGATTATAAATTTGTAAACTACGTAGAAAAGGCATCTACTGTGGAAAAAGAGGAATGAAAATCCTATGGGAAAGAAAACAGCAGGAATGGTTGGTGGTTGGTGGTTGTTTTTTTTTAACTTAGCACAAACAATGCTTTTGAAAAGCCACTTCTTGCAAAAAAAACCCTCAAAACTTTGGTTCCTTTCGGCCTCCTGCTCCTCAAACACACAATTCCCTAACATTTTGAAGGCACAGGAATTAAGTCCTGGCTGAAGATCTTTAGATGGGGGGCAGGGGGAGAGAGGGGGATTGTCCATATGGCAGGAAGTACATGTCACGATCAGAGAGAAGCAACTGCCCCTGGGAGCAACTGCGTTACTGTAATGCTTCTGTAAAACCATTTCCTTGAGGCATCCAAAAGACTATATAGAAAGCTGTCTAAGAGCAAATGTTTAATATCATACAACATTTCCTTCTTGCCTAATACATTCATTAAAACTTACTTCTTTTTCTTTGAAACCATGAATTCCTTCTCTGAAACTCACTTGTATTTATTTAGCTGAAAAATGTAGTTATTTTAGTAGGAAATTAAGGATGGACTCTGTCCTGCTAAGTGTACTACAGGCAGCCTTTTGATTCATTGGTCACAGAGGACAGTCGTGTTTCATTTTGAAGTTTTTTTCCTGATCATCTGAGGAAATTCCAAAGACCAGAGGAAATAAGTTATCTGCATGAAGAGGAAAGCATGTAAAATTAAGTAAATTTTGAATCCTACTTTTACACAGTTTGAGAGAGACCTTCCCTTTCTGGGAACATTAATTTTGCGTTAGTGAAGCTTGACAAATTAAAATATATGCAAAAGTGTTTGATATACATAGCTGAGGATGATTTCAGAAGTAAAGAACCTTCTTCTCATGAACTCTGTGCATTTTCTCCCCTAATCTTTTTAATTGAAGTTTTACCCAAATTAAAGCAACAGCCTTGCACATACTGGTGTAAAAGCGGCTCTGCAGGATTACACCAAGGGCAAACTGTGCAGTATCGTGTCCCTGCAAGTGGCTGGTAGCTGGGGGAGCAGTGGAAGAGCATTTATAAGAAAATCCTGTTCTTTTTGACCCATAGCAGCCACAAGCAGTTAACAATTCAGGGATTTCCTCAACCAAAAGCTTTGTCTGGACCGTAACGTTTGATAGCTGCCAATGGAGCTAACCTTCAGGAATGTATCTAATTCCATTTTGAACACACTTATGCTTTTGGCCTCCACAACATCCTGTGGCAGAGAGTTCCACAATTTAATGATGTGCTGTGAGAAAAAGAACTTCCCTTTGTTTAAAATCTGCCATTTATGTCTTCATTGGTGCCTGATCATCCCTCTGTTTCCAGAAACAATGAATAACTATTTCTTATTCCTTTGCCACACCATTTTTGCTTTATAAAGATTTCTCATATCTCATCTTAGTCTCTTTTGCCAGCTACCCTATTTAGTCCTGCCTCATGCAAACAGCCATTCCACATTATATCTTTTTCTGAGATGTGGTGAAGCCAGTCACGTGCTGCGTACCAGAATCTCAAGAATGTTTTATTTACCCTTTAACTAACATTCTGCTTGCGTTATGGCTGTTGCAGAGCACTGATAGGAAGTTTTCAGGGATATGTCAACGAACAAGTCTTAGATCTCTTGCTTCAGTGTTAAGAGCTATTGTGTCCAATTTTGCATCTGTGTAAATAATTATGATTCTTTCCCCCCATGTAAATTACTCTGCACTTATTGACAGTGAATTTCATATACCAGCTGATTCTCAATTGCTGAGCATTGCACAGTCCTTCTGGAGCTCACTGTGATCAGCTTTGAATTCCAGACAAGTGTGACCTGGAATTTTGTCATCTCTGACACATGACCGATTTTTCAGAACTACAAACTTCATTCCACTCTCAATGTAGTGACTTCATTTTTAATGATTACTACTTCAGATCTGCAATCAGACCATACCCAGTTCTTCAGCAGAGGTCGTGCTGTTGTCTAACAGAAAAGAACCATAGCCCATTTTAGGTTCCAGAACTTCTGAGTATTATTTGTTTTGCTTTTGACCTGTTCTGGAAAAGACTATATAAAATGCTATGACCCTTTCCAATTTGTGACTTCTGGTAGAGTTGGATTTGACAGCTTATCTTTCTCCTGGTCTTTCCAAGTCACCACTGTATGCAGATACTGTAAGGACAGCTGTAGCTGCTGCCTTTGGCAGGTTTTCTTAGTGTCCCCTGGTCCATAGAGAATGCTTGTATCCTGCAGTATGGCTTTTGTCAAGTCTTGCCCTTCAAATCCAGGCCCATGAAACTGTTCTCAATTGCTCCTGCTCCTGTTGGTAGATTAAACTGCTCTGGCTCAGCATGGTAACAGCTGGGTGACTGACTGGGAATTGCCTGAGGATGGGTTGAATACCTCTCTAGAAACAGCAGGGGCAGCTCCATCTGTATAGGGTGCTCACTGCATCATTGAAAGTCTGTAGAGGTTGTACCCAGGTGAAACAGGCTCATACCTTTGGGACTTGTTGTTTGCTCGGACTGATTATTTGTCAGCTGAGACACATTAGGAGCATTGATAGAAAGGACTATTAACATATTTCTTCTAAAAACAAACTCCATTCTTCCTTAAACAATGGTTAGTTTCTTGTTCAAGCCAAAGAACTAGCCACCATGCCTTTACCGTTCAGTTTTTAAAAACAGTAATTAAGACCATGCTGACAGGCTAATTAGGTTTTGGGTTTTACTCCCTAATCATCTTTGGCATCAATCTGTCTGTACCTAGATAGTGACTGAAACTGAGCTTGTACTGGTGGCTACGCTTTGTAGCAGTGAATTACAGGTACGGTAAAAAAAGATCAAAACAAAACAAAATGCTGCCCATATACCATAGGATGTCTTTAAATGGTTTTAAACCAAAAGTAGTTTATGAGCTGTTCTAAGGATTAATGAGTTCATCAGCCACAAACAAATCTCATTATCCTGATTTTTCTTTCAAAAATAGTAACTATTTTCCATATGGGAATGCAAAAAAGTAACATGGAACAGAATCAAACTGCATCTCTGCAACTGGTTACCTGAGCTCCTCAGAGCTGTTAACATTCATTTTCATCAGCTGTGGGTCATTCATACTAAAGCTGTAATCTTCAACTTTTTCTACAACAGGCCCTCAAGTCGCTTTGTATTTTACA
Source organism: Psophia crepitans (assembly GCA_013399095.1). Taxonomy (NCBI): domain Eukaryota; kingdom Metazoa; phylum Chordata; class Aves; order Gruiformes; family Psophiidae; genus Psophia; species Psophia crepitans. Next base: position 175,136 of record VWZZ01005024.1, read on the forward strand.
GATTATTTTCCCACTTTGCTTCCTTCAGCTTTGTAAACTACATGTAGTAGGTTTGGAAGAAGTTTTGGGGTTTCTGCATTTTGTTTTTCCTATTTAATTCTATCACTTTGCCACCAGATAGAGAAGAAAATGTCATTAATACTACCAAGAAAAAAGAAGCTGTGTGGTTAAGAATAGAATCTTCTTCAGACATGTGCTCTGTGATACTGCACCCAGCTAAGCAGTGTCGGATAGGCTGCTGGTGTCACCCAGTGGACAGAGAAGTTGATCACAGATGAGTGTGATGTACAGAAGTTCGTTCTGCAGGAATAGCTCATTCTTAACTGACAGACATAGCTTTAACTTTGCAGTAGTTAAGATGAGATGATATTTGAAAGGTGCTCTGTTGTAATGCCATGGCCACTACTAAAAATGTACAGAGCAAACACAGGAAGCAGCACTTGTTCCTCACCATTATTAGGCAGTAGACAAAGAATAATCAAACAATAATTAGTGGGCACTCTCTCCTACTGAGAGAAAGTAACTAAAATAACCGAGCGAAACGGTGTTTGTGCAGGTGTTTACAGAAACATGTGAGGATTATTAAAATCCAATTATAATGCAATTCTGTGTGATGCAAAACAAGATTGCATTTTCTTAGCCTAATAGCAGCTTGTGACAGAGGTGAACAGCTTGTCAACAGCAGTGAACAAGACCCGGAGAATCCTCTCTTCACAGCGTTACAACAATAATGCATTCCAAAACATGCTATGTATGCTTCGCATGCGAAACTTCAGTAGAAGAACTCACCTATGAATTAATATCTTGCAAGAAATCCTAATGTTTCCAGACCACATATGAAAACAATACAAGGGCTTAAAACCAACTTCAAGGCATATTTCATCTTAGACTCATTCCTGATTTGCAAGGAGTACATCTCAGAATGTTGGAAAACAAAGGGGTTTTTTTTTTTCTTTATTTAAAGATTGCAACATGCTGATGTGTGATGTGCTTCAAGACTTTTTGCCACAGGTGAAGCAGAAATGGGGTTAAGTGTATGTAGATGGCTAGATCTAACCTACTGAGTCCAAAGGAAGAAATCATGTTCCTTTCCTAATGCTGTGGCAACTAGCATGTGCTTGTTGCCCTTTGCAGGTGGAATGGGAATGACCTGATGCGCTGTAAATCCCAAACTCCTAACAGATAAAACTGGGGCTGCTGGGGCAACAGTTGGTACTCCTGAAGAGGGAAGGCATTCCGCTCTCCTGATAGCCCAAATAGTCACGACAGGTGGCAATCCCAAAGTCACTCATTTGTAACCAGATCACAGTAATAGCATTAGAAGTTAAATAATTGACTGCAATAGTTTTAACATACCAAAAACATGCCAGGAGCTACATTATGTCGCTTTTCCAGTAAGGAACCCTTATGATCTGTAAATGCATCTGCAGAAGTGATGTTATATTTGAGGAGACGAAAGGAATCCAGACAACCCTGAACATGGTAGGAACAAGGGAAGTAAAATCATATCATTAAGTAGGTAGTAAGTTTTGCCTGACCAATTAAGCTAGTAACATTCCTTCCTTATGAACAAGTCCTTATGAACTCAGTTGAACTATCTTTCTCTTTCAGACCAGGTAGCAATATTTTTTTACACTGTAAGTTTGACGACAGAGGCTTCTAAATGTCTCCATTTCTCTTTGTGGGTGTATTTCTCTCTTCTTAAAAGAAACAGCTCCTCTAGTTTTTAAAACTACATTTCATAGTTGTGAGAACACTGGTGGTAGTTGTGCAACCTCCTTATGGATTTGTCACAATCCTCTGCAATCTTAGAGGCTTGTGCTCCTGCCATTAGTGGACAGGGGTCAGCTACAGGACCACGCTGCAAGACAAGGAGGCAACACACAAACCTTTTTTCCACTGATTTCCCAAATGCATTTTCAGATCAGGTTTCCAGGAGGAAAGAACAATATGAAAATGTAGGTCTGAAAACATGCTTACTTTCTTCGTCTTCTCTTTATGTAAAATGTAGATATTTAATTCAGATTTAGTCTCTGCTTCTTGGACCAAAAATCCTGCTGGTGCCGAAATGCATGAGAGTTTTCCCAAAGACTTCATAAAGGCTAGAATTTGACCCCTTCTATGCTAATGTTTTCAAATGCAAATCAGAAATGACAGTGGCTGTGTGACCAGTTTCTCAAGGAATGGATAAATAATGGATAATGGATAAATAAGACATAGCAAAAGAAATAATTTTAATGCCTTAGTTGGTACTAAAGCTGCATCTACACGGACTCAAATCCTCTTAACACTTTCATCTCAGTGCAGCTCCACTAATGTCTAGGGACAAGCGGAAGATTTTGAATACAGCAGTCACTGATGCTTACTGTCGTGCCCGCTATGTCAAGATGATAAAAATGCCTGTTGAGTCTCTACTCCCACTTCCACTGTCAGCTTTATTGAGAAATTTTCAGGTAATTGTAAGAATTGTCAATGAGTGGGAGACATTGAAACAAAAAACATTCCTTGTTTTAAAGTGTTCATCATATTACCTATCTTTTGCTTTTTTGCCCTTCCAAACTTTAACTTACTCGTATTTCCAGTCCTTCTAAATACAGACTTACACAAAGATACTTTGTGCTGTGTATTTCCTTAGTACTTGACTGTGTGGATGTGAGGACAGAGTCTGGTATTAAATCACTACTCAGTAAGTTTATACTGTAAGGAAAATGAACTGGTTTGAAATTTTCTAGCAGCGTACTTCTGTGTGGAATATTTTTCTTTCATTTTTATTAGAAAAGTCTGATTGCTGGAAGCCAAAATGTTTCAACAAAAAAAGATACTTTTGTCACACTGCTACCAAACCACACGTTTCTGCTCAACTGACGCAATAGATTGTTGTGGTTACTAATCCTTGGGGCCTACAATGCCACTGTAGTCACACACATACACACCCCCCCTGCAGGGTTTCCTGGTACTCTGCCACAGAGCCAGAAAGGCCCCCCAGAACTCAGTTCTGGGGGGTTTTAATCAAGGTTTGATGTCCCTGCTCTACATCAAGGGATTATTCAGGTTTACACCCTCAGCTTTTCAAAAAAAATGATGTGAGGAATTCCTCTAAGTTGGGAATAGCAATTTACTCCATCTGCAAAGATGTAGATTCAAGTAATATTTAGTTTTCAGAAACAATTTGTTTTGAAATATCCTTTTTTTGTAGGAAACTCTGGCATTTATAGAATTTTTTTCCTACTTTGGAAGTATATTTTATTTTTAGTGTCAGTTAGACATTTCTGGCGAGACAACTTTTCAGATATTTTAGCAAGCATGTAAACAGAAAATTATTCCCAAATGACTCTTTAAAGTTTTCAATCATGTGCTGAAAAAAATATCTACTGTCTGCTAAAACTCACCTGAGCACAAGGCATACTTCTATTCTTGTTCTTTCTTTCATACAGCTGCTCTATCTTGTCTTCACTAGGATCCTTGTTTGTTTGTGGAGATGAGACACAGACCACTATAATCTGCTCCTTAAACGACATCTGATTGCTAATGAGGTGATCATACTCCAGGTCTGACACATAGGGAATTTGATGATTACTACACCTGCATGTCTTCCCTTCTTCCCCCATCATAATTCTTCGGAGCACAGCAGGACAAGCCACCTGGGATGCGACCCACAGCTTGTCCCTGTCACAAGGAAAAGAAAATATAGGGGAAAGCATTAGCGAGTTTAGATTGTCAAATAAATCAAGTACAGATTGAAGAATCATTTAAAATCATCTCTATAAATGACAGGCCTAGGCCCAGTCATCCCCTGTTATCTGAGGCATGCAGTCCTCTAAATGTTTCAGGTGTTCCTTAAGGTCTGATGCAACCCTAAGTGCTGTGGAGCTCCTGGCTTCTGCCAAAACACAGCCTCTGAAACCAAGCCGCAGGAGAACAGGGATGCGTATTAACCTGATGAGGTAGCCAGGCAGGCTTTGGTAGCAGCCAAGAGCAGACTTCAAAGGCTACCCCCTAATTATCTTTTAGGTCTTTTAGGCACCGCCTATCTCTGACAGCTGATTGTAGAATACTCATTTTATATTCATGTGTATGTGCTATGTGTGTTGGTATTATTTGTCTTTCACAAGTGTGGTGAAGACTAATTTGTTTGAGAAGTCCTTTCACATTCGGAGGGGGGGGAGGTTATTTAGTCCTATAAAGCAGGCAGCAGGAATGCCAAGTTCCAGAGCCTTAGCTTCATGCCTCTAGTGAAGACATCCTGCTGTCAAAAGAACCTGCCACACCGCTCTAGGTGATGGTATCTTTTGAAAGCAACTTCCTCACAGTGAGAGCAAATCCTATGAAAGGTTTGGACCAGGAAAAAAAAGAAAAAAAAAAGAAGACTTTAAAGCTCACAAGCATCCTTTGTGGTCTTCTGAAGCTAATGGAAAGGTTGTTGCTGTATTTGGGGATGTTGGATCAATCCGTAAATAGCTGTGCCAAGAGAAAAGTGCTAGAACAGAGAGAGCTATGAGGAGCACTGGCCTGAATCAGATGTTTGCTGGGGGTATATTGCGCTGGGGAGAGCAGAAGGAAAAAGGAAATAAGTCAAAAATATATGGATCAGGGAAAAGAGACCATAAGTGATCTCACAGACAGCAGGCGAATGTGCAAAATTTTGGTTTTCAGCTTCACATGAATGTAAAACAAGATTATGATTTCAGCATACCAGGAGCAATAAAAAAACACCTAGAGATTTATGGTATTTTTACTTTATTTGTTGAGCTACAGAACAGTCATATGAAATTAAAAGTACTCTGTTCCCTTAGTTTTGCTTATTTTTAGACATCGTTGAGTTTGTAAAAAAGCACTGTTGGTATTCACCCATTGGAAAGAATCAGTAAAAGCAAACTTGCCTCAAAGACACAAGGGAACCTTGAGCTACCAAAACCAGTCAGAAATTGTATCATCTTGTTTTCTTACTCAGGTTTGAAAAGTTACTACTGCTTTTGATCCACATGCAACGCATCCTATGCATTGGTCTAACGGCTTGGGGGTACAGGTGAACTACTTAACCATATCCAGAAATGAACTGCTAGTAAACTACTACCATCGATGTTTACACCAGAGCCATCGTTTTCCAATCATAGCACAGATTTCCTTACCGTGAGTTAATGACATTCAGCACATTCTTTCTTTTATTTAAATTGAACCGAGTCGTATGCAGCTTCTCTGATTTGGTATCGCTATTTGGTAAAACAGAAGCCCTGTATGAGAAAACAACAGCAAGTAAGTCAAAGGTTAATGGCAAAACAAAACAGACAAGCATCTTGCCATGGATGGGTGAAGTCAGATTTCAGATAATTGCTACGGATATTGCAAACCTCTTTGCTTTAATGGATGGAATAAAAAGACATTTGTCTGAGACTAGCAGATAATTTGAAATCAAATACACACTGCTTTGTACTTGAAAAGGCAAGGATTTGGGAAATATGCTGAAAACAATATTCCCTCAATTTCTCTGACTTCCCTTATATATTTTTAAGAAGTGAAACAAAGTAGCATGACTACAAGTCTAAACTAACTCTTAGAAAGCAAGTCTGAAGCTCAGATTTTCTGTATGTTATAATTGGCAGATGGTGGCACTCAGAAGAGCAGAGCATCAGTCAAGTGCAGTGACACACAGAGCTTGCATCTTCATAAATGCTGGTGTAGGGAGGTATTGCTCCCAGAGTTTTTTGGATGCTACTATCATAAATGTGAATGATAATAATAAAAGAAGTTAATCTTATTTGCTGAAATAGTATTTAAAGATCTAATATGGGCATTTCCCCAAACCTTCTCAACTGCTGCTTCATTGTTGTTGCTGCTTTTACAGTATCATACAGGGATATATGAAGGCTCTGAGGTACTGATAATAACATCTCATGAAAGATGGATGTAAATTCTTACTGTGTGGCATAAGTAAGTGATCATAAAAGAACCATTTAGTGACTTGTGACGGGGGAAAATGTAGTTCTTTCATCTCCTTCCCTTGCCCCCCCTCTTTTACCTGAGAGGATAAGAGTATGGTTCCGGCTGGAAGCTATCAGAAGAAGCCGACTGCCTTGGATCTAAAAGGAGAGGAGTTTCTGACTTGGGAGCTTGGCTGTGCTCTTTCCTCTTCCCTTGTGATCTCTGCAAACCTGAGGTAACTGGGAGAGTATCTGCAGACTGAATTGTGCCCTTCCTTAAGGGTTGCAGAGGAAGGTCAGACATTTTCTGAAGGCGTATGCGGTCAGTTCCTGAAATACACCACCTCTGCTGGAATCAGTGACAAAGCAGGCCCTGATTTGGTTACTGATAGTGGTTTTGCACTTATAAATGTAACTTATCTGCTGTGTGATCCAAACTCGAAAAGTAATAGTGAAAGTTAACCACAGAATGGCTGAGGTGGGAAGGGGCCTCTGGGGGTCATCTGGTCCAACACCCCTGCTCCAGCAGGGCCACCTAGAGCCAGTTGCCCAGGACCATGACCAGATGGCTTTTGAATATCTCCAAGGTGGGAGACTCTACAACCTCTCCGGGCAACCTGTGCCAGTGCTCAGTAAAAAAATGTTTCCTGATGTTCAGAGCGAATCTCCAGTGTTTCAGTTTGTGCCCATGGCCTCTGGTCCTGTCACTGGGCACCACTGAAAAAAGCCTGGCTCTGCCCTCTTTGCACCCTCCCTTCGGGTATTTACATATGTTGAGGAGATTTCCCCCAAGTTTTCCTCTTCTTCAGGCTGAACAGTCTCAGCTGTCTCAGCCTTTCCTCACAGCAGAGATGCTCCAGTTCCCTAATCATCTTCATGGCCCTTCACTGGACTGTCTCCAGTTTATCTTTGCCTCTCTCATACTGGGGAGCCTAGAACTGGACTCCAGGTGTGGCCTCACTAGTGCTAAGTAGGGGAGAAGAATCACCTACCTCAACCTGCTAAGGCCAAGGTCTTAACTCAGGTGGTAGATCTTAAACCTGATCCTCACCCTTTCATACCTCCCCCTTCCTGCCCAAAATCAGTTCTCTACTGTTGGACTAGGTATAAGTAATTGGCTGGTTGGCAGATTCTTCTGGTGGCTAGATTACAATCCAGAAGAAAAAATTACCAGTGTTGGCAATGATGTTGACAAGGTAGAAGAGGGAAAATGAATCGTGCCAAAGGAACAAAGCTGTCTTCCCCGTAAGAGGACTCCAATATATGGAATGAATAGTTTGCTAATTTAATCAGCAAAGATACAGAATTCAGGCAGTGCTGGTTTCACTGAACCATGCTCAGTAAACCCGAGCATGTTCTTAGACTTTTATGTATCAAGCACTCACAGAATGATTCCCATGGCATGTAAGGCACCAGCATGAGCTCTCTAAATCAATTTCATTCTCTTCACGGCTGAAATCAAGTACATATTAGCCTTCTGCCTGGGTCTGACTTTCATGCTGTCAGGAGTTATGTGAACTCACAGTGGATTACAGTATCAGATAGTTCATTTAAATGTTACGGCTAATGCACATAGAACAACAGCCTTCAAAAAAGGTTAGTAGTTACTACAAGCCTTTTTTTCCTCCTCTTTTCCAATCCTTTCTTCCTCCATCTCCACAGTCTCATTCTAACAAAAGCTGCACTACCAGGGAAGTAGGAAATCAGAGAGGTCATTACGTGTCCCATTGTCCCCAGGGGTTTCCTCAGTACAGGACTAGAATTCAGTGTCTGGTTAGGCCAAATGTATCTCAAGGATGTAGCCATGGCATGGCCCTGGGAACAGTACAGTGTCTTAACATGCTGCTGTGTCTGCACTAAATGGCCCAGTCCCTGTAGGACTGATTAGCCTGAACACAGTGGCACTCTGACCCAGCTCCACTGCTGTCAGCTGTAGCGTGGGCTTCTTCAGCACCTGCCTGCCAATTTTAATGCCATGCTGTATGGAAACACTCAGCACAGAAACATTTGCTGACCTCAGCGGAACTACGTATCCCAAATATCTGCTCACCAATTTGCATAACATGTCACCTATCGATCTCCTTTCTAGTTCACCATTCAAGCCAGCAGTGTCTGCATTCTCTGGTGGTCAGTCTGGGGCTGACTCTCAGAGGACTATTTAGTCTGCTGTGGTACCTGCTGATAAAGAAACAAGCTCCTAAACCCATGTCCCCAACTATTTTCTGACCATGCCTGACCTAGGGCTGTGCGATAATACCGCAGCCAGTCATCCACAATGCTCCAGATCTTCTTCTGCAAATTTCTCAGTTCTCTGGCTGCACTGATGTCATCTATGTGGCTTACAGTTGCCTCTGGAACTTCATTTTTCATCAACACCTCTGTCAGCTTTGGCTTTAAAAAAATAACAATGGAAAAGCAAATTAAAGGACTTAATGATTCCATCTGGTGTTTAATGGTGCTGACACTGGCAGAACACTATTAAATGTCTCAGAGATACAAATGCCTTCTGAGTACAAGTTATTGATAGAACGAGATGTAATTTTAAAAGAAACTCTTTCAGCCAACTCAACCATCACTGCAGAATAGTTGCAATAGTGAATCTTGCCCCTTCTAGCCGGGACAAAAGAGGCTATAAATACTGAAAAGCAAAGCAGACAGAGTTAGTATTTGTCTGCTTGGCTGGGCTCATGAAAACTCCAGTGGCCAAAGAAGACAGCGCTTTGTGCTATGCCAAAAAAAAAAAAAAAAAGGCACTAAGCAGATACAACTGCTAGATTTTTTCACCGATTCTTTGCATTCCAAACAAATGCTCTACCTTTAATGTGTTCTGAACGTATATAGTAACGGGATGATACATGTAATAACATTTTGCAAACAGTAAGTCATACATCAGTGTATGTTTGAAAGAGCCCTTGATAACTATGCAAAATGAAAATTAACAACTAAGAGAGTTAGGCCCCTCTGAAAAATACACATGTAACCTCCAATTAATATAAAGTTAATTCCACACAGAATCTCTACCTCATACTTTAAATAAAATACTCTTAAATTAAACAGAAACATTTTTAATATTGTGCCCTTTGAAATTATTTTTTTTCAGCCAGAAGGTACCTATGGCAGGACTACTGTGATTTTATTTTTGTTTCCCTGATTGTTTGAATTGGAGTAGATACCAGATAACCCACTCGTTTCCAGAGCTGTAGGATTCTCTCCAGTTAAGAATGAAATGTATTTTTAATTCAATGCAGATTTTGGTCTTGATAATTTTTTGCATAAATCAAAATCAGCCTAATATCTGCTTCTTTACTTACAATTTGTCAGCTTACTCACTGAAGGTTAATGTAACTATTTTTTACTTATTTTTAATGAAAACTTAGTTTGCATGCCAACATTCTGTATTGTCTAAAAATGTTACTGATTCTACCATGCCGCAGTGTGACTATTAATTTACAATACATACATATGTATTTACATAATTACAAATTTATTTCAATACCTGAAAATATTCCTCTTTCTCTTTGAGATTTACCCCTGCGAATTAGATCTTACCTAGCCCTTTCCAAAGAAATGAATACAAAGTCTCTGTGGCTAAACACATTTGAGGGCTAGAGAGACAAGAATGAACCCTAATGTCCTCTAAATTTCCACTAGTTTCTCCAAATTATCTCAGCTTTGAAGAAAAGAATTTTCTGTTGGTAGAAAATATAGATGCAAGGGAACTACTAAGTGACAGGTAGTGGCAATATATCTGGTTTTAATGATCTCTAATTATGCTATGTTTACTTAGGGCAGAAAGAGTTGCAAGGATTAACTGGTTTCTAAAGGTGTAGCCAGCAGCAGGATATGGATTATGTTGTCTACTGTCTAACTGCTCATAATGATCACCATGCCTACTGCAGGACAGTTCTTGGGGTGAAGAACCTTCGTAGAGACCATAGACTGACACGAAAGCGGACGCTAACAGGACTTCAAAAAGAATGGTATTAGTCTTAGAATCAACCACTTGAATAAAGACAAATGAATAAAGAATCTACCTAGTGAATAAAGATAAATACCCAGTATGCTTAACTGGCTTTAAAGAGAGTATTGATCACTACTGCTATGATGATTCAGTTTTCATTGTGTGGCATTTAAATATTTTTCATTTAATAAGGCTTTACTGTGCAGTGTCTTTAATTATTATGTTGCTGACAACTGAAAAAAAAATCAGAGTTCTTTTAACTGCTATAAATGGAGATTTTTTTATTTTTGGAAGAGAAATAGTTTAATTGCGAGAGAGATTCTTGCTGACTATAAGTAAGAAGCGCTGTTTAAAATTCAGGGAAAAGATAATTTCCATTAATAAGAAACAAAGGGCAAAGTACAAATACAACTGCTGATTTACCTCCAAGTTTAGGCTACTTTTGATGTTGTCAGTTAATCTATAACGAAATAACAGGTACAAGCATTCAAAATGCCACTAACTACAGCTGATATTCTGACGTAAGCAAATGCCACCTTCTCATATCCATTTTCAAAAGGATCTGACCTTTCAAAATAATTGGTTCTTTTGGGCCACTGGTGTTTAAAATGACATAAATCTGCTTGGAGGAGGAAGGCAATAAGATTGCAGAGTACTATATACACCTGGTGTGTGTGTGGCTGGGGTATCTCTTAATGAGTCAGTTTGGAGTCCTAAAGAGTAGAGATCCATAATCAAACTAAAATGACTGAATAAAAGCTTCTCATCATACCTTCTTTGTAAGTTTTTACTGACACACTCCCTGTGCCAGGAGGGTAGGTGAAGACACAGGTTCTCTCTGACTCAGCCCTTAGCTGTCTGCCATATATTTTCTGTAATTTTTTCCAGGTGGAATTTGCTATGTCAGCTATTTAAAGTCAAATCCTCTTAAAGTGAAATTCTCCACCTCAGTGCTGTGTCAAGGAAGGCTTTGTATGTGAAGAAGTCGGTCTGAACTGAGAACTGTATAAATTCTGAACACCTACTCAAGGGTGTGAACGAGCCAAAAGACTTATTCCTCTTTTACTAATTTTCCTTATATCCTTGTTGTCCCTCAGAGCAATGACCCTTCCAATTCCACCAGGGAAAGCTACCCAGTGAATTCTGTATGGAGCTTCATCTTAGAATCATAAAATCATGGAATGGTTTGGGTTGGAAGGGACCACAAGGATCATCTAGTTCCAGCCCCCCTGCCATGGGCAAGGACACCTTCCACTAGCCCAAGTTGCCCAAAGCCCCATCCAACCTGGCCTGGAACACTTCCAGGGAGGAGGCATCCACAGCTTCTCTGGGCAACCTGTTCCAGTGCCTTACCACCCTCACAGTAAAGAATTTCTTCCTAACACCCAATCTAAATCCCCTCTCTTTTAGTTTATGCCCATTACCCCTTGTCCTGTCACTGCACTCCCTAATAAACAGCCCCCCGCCAGCTTTCCTGTAGGTCTCCTTTAGGTACGCTGCGATTAGGTCTCTCTGGAGCCTTCTCTTCTCTAGGCTGAACAAGAGGCTCAAATTCTCCATTATTCCGTACAGGAAAGCTTGTTCTGGTGGCATTTCAGATGGTAGTCTCACAGGGACTCAGGTGGAGTATTTCAATCCAACTGTAAGACAGCACTTGCTGTGAAGGTGGAGGGTTTGGGCTGGATGATTAACCTGTCTGGACAGCCAGCTCACTGCATGCAAGTGAAGACCAGAAAGATTTGGATTAGGATTTCTTGGGGCTTCATTCAGTACTTGCCACTGACAGCACAATAAATTCTACCTACCTTGGAATGGGCTGTCAATGCACTTAGTATTCTATCTGGTAGACCAGAGAATTCTAGATTAATTACCAGTAATATTTAACCATCCTTTCTGAGCAAAAATGAAGACTGATCCGTGTTCTAGCTGCACCTATACAGTAAACATTGGACTGGTGGTAGGGACTTAATCACCGCAAGTTGTGAGCAGGGAATACATTAAATAATTAAGAAAATCAGCCAGAAAAAAAAAAAGGCAGAAATAATAGGAACCTAAGTACATAGAAGTAACTGTCACTTTGGGACAGACCTATAGTAGGTGGACATTGACATAAACCCACTGGAGTTTATATTTAATATCTAGGAGCTCTTACTTGATCACTCTGTGGCATTGCACTTAGCACACTTAAAAGGAAATAAACTTGGGAAGTGTATTTTATGGGAAAGCTCATCAATTCCAGAGTTTGCATAGTAAATACTACTTTTAAAGGGCCTTCATAAAATGCAATACTGTAGCAGTTACGACATACCAATTCTTCTAACTGTGGAAGAGCCGCACCCTGCAGCGGTGACAAAGACAAGCACACGCTTTCATGTTGCCACTTGTAGACCAAGCTAATTGCAAAGCGCCCTGCAGTCCTCACTGTGATGTATTCATTAACCTGAAAGAGCAAAAAAAGAAGGAGATTTACTAACTCAAAGAAGTTTTCATGTTTGGATGGAAGAGACAGACTAAAGTCTCAAAGGGTTATCCAAGACAGTTTGCCATAGGTGAGGGAATGATCAGTTACTCCAGGCTTAAGTCTACAAACAAGTTTTAATGCTGTCACACTTACTTGATCCTGCAATGTTAGCCTGTAGCATAAGAACTGTGGGCAGAGACAGCTTCCAGACCTTTACCTGGATGACTCCTGCCCAGAGCAAAGGAACCGACACTGAGCATGTTTGGAAGGTGATGCTGTATAGCAGGAAGACCTGAGAAACTCTCCCACTTCTCAAACTGCTCAGGAAAGCACGTGCACTTCTGAGGCAGAGGCTAAGTGAGACATGGACAGACTTGGGAAGCTCGCGTCCTTGCTTGCCCTTTACGTACTGGTGTTGGTGACAGTGGGCAGGATTTGGACGATGTTTTGTCCCCAATAAAGAATAAGTATTTTGACACATACAAAGTACTTCCTTAAAATCACGGTCACTAAAGCCTTTAGCATTGTTTGTGCACACAGACCACGAAGAAAACCCTGATGAGACCAAGCAGAGGACTTGGAATGACTTCCATTTAATCCAAAAGCCACTTTGCACCAGCCTTTTCCAGCCTCTGACACTCCTACCCATTAAAATATTATGTTGCAAAACCTAACAGCTTTACAAAACTCATTTCCATTTTCATATGGCTCTTGAAGAACATCCAATTAATTTGATATAGCAGATAAGTCACATTCTATAATCCGTAACATTCTGTTATCTGTATTTGACAACCAAAACTGTTTCAATAATTACCTGCTTTAATTTTACAGTCTTTGTAAAACCAAAACTGCAGATACAGCACCGTATTTTCAAAGTCTCAAACTCTTGCAGATTTTATAGAATAAACAAAAGTAAGTTTAGAGCAAAAAAATCCAACTCCAAATGAGAATATCTGCCTATACAAAACAGTCATGGCAGCTGCAAGAACTTTATTGCCATTTGTTTGAAGTTATTCCTTCATGTCAGCTGCCAACCTGGTAGTATGAGCCAAGTAAAGAAAACCTGGCACGGGTTTGGCTACCTGTCTTTCTGTCAGGGCTTTATGTAGGGCTTCTATAAAGTACGAAGCATGTGCCAGTAGCTCTATATTAGGTAGCAAAGAATAAAAAAATCACCTGATCCAACTCCTGTAAACAATGGGTGTGTTTACAAACTCCATGCCTGTGGGCACACTTACTGACTTGGGTCACAAATGTTTTACCTTTGGTTTTGGTATTTTTGCAGCATGCCAGGCCATGCTCTGGGCCTCTCCCAGGGGCCACGCTAGGCCTCTCCCAACTACAAAGCAGTGGGAGACTTTTCACGGACTTTCAGTGAAAATTGGATCAGACCTGAAGTCAGGCAAACAACTGCCTGCTACTGAACATGCCCAAAATAAAAATGAGGAATAGCTCGTACATATTCCCAAGCTCAGAAAAGACGCTTTCAAGATGCTTCCTGCAGGGAGGATGGGCCTCTGTTTATTGAAATTGTGAGTTATGGCAGTTCCAAGCAATCTGCTCTTCCTTCTTCTCCCTAAGATGGCACATGAGTAAAACAGAGGTAAAGATACCCGCTCACATAGAGGGTGTTGGGAAAGCCATCCTTCGTAAAGAATGTTAAAGAAGAAATGTAAGCATCACATTCCTTGCAACTAAGACACCCCAGAGAGACCAGAAGACGTGAAATTTTTAAAAAAAAAAAAAAGTAAGAACAATACTAAGAAAATTAAAGCAAAAAATAAAGCAATAAATATCACCTGTGCTATAACTGGCTGGGCAAGCTTGCCATCCCAAGGCCATTTTCATTCTCTGACCATTTCTTCATCTTTATTAGTCACCAGACCTCCTTCTTGGTTAAACGTCACTGTTACAGTGTTGCTGTAAACAAGCAGAAATATGAAACCTGTTTTTCCTGGTGTATCTCAGTAAAGACTAGGCAATCCAAGAAGCTCTCTTTGATCTATGCGTCTTTAATTAAAAACTCACTTTGCATAACCGCTCCTTCATTAAGCTTTTCTCATTCTGCAGGCCTGTGAGGCAGGTATAAATTATTGTCCCTGTGATACAGACAAAGGTGTTGGGTTCAATTCTTGTTTTAATAATTAAAATTAAAAAGAAACTGGTGTCAAATGGTGTGATTTTAATACTATTTCCGCTTACTAGTTGCCCTGGTTTCAGCTGAGAGAGAGTTAATGCTCTTCACAGCAGCCAGTACTGGGCTGTGTGTTGGGTTTGTGCTGGAAGCAGCGCTGATAGTGCAGAGATGTTTTTGCTGTTGCTGAGCGATGCTCACACAGAGCCAAGGCCTTTGCTGCTTCTCGCACCGCCCCGCCGGCGGGATGGCTGGGGGTGTGCGGGGAGTTGGGAGGCGACAGACAGGGCAGCTGACCCCAACTGACCAAAGGGACATTCCATACCATATGGCGTCATGCTCGGTTTATAAGGGGCTGGGGGGAAGAGGAAGGGGGGGCAGTGGCATTCGGAGTGATGGCGTTTGTCTTCCCAAGTCACCATTACGCGTGACGGAGCCCTGCTGTCCTGGGGATGGCTGAACCCCTGCCTGCCGTGGGCAGTGGGGAATGAATTCCTTGTTTTGCTTTGCTTGTGTACGTGGCATTTGCTTTACTTATTAAACTCTCTGTATCTGAACCCACGAGTTTTCTCACTTTCACTCTTCTGATTCTCTCCCCCTTTCCAATGGGGGGGACTGAGCGAGCGTGTGTGTGGTGCCCAGCCACTGGCTGGGGTAAAACCACGACACTAGTACATCCCCAGGAGTTCTAAAACACTTCAGTTTCTATTGTAAATTTAAAAGAGGAAACAAATAAGGTAAAACAGAATGTAGATGCCATTCATGTATGGGGCTTCAGCTGACAGTTTCCGGAACATGTTTATGTCTCTATCCTTAATATTTATTGAGAATAATACGTATCTGATGCTTTTTTTATCTACCCGTAAGCAAATAACGCTTGGTGACCTGCAGAAAGACATAAATTTTGGAACACAGAAAAGGTCCTCAGATCATCAGAAGTTTTTTTAAGTGGATTCTGTGTGTTGATCATCTTGCCTAGACACAGGGGACTGGAGAATTTGGGGGCTTATTATTTCAAGTACTGGGGATTGTTGTGGGTTTGCTGTTTTTTCTCACAACTCAACTGAATACAGCAACCGAATCTTCAGGAAAAAATATGTTTACCTTGAGTTTTCACTAGGTTTTAAAAAATAAATACATATATATTAACAAGGACAAAGGAAGAAGCACCAGGAATCCTGAGATTTAATGCTTCATATTTTCTATGTACTTTTGCTTGGTTTTCCATGTAATGTAAGGTTGGCAACTGTAGGTAAATTTGCTTGGTTTGATTTCATATCCTAACTAAGAATCATTTGAAAAGGTTTTTTTTTTTAACATTTTTAACTCCTAGACTACTTTATTTTTTTAATAAACAAGGGCCAGCTCCTTCCACTAGCTGTGAGGGCATTTAACACTTTTTAAAGTCCTTTTATACAAGAGTGGAACAATCCTTCTCTGCACAGCTCCCATAAAACATAACCCAAGAACTCATTCAGCATGGTAAGACAATGAACTTTACTTCTTTAAAAATGAAGGTAGCTGCAGGTTAATGTATCCCTCATTTTTAGCTACCGTTCCTCTCTGCAGAGAGGAAATTTTGATGCCAGATCATAAACCTGGGAGAATAAATGAAACCCAGTGAAAGAAACAGAATCAAGATGAAAATGTAAAACCATGAGCAATACTTTTTAAGGGCTTTTCTTAAAACATGCATCTAAGATCTAGTGAAGGCAATTGTAGTTGTAATCTCTATCCTTATTAAAAACAGACCATAGAAAAAGGAGCTCGAAGGGACTTAGAGAAGTCACTCAGACACTTTTAAATAGAGGGAGGGACCAAACAACTCTGCAAACATTTGGTGGTGGCCAAGCACAAAGCTTCTTTAAGAATCAAGTTCTTTGTTGTGTGTAAATTATTCCAGATTAGGTTAGTAGCTCCAATTTCTCCATAAAGTTATGCCAATTATTTTTAATAGAGAAAATCATAATGATGATTGAACTATACATAGAATAAATAGCATTTGATCAGCTCTTTTTACGACCTGTAAAATGCAGCACGTTGTGAGGCACTAAGAAGTGGCAGGGGTAGAGGGGGCAAGAGGTTGTCTGCATTTTGTCTGTGTGGAATATCCATCTGCAGCTCACGTCATGCATTCAAGGCAGCCGGACGGCTGGCTCCCAATTGCCTGCTGTCTCCTTTGTACGTGTAATTTTTCTAGTAAGCCAAAGTGCATCCTGTCCTCACAACATTGGTTTCACAAATGGGAAATTCAATTTTCAAAGTGATTTCTGTCTAGCTTAGCAATTTAGATAACGTAGTGCTTTTGGGCTGCTTGAAAAAATGGTGGCATTTGACTCCTAGAGGGGACTTGTAGAGGGGACGGGTTCCCGCATCTCCAGGCTCCTTCATCTCCAGGTGACCTGCAAACATGATGGAAGTGGTGTTTTTCATCTTCCCACACATGTAGATGTCAATCTCCTCCAATGTCAAACTCTCCATGTATAATCAGTTTGTCTGAACAGAAGTTTGGTCATCAAACCTTTGCCTGGCTTTACTCTTTCGAGTGAAGAGGGCCGATGAAAAACAGTGAACCAACATAAACCCAGCCCATCGTTAGACACTCAATTAAGATATGACTCTAAGGTGCAGGAAAAAAAATATTGTTGCACGACATACCACCTTTCTCATGTCCATTATAGTTTTGAACATTGTTCACATCCTTGTGTAGCTTCATGCTCTCCACTCTAATTTGCAGCATCAAGCAAACAATCATAGTGCATCTACCTACCTGCCAGGAAGGCAGATGCTGCCACAACCAAAAGGAGTGAAAGTTCCAACTATGGAGTGATCTGGAGATGGGCTAAATATGTTGGTATAGAAACCCCCACATGGGAGATTGCAGCAGCTTTGGCAAACAGCAAGATACTCAGAAGGATAGCTAAAATAAGAGTCAAGGGGTTAACTTATTATCATTCTCCAGTTTTGTGGCTTCTGTAACATGCCCTTATGAGAACACAGGGACCAACCCCCTCTATCAGCTCTGCATCCTGGTTCCAGGTCCATACGAGTAAGTGAAGCTACCAACCCAGTCATGTCCTTCCTTGAACAAGTGGGTTGGGAGGGATGGAGGATGGGCAGAGCTCTCAGTACAAGCACCTGACTATGCTAACATGGCTGGTACAGGCCAAAAGTGACCTTTGCAGGAGCAACATATGAATCAGAAATATATTTGTGAAGCACAATATCTTTGGTGGTTTTCCCTGTGACAGAGCAGACTCTTCCTAATCCAGTTTGATGACTGTGACTGATAAAGTGATCTTTGTTCAAGACAAGGTTATACTCTGAATGTATTACAGTTTGATGTCATTAACTTGTAAATGCATTTTTCATTCTGGAGTATTTCTTTCCAAGGGTTGTCCACCCACCCAACACATAACGGGCTTTGCTGTTATCATCTGACTACCTGGCTATAGCTTTGGCACTCAATAAATACAGTCTGATAAGAAACAAACAAAAGAATGATGACTTGCTTTTTCCCATGTAGCTGAGTCCTGGAATCTGTTCAGCCACACATGAAGTCTGAGTCTTAGAAGTTCCCCCACTACCCCTCACACTCTTGCTAGAATTCACATGTGCTATGCAAAAAGAAAGGATATTAAATGAAAGATGAGCCATCGTTCAGCCTGTAGTGCAGTTTTCTCTGTGCTGTGCCTGCTTTTTTGACCCCTGGAATCTCAGGTTTGCCACATGTCAGCTCTGGTGTGACAGTCATGCCAGTCTGAACCTTCCATGTCTTGGAGAAAGTTTCTTCGCTGTGATCACCATAATGCCGGAAAATAATTGGTTTGTCAAACCCCAATTCACTCAGCTTGGACGTTTGCTCTTCTCTGAGGGAGGAAAAAAAATTACACCTCTGATTAGTTCTTGCTAAGCAGAATCCCCAGGCAAGACTTCCATTAATTTTGAATGAAGTTTGGCCTAAGCAGAAAACATACTTTGATTTGTGAGTTTCTCAGCTGAGACAGAAATGATCAAGGTTACTAATGTAGCTAGGAATTCAGGCAGCCTCACAAACGTCAGCGAACAGCCCCATTGCCTGTTGAATTTGTTACAGACATTCCAGTGCTCTGTCACAGGACTCAACCCAGGAGTTGCAGTAACGTGTAGAGGTTCAGACTTCTTACTGATCAGCATGGCCAGCCTGAGTGACAGTGAAATTTTCTGCTTTAAAGTCTCAGCTATTCTACACTTACAACTTTCTGAGCAAGTCACTAGGTTTATATCTTCCGCTACAATATGAATAACATGTGCCGAAATGTTTATTCTTCTGCTCCTTCCTACTTCACGCAGAAGAACCTGCCCAATTCCCTCCCCAAGCAGTATCAGCCAGGGCAGATTTCTGTTTTGTCTCATCAATAACCTTTCATTAGGACCTCTCTGCAGATAACTATATGATTTTGCATTCTTCTGAACTGTTTTTCACATGAGAATCCTGAGGAACTTTGTAAACACTGATGATAAATATTATTTAACACAGAAGTTGCCCAAGATCATGTAAGTCACCTGTGTTAAGCTGGGACTAGAACTAACTGCACCAGCCCTCTACGTATGTACACAGCAGAGATCCTTTGACTGTGAGGAGCAGTCAATTTTACCCCTGTTGAAAGTCTGTCTACCTGATTTTTTTCTTCACCTTCACCATCCTGTATTCCATACATCGATTGTGCTACCCTTTATTACTGTTTCTTACTTCTTCCTGAGAAAGAATAGTTAAATATTTAAAAATTTCTTTATCAAACAGCCAAATTTATATCAATCCCATGACTGAGAAAGGTGAGAGAGTTTCTCTTTCATGAGAAAGATGCAGAGAGTTTGAGGCTGGCTAAATTAACCCAAACCTAGGAGAGACTTATTTAGTCCTGCTGGCCTTTGGCTGACCTCCTTTTCAATTAGAGGTTCTATGTGTACTGTTCTACATGTGTATACATGAGTGCATGCATCCCTACATTTATCTATTAGTCTTTAAGCAGTTACAAAAATGTGCAGGTCATCACAGAAGTATTAGGTAAGCAAAATTATTGAAGGAAAAAATGAGCACAAAACCTGGTCAATTTTGAGGAAAGCTAATTATGTAAAAATTCATCTGTCAGAAATCAAAAGAATACTTTTGTCTCCAAGCCAGTATTTCTTGCTGTTTCAATTT
The DNA here is from genome assembly GCA_013399095.1 of Psophia crepitans. Lineage (NCBI taxonomy): Eukaryota > Metazoa > Chordata > Aves > Gruiformes > Psophiidae > Psophia > Psophia crepitans. The sequence goes on from VWZZ01005024.1 coordinate 194,795, forward strand.
TGCCTAAAATATTGCTCAGTATAAACTTTTTGCTGACCAGGCTAAGCATAAATATGCAAGAACACTAAGCCAACTCTCATGGCACTGACACAGGCATCAATCAGGGTACTGCAATAAGAGGAACAGCATTTTACTTCCAACTTGATGGGCCAACAGGGTTTGCAAGTCCTGCAAACGTGCTCAGGTCCTGTAAAAGGGAACGCCTTGCTTGTAGGGAGACCCTATGGCCCTATTTGTGGCATAAATGTTGTCTTCAATTAAATTATTAAATCTGCTGACTGCAGAGCTTTAGGGAACAGTAATATGTTAGACCCCAGAATAGTTGCACCACAGATAACCACAGATATCCTCAGTATTTGGATGAGCTCTACCCAGCTCTTAACAATTGCTGGATGGGGTATACCGAACCCCAGCATCCAGGAGTAAAAATGACAGATACATTTAAGAGTGTTCTCTAAAACAGGTAATTCTAAGCCATGACATGTCTCATGGGTGGGAAGACAACAGCACGCATTTAAATAATCAGAAAACACTATGCTTCCAGTATAATCCTCAAATATTAAGCTTTTTGTTGCTTTTCTTTTTTCTTGGCTTTGCAAACACATTATATGGCTATTGGAGGAAGACATACAGAGCAAACAACACAATCTCCGGTTTTTGTGGCAGCATCAGTTCCTTTGGACGTTGGACTACTCAGTTCCCCAAAGAATAAAGCAGAGGTGATAAGCCAGTCCACAATGAATAATATGCTAGTGTACTTACTGTACAATGTACAACACATGGTAGCATATACACTCTTAAACACTGAAAACTGCTTGATTTTATACAGCCACTAGTTGCTAAACCTATTATTATGAACAATGATTTTTCACCTAAGATACAATGCTGATTTTATTAAATCTGAATACATTTATAAATTTGCCAGGAACTGTCAGTTAAATAGCAGGATATGTAACAGCTGGAATTCAGCAACTGTGCTGTAGATATGAAACTATACAGGTTAACTTTAATAATTGTCCTTGTAAGTAATTAGTGATTATAATTAGTTATCAGCCAAGATTTTTTTCATTTAAACCTAGCCTGCTTTATTAATTCCAGCACTTTCTCCTCAGAGAATTGATCAGGCAGGGTAAATCTTAACTGTTCTGACATCTCCACCATCCCTTGACACTGTTTTAGCACTATAGTTGGTACTCAGAGAATGACTGATGTCTTTGGAAGCTACGATATATTTTAAACACAGGGCCAGTTCCCTATGGGGAGCCTCCAGGGATTAAGGCTACCTTGTGCTACAGAAAAACAGAAGGTCTAAGGTTAAGCAGCATGAAGAAGTCTAAAGACCTGATTCTGGCCACAATATGTTATGGCATTCTTCTTTTCAGGCCTTGCCCTGACAGGGCAACAGGATACAGATCATAGCAAATATCAAAATGCAAAATGGTTTTCGTGGACCATCGTTTCTTTAGCAAAAGATGTTTAAACAGTTTCCCACAACTACTGGGAAGTTTATCTGCAGATTAATCATAATCAGAAAATATTTTCTCACCACTAATCCCTGAAAATGTCTCTGCTGAGATAATTCCTACCTTCCATTACCAGTAACTAAAATAAAAGTATGTTTCTCTTTCCTGAATAGTGAAATGTTAAGCAGAACTCTCGTTTTAAAAGCAATAATGCTCTGCAGACTAGCATCTTGGTTCAGTTAAGTGGTCTCCCATAACCTGTATTCTACATCATGAAAACATTGCCATATATTCTAACTTTGCTTATGGAAGTAAAAACCTCAGTTTATTACATTTGGTTTTTAATTTGTTCTAGCCTCTCCAGTGTCCACACATGAGGCAGCTTCTGATGAGTATCTTCGGAATTTGAGTCAGAAAGGTGGAAAATCCAACCTACAGAAACAGAATGAGAGATCAGAATTAGCGGCATAAGTAAAGACTGATGTTAATGTCAGTCCTGTTCTATGGCATCTGCCAATAAAAGTAAGGTTCATTCATAGGAATACAAAGTACTGAAGCTTTGGGAATTGTCTTTTTAAAGAGATTAAACAGATTCTTTGCCTTGAAGAATACAATGGGAGAAAGAGGGAATGTGCATTGTACGTGCCTGGAATTGAAAAACAGAAAATTATCTATGAAGAGGACGGTCATCCAGAAAAATGGATTATTCAGACAAATTCCAGGTTAGACCTTCTTACAAAAGACCTTAACTTCCCACCTCAGTCAGTCACTGTTTGATCGGTCTATAGCCCAGGATCATGGCTGAAAAAGAATGCAAGTAATGTAGACTCTAATTATTCTCAGCAGCAGTCTGGAAAAGTAGTTGGAAAATTAAACCATGCATCACTTTGGGGCATAGAGTTCTTTTAGCATGCATTTTTGTAAGACATCTATGGTTGCAGCTGCACTATGGCAGGTACATTTTACTTAATTCACATCTGCAGCATTTGTGGATGATTTCAGAAGGCCTGTGGGAGTGTGGAGGAAGAAGTTTCCTTAACTTCTGGAGAGTCTCAGTTATTTGCCTTGATTTTCTAAAATGGTGAGAATGCCCGAGATGAATGGTCAGTATGTGATCTCTATTCAGTCTGAACATTGAATCATATAATCATTAAGGTTGGAAGAGACCTCAAGGATCATGTAGTCCAACCGTCCCCCCACCACCTATTACCCACTAAACCATTTCCCTAAGTACCACATCCAACCTTTCCTTAAACACTCCCAGGGACCGTGACTCCACCACCTCCCTGGGCAACCTGTTCCAATGCCATTGTAACATCTTCTGTTACAATGGTTATAGAATCATAGAATCACTAAGGTTGGAAAGGACCTCTGAGATCATCAAGTCCAACCGTCAACCTAACACCACCATGCCTACTAGACCATGTCCTAGACTGCCACGTCTACATGTTTTTTGAATGTCTCCAGGGACGGCGATTCAACCACCTCTCTGGGCAGCCTGTTCCAATGCCTCACTACTCTTTCCGTGAAGAAGTTTTTCCTAATATCCAACCTAAACCTCCCCTGATGCAACTTGAGGCCATTCCCTCTTGTCCTGTCCCTTGCTACTTGGGAGACGAGACTGACATTCTCCTCTCTACAACCTCCTTTCAGGTAGTTGTAGAGAAGTTTATTATCAAGAAATCAGGTTACTTGATGTGAAAGTCCAAATGAGGTGATAAAGAATGGCTACAGACAGAGACTGCTAGAGAATGGGCCAAGAAATTCTTAAAATTAATGCAGGGAAGTTTAGTTTCCCTAGATTAACTGTTTCACTATGAAGAAATTGAAAAGCAAGTTAGTCAGAAACAAGAACTCAGTGGGTTAGAATTGCAGTCACAGAAACATGACTGCTGCTGGGCATTCCCTTCACTAAACAAAAATAAACCTCTGATGACAGACCAAGCAAACAGGAGCTCCCATGAGATAGGAAAGGGTAGGGACGGTTTAGGGGAAGCTGGTTGTCTTGACCCTTTTGACATTCATCTGTGATGAAGAAAAGTCCAACAGCTACCCGACTGTATGGTGCACTGCCAGATCCACTGGTGGAGTGCTGAAGGGAAATGTGCATGATCTTAAGATCACTGAGACAGAAGAATAACGAGGCTGCTTACGAGCACGACAGCTAAAGGTGGAATCAATACTCTTGCAAACTTAATAGTTCAGAGGCACACCAAGAGCATGCAAGTCTACAGCAAAGCACTTCAGAAGTGCTGTTGCTTTGTTACACCTAGAAGAAAGTGGATGCCACATTTTCAGAAAACAAGAGAAGGGGGTATAATTCCCTTCACTGCCTATATATTTGTTTATAGAGCTGTTCCTCCATGCTAAGATGCTGGGTGTCTCTGCAGCACTTTTAACCTTCATCAGCCAAGGAATTTCAGTTCTGCAGTCCTGGTGGCACCTGACCAACTTCATGGCCAGGAGCAGGAAGAAAATGCACATGGTAATGTTCTTAAAGAAATCTAACAAGAGGTGCAGAGTAAGCAGTCTTTCCCTTCAGATCATTAAATTTGTCCACATCTTAGGCAGAACGGGTATAATGCCTTGTGAAGAACTTTTCAGTTTGTGCATTAGTGCTCCCATTCAAATCAAAAGTTATTAAGTCAGATGTATGTGGTCAGATGGTTTCCAGTCGAGATAGGCTTAAAATAATATCCCAAAGCATATTCTGCTAGCAAAGAGTAGTGGACCTGCAGTTGCCATGTAGAAAATCTTGTTGGCAGATGATCAGAGATAATCAGAGGACTGGGTATTTAAAAACAGACTGTATGCAAAAAGCCGGGGGTGGGGTGTTATTGTTTAACAATTACTCCCTTCTCATGCTAATCCATACTTTAGTTAATTCAGGCATTCAGAACAGCTGCCCAGGTACTGCATAATTCTAACCACCTCTGCTAAGCACCAGCTGTCCAGCCGAGCTGCCTGCTACTCTTACCTCTTCCCTCACAACTGTTGGATGAGAGCGAGAAGCTGATTGTGACCAGTGACTGGCCTGCATCATTTTGCAGAACAGGAGCTAGACAGGAAGAAAGCAGAGTGCAATTCTTATGACCACACATGCAAGGTTGAGTCAGCTTTCAAAAACATAATAATAAAGATTTTTAATTTTTTTTAAAGAGGAAGACTGCAGAAGCACCTAGAGAGCTGGAACAGGCTTGACCCCAACCTATGGTTCTGCACTGAGGATTACTGACACTGGCTGAATGAAATGCTCTGGATGCAAATGATTTTTACTGGTGCAATATGTTATGACTCTATCACTCACCTTGAAAGAGGAGACTAAAAATGCTTTGATAAATGGTTTGAAACGTTGCCCAGTTTCACCGACTTTGTTCTTCTAAGTGTTTGTACCTCTTGCTTCAGCTGCAAAGCTATTTCATCATGTCCTAAAACAATGCTTTGCAGAGAACTGCCGTATAAGCAGCTATAAAGTGGAGCACATTGGCCTACGCGGCCAACGGAGTGTAGTCTTAACAGAAAGTGCTTTTTTCCCTTTTGTGGCTAAACATTACAACACAGCACATTCACACAGCACGACCTTATCTTTACTTCCTGCAGGCATGTTTGATGCGGCTTCAGCTTTTCTTTCTGCCTTTGTAGTGCAGGCTGGTAGACCAAAGCTTTTCTTGTTTCCTTCTTTTCTGATGGCAGTGATTTCATGTTCTACACATTTGGACCCCGGAGCACCACTCTTAACCTCCTCTGAGGCTTGGCTTCTCCTGGATATCACACTTTTGTACACGAGTGACTTCTGGTGCCATTTACGGTAATGAGCCCCCTCAGTTAGTTGTCTCCAGCTACAGGTTAGCATATTCACAAGTCCCTGAGGGAACTCAGTCTTACAGCTAGCAAGGAGCTGCAACTTCTCTCCAAGTTCCTGTAACATGTTGGCAGCCACAGACTTATTCAACATGTTCAGTGGTGAGTCCTCATCTGCTTGTGGGATTAAAGATGTTTGGGAGATCTTTGGATTTGTGTTCTCCGTACTGGTTTTACACAGGGAATGATAACACACTTGTTGCAAAACTGAGTATTTTTCTTTTCTTCTTGTATCATCATTTAAGAAAACGTCTTCATGCCTTTCTGTACGCTCACCTGTAAAGATGGCAGACCTGCCTTCATTCGGGCTGAGGAGAAAAACCAGCTGTATCATTAAGTCAGACCAATAACAGTTAAAGAACACAGAAGAGCCCTCTCGGCTTTGTTGGCTGAAACATATGTGGATAGGCTGGCAGTACTCCCTTCCACAGTTGAGACTGAGCCACATTTCCTCCCAAGGAAAACACTCCTAGATCAAGCTCAGAAATACCTGTGCAGAGCAGCACGAGATTTAGCGCAGCCGTTGACAAACAGGGAGCCTCTGCACTGGCAGTGTATGCTTTGGACTATGCCCACTGAAGTGCAATGTAATGTAATGTACCATGATGACCGATTTCTTATCTACTGTATAAGATTACTTTCTCTTGCCTCAGTAAAATGGTAATCAAATAAATCCAAAACTTTGCTTTCTTAGATGTGACATGCAAAGGACTTTTAGATGTAATGAAACTTCGACTGTCTAATGAAGTCCTCTCCAGTAAGTGCTGATTCTATAAACTCAGTTTGGGAACTCTGATTTTCCATGGTTATGAAAGGAATGTCTTTATTTTAAACTGTAACAGTTTAATGAGAGGACTGCCAGTGTGGAAAATTTTCAAACAAGTTTTAGGGGTTTTAAAATCTAAAATCCAAAGGAAGTTTACCGCAAACACCATAAGCCTCTACACACACACAAGCCTAGCTGTAACCATGTGGTTATCCCCTCCAGTTTCAATGGTAGCTTCTTACACTCTTTAAGTTGAGTGCACACTGAAACAACCTGGAGTAAATTTCTGAAATTCAAAAGCAAGTTAGACAAAACAAGGTTTGTCCTTGGAACAAAAACATCAGTTTAAAGCAGATGTGATGAAACCTGAATTTAAAACCCAGTTATCCAGAGGAGTCACGCCCCAGAGGAATACTATGAACACTGGCTCCCAGTACATTAGTCAGCAAACGTGAACTTCACAAAATCCACAGAGCCCTGCACCTAGCAACATGCTGTTGTTCAGTCCATGCCAGAACAGTAGGACAAGCCTATTATGTGGCATTCCTTAACTAACTGCTCAAGGTTTGTATGTTAGATATATTAAAGTCGTGAAATGTTGAGAGCAGAAATTAATATTAGGAACTACATCTGAAGGAGTGAGAGTTAGGCATGGGACACTGTCACCTTCCCATTTGTCTCCATCTGCTCATACTGTGTGGCAGGGTGCCAGTTCTGGTCATGTGGTTCCCCCATCTCTCCTCTTCTGCCTTGGCCACATCTACCTTGGAACTTCTTTTTGTGTCTTCCCTGAAAAACTAGTTGAGATAAACTTCCTTGTTCCCATCACTACTGACGTCACACTATTACCTGGGAGTAAAGCCAGCGGGAACATCTGTAGTGAAATGTGAGGACAGTCTTCTGGTATCTTCTTGTCCCTCTCTTTCATTCTAGTTTTCATCTACAACAAAATGAATGTTTCCAATTTAAGATTGGAGAAAGTGAGAAGGGCAAGAGGGAAGTAGAAAAATATCCTGGATATAAAAGAAAATACCTGGTCAAAGAAATATACGGGTCCTGCCTCCAGTGCTGCAGCTGTAAACATTGATTCCATTACTCCCTAGAATGAAGAAGGGGTGGAGCACCCCAGAGGAAAATAGTTATGTCAGCAGGCTGTGAGAAAGAAACTGTTTATGTTTTTTTATGCTAATAGTGAAGCTGAGGAATTACCTTCTGTGTGAGGCCTTGAAAATCTGCTTCAAATACAGGAAACACCACTGCACGAATGGGAATACATTAATCATAGAATCATATATGCCTCAGTGGATTAAATTATGTGAAGTTGATTACAAAACTGAAGATCGAAATACCAGTTTTTTATAATTTAGGTCCATGCTATTCTAAACTAGTGTTTTCATAAGATATGACCTAAAATTATTTCTGATAGGCAGTGTCTTAGTTATCTGAAAAAGACTGCAGTTACCACTCAGTGAGTACGTCACTAAATATACCTTTATTAAAAAAAAAGGGGGGGTTATGACTCTATCATCAATATTAAAAATTTATTTGAAAAATACCAGTGTGGGGACCCTTGACTCTGTGCAGCCTTCTCTCCCTGACAGAGATCTGCTGTCAGGGAGACGTTCACTGTAGCACATCCTAACGCACATATCTGCACACACACCTAATGCAATAGCTCCTTATCACAGAAATACTACCAGTCTTTTCGAAGACTGGTGCAGTGAGTGGATTGTTTTGTTCATGTGAATCTTGTTGCCTAAAAGCAGTTTTTAAAATGAGCTCTAGAGGAGGCAATAAACTGACTTATTTCTGTATTTCACAGCATGAATCTATTTACGCAAACTGAACAGCGTTTGCTTTGTCCCAGTCTGAGTGCACAAACAGCATTCTGTGCTTCTCAAGGTGACTTTCAGCAGTAAGACAGATGAAATTTGTTTCTTTTTAGAAGCACTCCTTGCATCCTTTGAAAATATGTCCTCCAAAGGATGTTGAAGTTGTGACAGTAGCTGATTCAAGTCAGGATGTTTGGGTTATGGCGGACAGGCTGTAATCAAACTGGTGTTTGGTAAAAAGAAAAATCACCAAGGAATGTGGAAAGAACTCCACAGTGAAGAGTGTTAAATGTGCATTCTTAGGCTGCTGTTGTCATTTTTCACTATGATTTAGCTAATTCATCTAGGTTGTAGGTAAAATCTTAGAGAAGTGGTTTCAGAATTAAGGCAGCCCTTTATCTTGCCCATGCTAAAGAGGACACTATTTGGTGACAGCTGTCATTCCCATAGTAAATGCTATGGGTGATGATGGCTGAGGACGGAGAAGTGTCCTCTGTCCTCAGCAATTGCTAAGGGGGAATATCTTTCCTTCTAGAGTTCATAAGACATATTTGCTAAGAGCAAGAAACAATTTTTATGAGGCTATGTCCAGCCTTTGGGCCCGATATTAAATTTTAAGTCATAAAAATTCTCCCATTTACTTCAGTCAATTGAGTAAAGACTGTGAATTTTGGCCCTAAGCTAGGAAAAAGAGTATTAAAGTGTCATAAATGCATAAATAATGGCATCAGTCCCAGAAATACAAACAGAAACAAATGCAACATCCCTCGGTTCAACTCTTCTTAGGACTGATATAGGCCACTTACACCCTAGTTTTCCTTCCTCCCCCTCTTTCCAAGATTAAACAGCAGCTGTTAGGACAGCACCCCCACTCAATTCCACGCCATTTCTTGACACTTACATATAGCTTGAAAAGAAAATACAAAAGAAAACATAACATACCCTGAAAGAAGCCTTTTCCTGAAGATAACTTTTTTTTTTTGCTAGGAATGGGAGCTGCCTCCTGGGAAGAAAAAGAAGATGTGTGTCTCTGTGTTGTCTTTTAGGAAAGGGTTTTAAGTCCTGCTGCTTAGTTACCATGTTTTGGACTGCATTCAGCCCTTCCCTTAACTCCCCAGCCACTGCCTTTGTCTGGGAGGCTCGTAAGGAAAAAGGAATAGCCACTGTGAGAAAACAAAAAACCCCAGTATCTTTCTGCACCTAAAAATGATATTCACGTCTCTTCTGGCCTATAGCCTGTTCAATACTGTCTTCTTATGCTGCTTAGGATAGCATGAAATTGGAAAATGTAGTATTCATTGATATAACGTGTACTAAATGCTAGGAACAGCCAACTGGCAATAACAGGAGGACAAAAAAATCTGAGCTGCTAAGGGCGTGCTACAAGGTGCGGCTCACTCCTCTGCTTCTAAGAGACCAGATCCTCTTAAAAGCAGCCAAGTGGGGAACGCAGAGTCCAGTTGTCAGTCTGTTCCTGTTAATGTTCACCTTGTTAATGCAGCCAGTGCAGCTTTTTACTCCCACTTGGCAATTTTTTTTTCATTCAGCATTCCTATTTTTGCACGTTGGTTATCATGCTACTATCCTGTCGGCTGTCTGTACTCTATCATAGAGAGTACAGTGCTAGAACTAGTGTAACCTGGAAGGTGCTTAACTTTGCTCCTTCCAACACGACCTCTTCTTTGCAAGCCTAATGAACACGGCTTATGGAGTGCTCCTGGGTCCAGTAACAGCACTTAGAATGTAGCTCACCTCAAACCGTAGACTTTTTAAGGAAAAGAGGTTTATGCAAATGTCCAGTTTCGGGCAGATTTGACAGAGTAACACACCCAAAGACAAGGATGCCTGGACACACTCCATGAAAATCAGCAGCTGGGTAGATGACAGAGGCCCAAGGAAGTCATGTGTCATCCCTCACCCCCCCCAAAAAAAAGCAGGCCAAACTCTGCTGAGCTGTGTGGCACCAGTCCACTGGCCAACTGCACATGTAGTACGAAAGCACAAGGCATCTCTTTCTTCATTGGAGTACCTCAGTGATTATGAATGATGCTGGAGTCATTCTGAGGAAGAAAGAAACAACCCTCTGGGAAAACTGGCTTCATTAATTCAGCTGATCACAGAAATATTTGTTCTACTTGTTGCTCCTTTTCCTCTGATGCCCTTACTTCTGGATCTCATGCCTACAGCCCCTGCACGAGATGTATTCTTACCTGCCTTATTTTCCCTTTCTCTATCTCTGGTCAATACTTTTCTTTCTTTATTCCCTGGGCTTTTGTAAGCTTTCTGGCCTCCTTTATCTGTGACTTCAATTCTAGAGTCAACAGAATTCATGGTCTGGCAACTTGTCTGTTTTGGCCCATACTGGTGCGAATGGATCAGGAGCACAGACTGGTAACTCTCTTTCAAGCTGTCAAAGGCACCAAAGAAGATATTACGAGGGGTAAGAACAATCTGGTATATGAGGGACTAATGAATTAAAATCAAACATAGAAGTACAAACACTGCTATAGGATCTCCTGAGACCATTACAGTACCCAGCTACAATAAATGTACAACAAGAAGATCTAAGATGACTGAAAATGAAGAATTTAGGGAATTTGCGCCCTGATGTTCCCCCTCCCTCTGCTGCCAACCATAAAAAAAAAA